>CABFWB010000711.1:132332-194292 GCA_902151455.1 Timema bartmani | reverse complement strand
AATTAGTTTCCCGACACTCCGATTTATTTATTATCTGTAAATACATAAATCTTTATTGTATATATTATTAAAATTAGAGGTCAAATCTTCTGTCCTGTTTTCAAGTGTTATTACTTCCTACTAATTGATTTTACCTTTACACAGGCAACAACAAATAGTCAAAAACTAGTATTCACTATAGCTAATATTGCACTTTCACATTCTTTCACTAGTTATTGATTCCTTAGATTCCTTTCTACTTCCCTCCATTAATCTCTAGTAATATAATTTTCATAAATTGGAACATGTAAAGCAGATCCGAGTTTCCAAGCTGTCAGCAAATGGTTCAAATACCATTTTATTAAGGTCTTTAAAACATTAAAAACTGTTTGAAATGTTCTTAGGTGGGCAAAGATGTGCCTCTTTTCTCATTGATTATATATCATTGTATATTATTTTATGCGTGTTCTTATTATATATGGAGTGGTGATGGATGATACAATGTACATTATTCAGTTCAGAAATCTTAGAGTTAATAAAAGAGAGAGAAAGTCTGTGCGGTGCGCCGTACCATTTATTTTTAAGCTGTGTCAAAAACCTCATCGCCTTTCAAAGTTCGTATTTGGGAATTTCTGGATAAATGTCTAAGTTCTATTAAGCAACTTAATCTATATAATCTTAGAATAAGGAACGAGGGTGAATATAATTGAATCTCACAAGCACTCTCCTGTTGTGAATGTGGAAATCAGTTGATGGGAAAAATCACTCCCGTGTGTGTCAAATCAGGATCAAATGCCGTCTTCCTGGTTCAGAGTCAGGAGTTCGAATCCTTTTGATATGGATACTCACGTTTCCTTCCCCTTCATTTAAATCTACCTTATGAAATATAATTTTTTAAACTTTATTACTATAAAGTATTGACGATGCTATATAACCATCAAACAGCGGGGAATTAAATCGGCGTATTTTCACACCCCTGAATAAATTTAAGGACTTTTAAACAATGGTAAGAAAGGTTTTATGTGTGGAATCAAGGTAAAGCAGTCTCTATTGATTCCACGCCTTACAGTTTGCCCTATGCGTGTTTCACTAAACGTAATACTGGAAGTGTAACTGGCGCGCATGCGCCACCCAAGTCTGCCCGCAAAATTTCCACCCCCTACAACAAGCTTTCTTCGTATTGTTGGAGGGGTTGGTAGACGTATCCAGTGTCAGATCTGTAGTCAACCAACTCTGTCAGTAAAAGTGGCCGGGTGACATAACCTCAATCCCAGCACCGGAACTACCTGTAAGTGTGTGTGTGAGTGTGTGTGATATAATTAAACAGCTGTGGCTTGTGGAATATCACCACGTGACATGCCGGCAGGGAAGATAAAGAAATATTTCCATGTGTGGTAACAAATGACTGTTACTAGAGGAAACCACATTAGTTTACTGAACTTCCTGTGTGATAATCGAGTGTTTTTCTAAACTGAAAGTAGCGGTATGAGTTGTCCAGTGGCGTTAGATATCATCAAGTGACATATTTTGTCAATTCAAAATTGAACGTTTAGTAGAAAAAAATAGAATTTATTGATTACGTTTGAATAGTATTAATTTAAAGTAGATGAGCTTCCTGTGATAAACAAAACTGAGAATACGTCACAGAATGAGGCGATGGATGTGATTTCTATTTGCTGTTTAGCTTAGAAACACATAATAATAGTCCAGTGTTCACTCTACATGTAAAGTTTTTTTACTCTTAGTCCTAGGTATTCTTTTCTTTTTCCATCTATATGACGAAGACAGTCGACACTAAGATACCTGCGGCGGTCTTTTCACCTTAAACTGAAACACGTGTGCGCTGAAATGAAATGAACAGAAAGTTTATTAGGCCTACATTGTTGTAAAAGAGTAAAATATAAGTGAAGATAGTTTTTCACACTTGAGGTATGTTTTATTAATGACGCGGGAGTGTGTACGCCCAAATAATAGTTTGGAAGCATTTCAACGATATATTCTTGTAAAGATCTTACAATCCATTAGAGAAAGAACGACAATCCCGTTTCTGATTTTTGACTTGATTGAAGAAGAAAAAATATCTGTTCGCGAGGCGGATGTTAAACGAGAGGACCAGAATCTGAAATATTCTCATCATGTACAAGACTGTTCGCCACGGGGAAAACTCCCTCCAGTACACGATCCTACCTCAGCAGGACGACCCTTCAGGGTCTCACGGACCCAGGAAGAGGAGACACACCCGCACCGCGACCATCGTCATAGTGGTCCTGGTCTTATGTTGTCTCGTCGTCACGGCGGCGATAGTCTTACCTCTTCTCATCACCGCGGACATCATCAAGCTACCGGCGGCTTTCAAGAAGTTCTCTCCTTTCTCCTCGACCGACAAGGATGTCCACGAGACCCGAACCTACGACCACCTCGTACTCCCGCCGAGACCTGATAAGGGATCGAACGTCTCGATCGGGGTGACGCCGCAGAGCACGACCGTGGGACTGACGACCTCCAACGACAACCTCAACACGTTGACGACTCTGCCGATCGCCGGGAATAACCTGAACAACAATAAGACAGGGAAGTCAGAGGACTCCGTGGTTACAGGGTTGCCATCTGAGGATTCTACAAGGAGATTGACCGGGATAAGTAACGGGACCTCTAGGAACATAGTCCAGCAACTCATGATGACGGATTCATTGACGACAGAACGTTCTCCAGACATACGCCCATCGACTCAGGCGACAATGGCCGCGTCTCGGGTGTTTGTTGACGGCGGGGGTTTCGTCGCCACGGTGGCGGATGATCCGGCGAGGAAGGGTGACGCGGGTGACTCGATGGGGATCCTGCCGGCTAGAAACGGCAGCAGCACCAGGATCATCGTGGAGGCGTTGATGCCGAGCAACGCGGACGTCAGGCGGAATGAGCCGACGTCAACTTCCGGGTCCAGGGTGGTGGTTGTTGGCCCTCAAGCGTCGAGGCCAACCCTTCAGACCAAAAAGCAGTCCTGGCTGCAACCCAGATGGCCCTTTGCCGACCCTTCTGCGTACTTCCAGTGGACGGTGAGTCACAGCTCAAGTGTCTATAAGATGATCTATCAGTTATTTGAGTCAATGGCTTTAAAATGTGGGCCTGTGTTGCATTTAACACACACAAATACATGCACACTTTGTACCAAATTAAGAACTTTAAAATTTAAAAAGCTGGTCTAAAATTACATAATTTTTTTATATCTTACACAAATAATTTTTTTTATAGGAATGGAGAAAACGTTTACATTTTGACCATCATTGGTTAATCAACCTTTTTTCACTCCACTTATACTCTTTGAAATGGTTTAGAAAGTGTAGGCCTACATTTTCACATCAGGGCTACTACAAAATAGACGCAAGCTCTGAGGCTCACGTTGCTAATACAATTTCATTTTAATTACAGTTGTGCCACACTTACAATTGTATTGTAATGAAAATATAATTTATAAAATAATAACATAGCCAAATGATTTACCAAACGACATGTGTGAACACATTATTTTCGGGATGACAGTACCTAATACAGTAGTTATCTTACTTCATTAAACTTTTAATTAAATTGGCCAATAAAGGGCGCATTAAACTCTGTAACATGTTGGAGCGATATGCTTTATATTCCACTTGTTGATTGTGTACACAATATAACCAAACAAGTGCATGAAACTTAGTTTTATATGAATGCTTAAAAATAAGGAGAAATATTAAATTTAAAATAATACTTTTGCAATATAATAGGCATATGGCCAGATTATTTAATAAATTGAATTAGTTAGCATATATTTGAGTGTCTCTCTACCATACTTGTCAAGAATAATTTCAAGAATTACATTTAAAATTCGCCGTCTAGTATTTCCTGTCAAGCATACATAAAACCATTTTGTCGAAACTTAAAAAGACTAAATCATTATTGAAAAAGCTCAGTGTTGCATTGGAATATACTCATCTCAAGCGATCTGAGCGACAACAATCAAATATATTGATATCATGTTCGTAGACTACTTGAAAGGGAATTTTTGTGAAAAACTGATTATTCAAAGTCCGCCTGGGATACTCTCTTTTTAAAGTAGTTTCTTTTTAGCATCACGTCTTACTACCCGTTCAGTTTATGAGCTAATGGTTTTTAGGGATTAAGAAGGTTATATTTAGATGACGTGTACCCGCATTTGCATGGAGGTGAGGGGGGGAAACCATTTTGAAAACACCGCCCTCAGTACACCCGACCAAGATTTGAACCTTGATCTCCCCGTCTATTGCCAGAGTAGCGCGTTAGACTATTCGGCTACCGAAGTGGGTTTTATATTAGTGAATAGGCTAATGTAAACCAATTAAAATAGTCTATCAGAAGCAACCTATATAGTACTAATATAAACATTACCTCTGGTAGAATTTGTATGATCTAATTGAAAAAGGGCTTCATTTAATCCACTACAATTCTTGTTACTGATATTTCCAAAATTCATTGTTTTTTCTCGATGAAATTATCAAAAGAACAAACAAAATGACGAGTCTCTAGAAAAATTGACATCCAATATTCAATTAAAATGTCACTATTGAGATCGTTAAGAATAGTTATAATATATAAGTACCAAACCAAGAAAGAAGAGGGTATGGAAACTGGCATTGAAAGTTAAATTCCATCCACATCCCCCACTTCAAAAATTATTATTAATAAATTTTTTTAGTACGCCTCCTCAATGCCTAGTCTAGTAGGTTTTTGAAGTATTTATAACATTCCAAGCAACTACAAACCCTTAAGTTTAAAAACATCTTCAAATTGTTTTAATATTAATTTAATGTTTAAAAAAGAGTTTTGTCATCTCTTGCTCACAAAAAGGACACATCTGGATATGGCCCTGCTATGCGTCCCTTAAGTTCAGTAAAAACGAGTAAGTAATATAATAATAATAATAATAATAATAATAATAATAATAATAATAATAATAATAATAATAATAATAATAATAATACACGTCTGGACTACATCACTCGTAGCCCAGTAGTGGAAATATTATCCAGTACTAATGTACCGTTGCCCAGGGGACGCCCGAATGTACTAATAGTACATCCTTTCCGTGGAGGCTCTTTCCATGTTCCGATGAGATGAGGTGATGGTGATGGTGATAGTATGAGGCTGTGGAACCAGTGGAAACACTTAAACCTAACTTTATACTAACTAACCAAACCCTGGTGACCGATGGTGTAGTTCCCCTTTCGGGAAAAAATACCAAGGGACCAGCCGGGAATCGGGCCCAAGATTCTTAGGCCCTTAGCCAGATGCACGGGGCCGGTTAGTAATACAATTGTTTACATACAGTACCAGTTGTATAAGTATAAAGGTAGGCCTAGCTACTTGTTAGTAATAGTTGGTTTAACTATTTAATTGTGTTACTTTTCATGAAGTGGGTAAAAATTGTATTTAAATGGTACCTACAGTAAACTAAACAAAATAAGATAAACTACTTAATCAAATGGGGAAGCGATAAAGGTAACTAAGTGGAGTTACGATTACCATATTAGGTATAAAACTATTTGGGGGCGGGGGGTAAACTTTATCCGATGTAAAGGGCAGGGGAGAGGGGGATAAATATGTGAAAGGAGGATGTAACAGGAGGAGGAATTAAACATGACTAACGAAGGAATGTGAATAGTTGACAGGCTGTGGGCGCAACCAACTTGATACACTATCAGGAAAATACCACACTTATTTTAGTATAATTTAATTCTAGCACCGCGTCTTACTACCCGTTCGGGTTATACGCTTAAGTACTAATTACGCTAATGAGTTAGGAAGTGGGAAGGTTGATATTTAGAGGAAGTGAACCCGCATTTGCGTGGAGGGAGAGTGGAAAACCATTTAGGAAAAACCCCCTCCAGTTCACCCGACTGAGATTCGAACCTCGATCTCCCCGTCCTCGGTGGTCTGACTCAACACGGCTGGCGCGTTAGCCAACTACGCCACCGAGGCGGGTTATTTTAGTATAGTGGTTAAAATATTTGTACAGTTATTTTATTGATATTTTGCATTAGAGCGACGCACATTAAGGACCATGGATCATATTAAACGCGCTTAGGAGCATATTAATATATTTTCCACTTTTAACGCGTGTTTTACATTATTGGAATATTTGTGTAAACCAAGTCAACACTATTAGGTACGACACCACTATCAAGAGTCCTCTTTCATAAATCTACAAGCAGACGCTATAGTTTCAAGTGAAATTTTACCATTTGAAACTGTTTTTTAAGGTAGGTTTATAGTTTTAATTTTTAAAGTACTTCTAGCCTACAAGCATTTGTAAATCTAGTAGTATTTTCTACAAGTCTTGGCACATAAATACTCCACAAGTGCACTTTTAACGGGCTATTTGTAAATAATTAGTCCAGTACTGTATACTTCTTGAATGAATAAATCACCTGTGTAAACTTTTTTAAGTAACATAAATATGTTAATAGACTTATATTGAGGGTGTAAACTAGTGATTATTATTGAGGTTAGGAGACAGGGTGATTATTGAGGTTAGGAGACAAGGTAATTATTGAGGCTAAGAGACGGACACGTATGAACGATCTCTAATGAGTTAAATGATAATTAAGAAACTATGACATCATATTGGTAATTATTGCAACTGCCTTAGTTTAGGAAAAATTAAACAACGCAATGTGCTATAGTAATTTTAAGCCTAAAAAAATTGAAATAGAATATAATATACCTCATTCCAAAGTTTTGTTTCATATCTTAATAGGGCCCCTACACGATAACTCTGACTGACAGTATGAATCAGTATTTACAACGAGTCCATATACGGTCGGTCTTCGTGTCATTATTTTTTATCAATCTCAGCTCTCGCATGCAACGTGCAACAACAGGGTTGATAAGAAAAAGGCGTGTGCAGTGATCATATTAGAACTGGTTGTTAAACGCAAAGTTAAACGTAAACGGTGGGTTAAAGAGAGGACAAGGAAGCGAGAAATCTAGTCCCATATAAGTTAGCTACGTGAAATTCAACTTATCGAATCAGAAGATTACAAAAATTATATTAGTATGAGTGCGCGGCCACGAGATCCTCAACGATGGTTGGTATACGTCGTCCGTGCTGAATGCTGATTCATGACAGTTTTGATTGAAAAACCTTTTTTTCAGATCTCTACGGTAGTTTGGTCGCAAACCTATTAATTTTCTTTATTACATCCTCACGTTTTGCGTCTGGTTTCATTTTTTTTTTTATGTGTATAGCTAAAATTTTATCTAAGGCCAAATTAATTTTGTTCATATTCATGTACATTGCGGTCAAGGTGTCCCACAATTCTGGTATGGTTTCTTAGAGCTCTACGAAATCTTTTAAAAACCTTCACATGCTCTGGTCGTCCCACCAGATTATCTGCGATCACGACTGGGGCACTCATCCCTGCTTGTTCCGCGGCCATGTTTGCTGCTGAGACTGACGATCGCGCTCACACGGTGTCTTACTGTCAGTATTACTGTCAGTATTACTGTCAGTATTACTGTCAGTCCCTTCCACCACTTACAAACTATTTTCCTTATGAAACCCTTTACATTTACAATAGTCAAACATTCACTTGTAACTTTTAAATCGTAAACTTTAGATTTTTAGTTTTATGAAAGAAGCCCAAGATCTCCGGGCTTTTGACCCTTTTTACTTTCTCTCGATACCTCGGAGATAAATTATTGTGATCGTCAAAAAATTCGAACTCGAGATTTTGATAATTGTTGACGTTCATGACAAATAGTGTACCCACGGGGCGGGGGTGGGGGGGTGGGGGCTTGAGGTCGCTCTAGCCCCCCTACCGTAGTTTGGAGATGTCCCGAGATTTATGCAGATCCGAAGAGAAAATAAATTGGGGGTTGGTGGGGGGTTATGACCATTTAAACATTGTGAGCAACGAAAATATCATTTGATCAGAAATAAGTCTCTACATAAATCACCAAATGTATTTATTTAATTTATTTATTATTTTGTTAGATTATCACGTTAATAATAGTACAAATATAAATGATCAAGTTAACAAATACCAATAAAAAATGTTCCAAAAAAACTTCTAGGTGTATATAATGATAAATAAAAAAAATGCCTCTGGCAGTTGGGGGATCTCCCCCCAAAACCCCCTTGAGCCCCCTCCCCCCCTTACTTCGCAATCGTGCGTACGCTACTGTTCTTGACCCCCTGAAACAAAAAAAAGTGGTTCACGCAATGCCATCTGTCCGTCTGTACCTCGGGATAAAGCCGAAACCATTTTACCGATTGAGCTAAAACTTGATAACTGGGTTTTTCATAAGGTTCCCCCAAGGTGTTTTTGGAATTAGATATCCAACCCTAAATTAAAGGGTAGTTTACTGACGAGCTAAAAGATAAAAATCAATTTTCTAGAAATTCGCTCAAACGATTTTAATTAAATTTTGTATCTAGATACTGTTTATAAACAAGATGACAATTCTAATTTTTTCATGAAAATGACTTTGAGGGTACTTTACATAAAGGAAAGTTTCCAATTTTCATCATTTCTCCGCAACTATTTGGGATACGAAATAACCTATCATTGTAAAGTTGTAGTACTATTAAAGATACAAATATTTTAGTTGAAATATATTTTTCATAAAACCAATATTTTCTGAGCTATAAGAAAATATGTATACTTTTAAATTCAGGGCTTTGAAAATGTAACTGTATATTATTTCATTTATGATCTTTGGTATAATGATTCCACAACAATGTATAGATCTATTATTTCGTTTCACAAATCTTACGAGTATTTAGTAAATGTATATTTTAATATAAAAGATTGAGAAAGTCTGTGCAGTGCACCATACCATTTATTTTTGGTCCATAAGTTTCAAAACAATGTCTTTATCTACAAGGTTGGTAGAACCATTTTGATACGTCACCAATGGACCCCTCCCCATCACCCACTCTCCCTCCTTACCAATGCAACTGACTGAGATTCGTACCCTGAAAAGATTCTTTATCAGCAACCCGGTGTTTTTGCGAGCCTGACACCTTAGACCACACGACTTCTTCTACTTTTTGTGCACCACGACCAACCCGAGATATATGCTTATTTAATACCTTGGGGTATTTTTTTATATGGGCCAAGTATGAGGCCAGTATAATTTAGAGAAAATGTACGTGAGTTTGCGGGGAGGTTTATCCGTGATGAGAGGTTGGGGGTTTGAATTTCACCCGGATGTACTGAAGGAGTTTATTCCACAATGGGTTTTCACTCTGCCTTAACAGAAATGCTGGTACATTTCCTCAACTTCCTTATCATTATTAGCACTGCGTCTTACTACCCGTTCGGGTTGTACGCACACACGCTAATGTGTGATGGTAGGGTGATTGTGAGATGAAATGGAGGAGCTACAGTTTAACGTGGGATCCGAACCACGGCGGAGGCCTGTTGTGATTAATACACATCTTGTCAGAGATGAAGGAAGGGTTTGGCAATCAGATAAATATGTGCCGGGACCGAGGATTGAACCCCGGACCCTCAGCACAGAGGTCTGACACCTTATCCTTAGACCGCCAAGTCACCTACTTCCTTATCCTTACTATTTTTTTTTATCTAATTATCATGCGTGTAACCCAAACAGATGTTGATGATGTTAATAATAATAGAGGCAATTTAAATAATAATAATAAAGGAAATAATGTATAATTAGTATTATAATTATAGCCTTTAGTTCGTGTTAATTACACGTCGAAATAATAGTTATTTACAATTTTTAGGGGAAAAATATCACTTGGTAGAATCTCTTGATTATAGTTGACTTCCATGCCCTATCTTTAAGATAAATCTCAAATTGGCAGGGATTCAAACACAGTTTATATAATTTTATAAATGGTATGGTGGTATTAACGGTGGTATATGCCAGTTACAAAAGTTATTAAATCCATCTTCATTTATTCACAAGTCAAATCATATATTCTGCAGCTATCAGCTTCGGACAAATCGGATAAATGCTTATAAAATGGTAACACTAATATAATTGGCCTTCACATTTTCAATATTGAGAGAACCAGCCCCGTGGTGTTGTGGTCATTACACCTGGCTACGAGTCTAGGGGTCTCGGGTTTGATTCCCGGCTGGTTCCTTGGATATTTTTCCCGAAAGGGGAACTACCCCAACGGTTACCAGGGTTTGGTTAGTTAGTCTTAAGTTAGGTTTAAGTATTTCCACACCTTCATACTCAATATCATCGTCATCTCATCGGGACATGGAAAGAACCTCCACGGAAAGTATGTACGATTAGTACATTTGTACGTCCCCTGGGCAACGGGACATTAATACTGGTTAATCTGTCCACTACTGGGCTACAAATGATGTAGCCCAGACGCGCATTATTTATACATAATATTGATAAAAGACAAATATTTTCTATTACCACGATTCCACTTTTGTTAATTGCTCTCCAGCAATGTCATAATTACTGTAAATATTTAATATGAGGGGCCTTATCTGATAGCTAAAAAAGCTGCTTCATACGTCAATTAATATGATCTGCAGCTGTCACTTTTGATGGATATTATTAATACTTATAAAATAATAATAATATCAATAAAAATATGTTTGTATTTCCTAAAGGATCCTTCCTATTAGGTTATATTTTCATGTATTTAATTTTTGTTTGATTATTGGGACTCGTGTTAGGTTAAGAGCGTTCAGCGCGCTGTACGTCACAACTTTGCCCAAACTTATCGGAAGAGACTTTGTTGTTTCGAATATTGTAGAAGTTTCTTAGACTTAGCTTGAAGCAGAAGCAGGTGAAGTACGAGTTTACTGGGATAGAGGTCCCAGGTGCTAACAAACCTTTGCTCATGATAATAGCCTAAAGCAACAAAAAACAATAATGGTCGTTATTTAATTTAAAACAGATTCTATACGGAGTGGATTGCAAGTAAAATAATGAAGCTATTGGGGAATCGCGGAAGGAAGATTATATTTGGAAAATATACATTTTTTCTGATGTTATCATTAGTAAGCCATCTTCGGTGACCACATGTTCTAAGGAGCTACTCTCGTAGTAGACTAAATCACCGATGATCATGGTTTGAATCTCGTTTGGATGAACTGATTTGTTTTTTCTATATGGTTTTCCACTCTCCGTCAACCTATGCAGTTACACCTTCTCTTTAACCTTCCTCATCCCTAACATATTAACGTAATTAGTTCATACAACCCAAATAGGCAGTAAGACGCGATTCTAAAATAAAACAAATTACAACATGTAACAACAGAACTATTCAATCGGTGAGCATAAGGGTAAAGGCGTCCGTCTCGTCTAGTCTGGTTTTCCAGTGACGGGGTTGTTAGAGATCTATTCTCAGCTGGGTGTGTTAAGAGGCGTTTCTTCTCTAAATGGTTTCTCCCTGTATCCCACCTGAATTCAGGTATATTTCTACTTTACTCATCATACCTCATTAGTGTGTATGAATACTGTAAGTGAAGCAAACCCAATTAATGCATAATGTTTTGTTTATTTTTTTCTCTGCATCCTGCTATCCATCTGGTCTATCCGTATTTAACCAAACTAATCAGCTATGAATGAGTATGGTACATTATAGAGGAAATGTAATCACATTTGCGGGAAGGTAGTTTGGGAAACAATTTAGAAAAAATACACCCTTAGTACACTCGGTCAGTATTATAACCTCGACCTCCCCATCACCACCAAACCAGACAACACGAATAATATAACAAATTGTCCATGTGCTCACCAATGTTGGTATATTTACATTATTTTGTTGGTATTGATACTAACTTTCGAAAGTGACAACTGCCCGGCATTTGTTGCATTAATATGGTAATGGATGTAGCTGTAACTTTTGTATCTTCATATTATTTAAGTCGTTTTTCCACCGGGTCCTAGTACCCGTTTGGGAGGAGATGGGAATGAAAAAGAAAGACAACATCAGTAAGGCCAACTGGGACAAATTCCGACACCTGTAACTCCAGGTGAGAACGTAAAGCTGCTATACCCTTGCAAAGGGAAACAATTCAAGTTACAAACAGACCTTTGACCTCTTGCAGAGACAGTGTGGGGCTGCAAGGAAGACAAGGAGAACCCACCAAATGTGTTAATACCTGATAAGTAGGCCAATACTACTGAACGCTTACATACACAAAAACACTACCTTTGAAGCGAACCTAGTCATGGTCAAGAAGGAGAGTTGGGATAGCCTCGTCAAGGACCAGCTCACTACTAATCTCTGGGGTGTTCCATTTCGGATAGTGACTGGAAAGATTAGGCCGCTGACATCGATCTCAACCCTTAGAGGCAATACGGAATAATGACGAACAGTTGGGAATAATGAGCAGAACTACTGATAGGTGTACTGCTACCAGAAGACAACTTGACGAAGACCAACAACACGAAATACTGAGAAGACGTATGACTGAAGAATGCAATGACGAGGAAGAAATAAAACCCATTGACTAAAGACAGAATCATAAAAATCATAGAATCCATGAAGAGGGATAAAGTGCTGGGGCCAGATGGCATCAAGGTAGAAGTACTGCAAGCAACTATAGAACTAATCACTCCTTATTTATATGTTTGCTTGGTTCAGGGAAGGATACCGAAAGTTTGGAAACAAAGTGAGGTGATTATAATCAGCAAAGCTGAAGATAAAGAGCCTCTAAACACGAAATCTTACAGACCCATATATTTATTTTAAATACATGTAGTAAATTGCAGGGAAGAGTGCTTTGCGCTAGGCTTCAACAACAAAGAGTAGGGATGCATTATGTACAGTTTACAGATTCAGGAAAAACATATCTACGGAGGATGCCATCTGTATGGCGATGAGCCTCATAGAGGAAACACGTGCCCAAATGTTCTTGGACATCTCAGGGGCGTTTGACCACCTGTGGTGGCCTGTACTATTTAAAATACTACAAGAGATAAGATGTCCTGGAAAGCTGTACCACAGTTTCCGGTACTACTGCAGAGATAGGTTTGCGACAATGAGATATCCGGGAATATCTCAGCATAAAGTTAACAAAAGAATTTCTTCAGGTATCAGTGAGTGGGCCGATCTTCTGTGATGTGTGGCTAGAGCTGGTGGAGATTGAGGCTCTCCCTAGTACGGCGGATCTGGTGCCTTCACAGATGACTTGCTAATAATAGTTGAAGGGGACTCTAGAACACAGTTGAAGACAAAATGCAACCAGGTGCTGGAAGACCTGAACACCTGATGTAGAACGGTTAAACCAAAGTTAACACCAGCTGTTTAGGGGAGAACTTAAAAGAGATATAATTCTTAAAATAAATCAATAACGCATAAAAAGGAGCAGGAACAACTAGACACTTGGGCGCGACACTTGATGAGAAAAAGAAAATCCATTGCTCACATGTAGCAAATATGCGTAAGAGATATACTCTAGATGCATATGATCATTAGTATGGGGCAAAGAAGACTCCAGTTGCCGATGAAATCGTACGAGGATATTACAAGGCAATACTTGCGTCCATAGTGAGCTATGGAGCCGGCGTGTGGGCTGTAAACCTGAAAAATAAAAAAATAGGCTGAGTTGTTCAAAAGGCTTCAGAGGGGTATGCTTCTGAGGCTTCCTGGAGCATACTCCACAGCTTCAACCAACGCATTAAGATTCACGATGGGAATCTGACCACTGGATCTAAAAGTCAGGAAGATGAGCGCTATATATTGGTTAAGGAAAAATTATACAACGAGCGGAAATAAGGCATACAACCAAGATGGAAACAAAAAGAGCATTGTAGGATAAATGGCAAATCAATTGGGTGAACAGCAAGAAAGGGAACCGAACCTTCGAGCTTCTCCCCAGAGTGTATGAACGAATGGAAATGTAGCACCTGCGACCCACACTAGGTTTGGTACATTATATTACCGGACATGGACCATATAAAGTGCGCCACTATGAAAGGGGACTAACAGATACTAGGTAATATAACTGTGGCGAAGTAGCAACACCAGAACATGTGATCTGGAGTTGCGAAAAACACGCAGGACCTTGTAATACAGAAGCTGATTAGGCTCCGAATCATCCAAGATTACCACAAACTGAGAGGCACAGAAAAATGTAAAATACTGGACAAAGTGATAACGGAAATTTCGATTAAAGAGAAGAATGAATACATTGAAAAACTTCGAAAAGAAAGGAGACGACAAAATAAAAGAAGGAACAGGGACGAAGATAGAAGCCGCCAAGAAGAGAGTAGCGAGGACAAGTACTAAGACAAGACTCAAGACATGACTAACTATCAGTTAACAGAAGGAAATAAGAAATGCACTAATAACGTAGGATAATCTAACATAAAGAAGGGTGGTGAAGACCAGGAAATGAAGAGGAGAAGTCTCCGGGTGGCCTGGAAACATATGCTGTGGGGTGAGTGCTCTGAGTCCTGGTATACCAGAGGTTCTTCCTCTAACGGGAAAAGACTGGGACTAATATTCCAGTATAGATCAGAACAACCGAACCAGCAGAATGGGGGGAGGGGGGGGATGCATCCCATGAGGCACAAGAAATCTGCTATTTGGGAAAAATATTCAGAATGAGCCCAACCCCACTCCTCCCCCGGAACACCCGAACCTCAATTGGTTTTGAGAAAGAGCATGCCCTGCAGTTTATGGATTCGACCAACATTTCAAACAAAGAAGAATATATATCCAACCAGAATTACGAAGGAGATAAAAAAAGGATGTATGCAGTAAACTGCATCTAGTAGTTAGATATATTTTGTATTGTTATAGTTAGATAGTAGTTAAAGAGCTAATCCATGTGGATAGTAAATAGTAAGATATGAATCAGAATAACAGGTAGAAAAATAAATTAAAGAATAATAAAATGACCTATCATACAATCAACAAGATGATAGGTGTTTAGTTATAATATTGTGAACAGAACTAATAAGTTTTCTCAGACTGTACCCATGCGAATTGTTCTCGACAAATTGACTGAGGCTGCCTTCTCTCGAATAGAGCTAAACAAGCATTGTCTCTTTTTTGAAGGGGAGGGACAAGGACCCCGTTACCATTCTTGAC
Organism: Timema bartmani; assembly: GCA_902151455.1. NCBI lineage: Eukaryota > Metazoa > Arthropoda > Insecta > Phasmatodea > Timematidae > Timema > Timema bartmani. The sequence goes on along the minus strand of CABFWB010000711.1, from coordinate 179,252 downwards.
ACTGTTGCCAAAATTTCAACAAAACAAACCAAACAGGTGGGGACAGAGTGAAACCAAATATTCCGCTCACCTTGAAAGAATACTTTCAATGAAATATAAATATAATAAAAAGTATTAACTAAACAAGTGAAATGAGTTAAGCAATAGTTAATTCAAAATAAAAAACAAGTTATATCACTATTACACACAAACAAAATACGAGCCACCTGCGGTCCTGAGAGTGACCACACGAACGATTACATCTGTGCCAGGATGTAATTCAAGTACTTGGCCAAGTTTCCAATTGAGCGGGGGGAATTTTCCTCACGAATGAGAATCATTGTTCCCCCTTGAATGTTGTGGCCATGTGTTCTCCATTTCTTCCGTTGCTGGAGTTCGGCTAAGTATTCTTTGAACCACCTGACCCAGAAATGCTGATAAAGTTGTTGCACATGCTGCCAGCGTGATAGTCGATTCATCTGAAGTGATACCTGGCTTGGATCTGGAGTGGTCATCAGTGAGTCTCATATAAAAAAAAATGAGCATGGGTAAGAACAGAAAGGTCGGAAGGATCACTGGACAGTGGTGTCAAAGGATGGGAGCTTAAACACGCCTCTACTTGTGTTAAAATCGTGTATAGCTCCTCATATGTAAGCGTGGCATTTCCCAAAATTCTGTTCAGATGATATTTGACCAGCCTAATTCCTTTCCATAAGCCAATGAAATATGGTGCTCGTGGAGGGAGAAAATGCCATTTAATGCTGTCTTTGACAAGAGTGGATGTCATTTCCGTTTGATGGCAATCAGATTTGAGTACATTGCGAAGTTCCAGAAGTTCATTGTTTGCTCCGACAAAATTGGTTGTGTTTTCAGAATAAATTTTAAAACATTAGCCTCGTCGTGCCGTGAATTTTCGCAAGGCTGCTAAGAATGATTCTGTAGTTAGATCACTCGCTTATTCAAGGTGAATAGCCTTGGTAGCGAAGCATATGAAAAGAGCTATGTAACTCTTTATTTTCTTCGCTCCTCTTCTTTTGCTCTGTAGTATTTGTATTGGACCACCATAGTCAATTCCTGTATGCAGAAAGGGACGAGAGGATTCTACTATTCTCTTGGGAAACTCTCCCATGATTTGTTGTAAGACTCTGGGCTTGGCCTTGAAACATTTAATGCAATAGTGCACAATCTTCCTGCATAAGTTTCTACCATTAAGTGGCCAATACACTTGTCTTAGTGCACTAAGCATTGCTTGTGGCCCAGCATGAAGTTGTTTCAAGTGTTCGTTGCTAGCTACTAATTCTGTCAGTTTATATCCTTGAGGAAGCAAAATTGGATGTTTATGATTTGCTGTGAGACTGGATTTTTGTAAACATCCGCCCACACTGATAATTCCACTATTGTCTAGAAAAGGGTTCAGGCAATGAAGTTTGCTCTTTTGATAAACTTGATTGTGTGATCTTATATTAGAAAGCTCTTTCTGGAACCTTTGTTACTGCACCATTTTAATTATGGCTGTTAATGCTGCCTTGGTTTCATTCACTGTAAGTGATTCCTTTTGACGTGATTCATCAGTATGTCTGGTGTTTTAAATGAACCTTAAGCAGTATGAAAGCACTTTTACAAGTGTATTAAGAGATGAAAATGTCTAAATCAAAGTGCACTTTGGAACTATGCTAATAAGTGGGGTGTTACATTTCCACCTCTCTAGCACATCTTTATTTGGCTTCTTGAGATAAAATAGGTTCCTTCCATACGTTAGAGTCTTGGATTAGCCATTCTGGACCATTCCACCATAAGCTCGATTAAACTAACTGATCAGCTTACAAACCTCTAGACACAAGGTCAGCTGCGCTTTCATGCTTTCTGACATGTCGCCAATTTTCAATTTCAGTGATTTCTTGAATTTTGGCAACTCTATCCGCCACGAATGTATTCCAATTTGATGATAATGATGCCAACCATGACAACAGATTAATTGAATTTGTCCAGTAGAAACATTTGGTGATGTTTCTCCTAAGGGCTACCAAGGTACGATGCGTAAGTTCCAATAATAGTAATGCTCCACACAGTTCTAGTCTTGGCAACGATGATTTTTTGAGTGGAGCTACACGGGGCCTAAAACAAATGAGGTTGACTGCACTGCAGCCTCTTGAGTATGTGCTTCTTAAATACAAACATGCGCCATAAGCAGACCCCTACGCATCTGAAAAACCGTGTATCTCCAAGTGGACGATTGTATCACCTGCTAGAATTCTTATGCTGATTTGCATTATATCGATACTTGTGAGTGATAAAAGGCATTGTTGCCACCTTGAGTACAAACTGATTGGGAGTGATTCATCCCAACCCAATTTTAGTTGCCACAATTCTTGAAGAATAATCTTGGCCTTTAGGATTACTGGTCCAATCAACCCCAATGGATCAAAAATATGAGCTGTCACCGACAAAATTGTTCGTTTTGTGACTCGAGTTGCTACGTTTTGTGACACTTTGTTAAGTGAGTAATGAAAAGTGTCGCACTTTGGATCCCATAGAAGACCCAATGTCTTGATGGTGCTATCTTGGTCAACTTGAAGAGTCGGATTGCTCTCTTTACCGTAATTCTGGAGGAATGTTAGCCAACAGCTCTTCCTCCCTAGCACACCATTTCCTTGAATGAAATCCACCACGTTGTAATAGTGCTATCAGTTGATTTTAAAGGGTCACGGATTCTTCAATGGTGTCAACTCCTATCATGAGGTAATCCACGTAGAATTCCTTCATTACTACCTCTGACGCCATGGGATAGTGGCATTGTTCGTCTCTTCCCAATTGTTGCAAAGTTCGTGTTGCTAAGTATGGTGCACAAGCTGTTCCATATGTTACTGTCAGCGAGTGATAAACTTGATGAGGCATGCTAGGATTATCTTTCTAAATAATCTTCTGTAAATTCAATTGTGACAAATCCATTTTGATTTGGTGGAACATTTTCTCAATGTCAGCCGTTAGCACACCTCTGTGCGTTCTGAAACGCATGATAATGGAAAATAGTTCATCTGGCACAGTTGGACCAACCATCAAAATATCATTCAACGATGATCCAGAACTAGTCTGTGCTGATTCATCGAATACGACTCGGAGCTTCGTTGCCGTGCTCGAGGTTTTAAAAACTGAGTGATGTGGAATATAATATTCCAAACTTGAGGGTGAACAAATGTCTGATCTTGCAATAGCTCCATGTGCCCAAGAAATTCGTATTAACGCATGAATGCACAATATTACTCATGTATTTCCGGTTGTCTAGTCATCCTTTTCTCTAATTGATCACATATTTTCATAGCTAGCTCCCTTGAATCCCCCAAGTCACTTGAATTGTCTTTAAATGGCATTGTAACAGTTTTTCTTCCTTCTGGTGTCCGAGATATGTTTTCTGAAAGGTGTTTTTCGCATTTCAAGTCATCACCAGAGTAGATGTGTGTAGAATTTCATTCTTCAATCTCCCAAAATTTCTGACGTTTTAAATCAATATTTTGTGTAGAAACAAAATGACAAAATGTTGCTGTTGATGAACATTAGCGAAATACTTTCCCTGCCACAATCCAACCTAGATTTGTTTTTTGTATTATGGGTGATTCATTGGAAGGTTTAGCTTGACCTACGCACATAAAATCCCAAAAGATCTCAGCTCCAAGCAAAATATTGATTTTACATGGCTCATAGAATTTAGGATCAGCTAAATTAATTGTTGATGGGACTGTCTAAGAAGAAAGATTGACACGTGTAGTTGGAAGTGGTTCTGTAATTTTTGGTAAAACAAGGAACTCTAGATTCGATTTGTAGGCATTGAATCTGGATTTGATGGATGTGTTGATTCTATAATATGTTGCTTCATTTGTAGATGCATTTATACCCGTAACAGGTGTATAAACCTTGGTTCGTTTAGGACTCAGTCGTTGGTACAATGCCTCAGTTATGAGGTTTGACTGATATCCGGAGTCCAACAATGCTCTGCAAGTAATTGAAGTCCCTTTAGCACCTACAATGCCAATCTACGCTGTGGAGAAAAGCACCTTGGTTTTTTTTAACACTGCCTGAAGAATGAGCTATAGCAACTGATGATTGTGACTGCAAATTGGCGCCAGTACATTTATTATTTTCGTTGTTGAGAGATATTGATTTTATACCCATTGTTGCATTATCAGGAAAGTGTGATAAGATTTTGTGTGATTTGTCACACATTTTGCATGAACCTGACTTGCATTTACTTAATCTATGACCTGGCTTGAGTCAGTTCTGACATAAATTAAGTTTTTTTGACCTGTTTGAATTTATCTTCAATAGATAGTATCAAGAACGTGTCACAATGAAACAATGGATGTTGAGTATTGCATAACTTACATGCAGCATATTGTGACACTAAACATGCGTTTCCAAAATGTTTGGAACCTGAACTCGGTTTCATGAAAGGCTTATGTGTGAATTGTTGTTTGTGGTTTGCCAGTTTGGAGACGATTAGTTGAAATAGATTCAAGTACCTGACAACTACGCTGTAAAAACTGTGGAAGGTCAGACCATGTTGGTAGCTGATCAAATGATGCTACGCATTGCCATTCACGATACGTAGTCCTGTCTAGTTTGGAACCAAGTAAGTGAACCACTAATGTGTCCCAACTATCAGTGGGTTGATTTAATGCCGTGAGAGCTCTTCTGTGTTTTAGCGTTCCATCTAATAACTGTTGCAAAGAAGTAGGCGATTCTCTCTCCACCTTTGGTAGGTCAAAGAGAGCCTTGACGTGTTTCTCAACAATTATTTTCTTGCTTTGGAACCGTTCTTGTACTAAATTCCATGCTACTGTGTAGTTGGCTGACGTAAGTTTAAGAGAATGGATGACATATGCTGCGTCGCTCTTCAAAGACGAGCGAAGAGATTGAAATTTCTCTGTATCAGTTAGTGACTCATTGTTGTGTATAAGTGAATTAAACACTTCAAAAATTGGTAACCAATCTTCGTAGATTCCAAATGTTTTCTCATGCTGTACTCATGCGAATTGTTTTCGACAAATTGACTAGGGGCTGCCTTCTCTCGTGTAGAGCTAAACAAACACTGTCTAGTTTTGGAAGTGAAGGGACAAGGACCCCGTTTCCAGCCTTGACATTGTTGCCATCATTTCAACAAAACAAACCAAATAGGTGGGCACAAAGTGAAACCAAGAAAAAGGTAAATATGCATTGTAAATGAAAATAAATGGTACGGCATAATCGCACAAACTTTCTCATATTGTGTATTATAGCTTAGAAGAAATTTTTTTAAAAGAGGATTTTAGAAAGCTACCCTTAAATAAGGTTTACTCATAAAAACAAAGACATCATCCTGTTAATCACATTACTCATTATTTATAATATAATATATAATATATATTTAATTTATATTATATATAATAATAATATATATTATAATAAAAATAATATATATTATAATAATAATAATATATATAATATAATGTTTATCTAACAAAACTCAAATTTTCATAAATAATTTGTAAACTACCCTAAAATAATTTATTTGTAACAATAAAAACGTATTGTTATTTATAATGAAAAACTATTTACAAATTCCCATTATGAATTCAATATTCAAGGTCAATTTACAAAACATTCACATTTTCTATAATTTATTGTAAGTAATTTACCCCTAAATTAATTTATTTTACGGTCTTGGGGTAAGGTGTCGGACCTGTGTGATGGGGGTCCGGGGTTCAATCCTCGGTCCCGGCACAGATTTATCCGCTTGCCAAACCCTTCCTTTACCTCTGATCAAGACGTGTATTAATCACAACTTGTGAATGTGAGGAATGCCAGGCCTCCACCGTGGTTCGGATTCCACGTTAAATTGTATGTAGGTCCTCCATTTCATCTCACAATTACCCTACCATTACACATTGGCGTAAGTGCGTGTAACCCGAATGGGTAGTAAGACGCGGTGCTAGTAATAATAATAATAATAATAATAATTATAATAACAATAATAATAATAATAATAATATATTTTAGATGAATAAAGATACATTATTATTGATACGCAAAATAGTCTGTTGATATCAATTATGAACCAAATCTCTAAAGCCATTTATTTTAAAATATTTTAATAAAAAAATACAGTCATTATTATACTACCCATGGCCAAATTTCCGCCCCAAAACAAGTACACAGCTTTATTTGTCGTGTTCATGCTAAACACTCCTTAGATATTCACTTTAGGCAAAATCCTTACAAACATTTTCTCACTAATTAGAATTTTCAATAATCACTTCTCGGTGAAATACTTTTTATCGAATTTTTACACAAAACAAAGTATACATGGTTATTTGTTATGTCAAACACTCCCAAGATATCCATTTGGGACCAAAACGTTAGGGTCATTTTAAAAACATTTCCAGTTTAAAAAAAATCAGTCTTCATAAACTATCCATTAATGAGTTTTTACCCCAAAAACAAGCAAACACTGTTAATTATTATGTCAAATACAACCAAAATACCAATTTGGAACAATTTGACCGTTTGAGCCATTTGTAAAATATTTCAAGCTTTTGAAAAATCAGTCATCAGTAAAGTACCCTTCAATGAATTTTTGCCCATAAACCACTACTTATATAGTGCTATTTGTCATGTCAAAGAAATCCTATACATGCATTTTAAACAAAATTGTTATAATCATTTTCGAAAAATCTTGGATTCAAAAGAAATTACTCATTAGTAAATTACCCTTAATTGAAGGGCAAGAGTAAAAAAACACCTGTTTTGTGGTATAGCCCTATAGTATCTAAATATCAAGTTCGAGCAAAATCCATCAAACCGTTTCGGTTCCTTGGCCAGGGGCATACAGACAGAATTGTAAATCCACTTTTTTTTTGGGTTCGTGTTCACATAAAACGTAAACATTTGTCATAACCTCGAGATCGAATTTTCTCAATTACAATACTTTCTCTTGATATGAGAAATTACAAAAAAGAACCATTCCGCGCTATTTGCACACATTAATTACGTCAATGGGATAGGGATGAAGAAGGTAGAATTCTAGAGAAAATAAACCCGCATTTACTAGGAGGGAAGATGTAAAACCATTTAGGAAAAAAACACATTTAGTACATTCGGTCGTGGTTCAAACCCCGATATCCCCGTCACTGGCAATATAGTCCAACACAAGAGTGACGCGTCAGACCATGCGACCACCGATGCGGGTATCTCCACCCCAGTTATAAGACCTTGAGCTGAAAAAGAGAAGTTGAAGTAACTTAATTACCGCCTCACTGCTATCCTTAATTCTAGAGCGCGCATAGCGATGGAACTTGCTCGAACAGTTCGTTAACCAAACTTGGTTATATTAATCTGACACGGAAATGCACGTAATCTCGTTACGACATTGTTTTCAGCGGTATTGGCCCCTTGACAGCGTGAATGACACCGCAAACGGGCTCGAGAGATTAATCACATCCGTTTCAATAAAAAAAATAATAATCTATTTAATCGACGTCACTTTGTTGGACGTAAAAATAAATTGTTCTCTGTCAGGAACGGGGGTGGTGGTGGATTGGACACTTTTTGTGTGATTGGTGGATTTGGCATCCTCGAATCTGCTGGAAGGAATTGTAAACAGGTGGATTGGGCACTTCATAGTACAACAGTAATTGGAAATTAATACAATATCTCGCAAGAAACTTTTAGTTCAGTATAAGCCATCCAGATGAACGTTAGTTACTCCGTACTGTATGTCTGAGGTAACATTAACTCTTCGTGAGAGGGGGAACAAGGTTAAGTTAGGTTGAGTTAGGTTATTTTAGCCTCGCAGTGCCCAGTCCACTTACACCCCTTAGAAACGTATAGGCCTACCATAAACGAGTTTTAAACAACCTTACAGGATTTAGTTTGTAAATATCCTGAAGACCTACGTTGGGAAATGTGCTCCCATAAGTGAAAACGAGGGCCCCCTGATTAGAGTTTGGTGTGGTAGACACTTTTGAGCCGCCTCATTGTAGCTCGACTACAGATTTCTGAAATGTTTGCTATTATATTTAGTTAGATTAAAAGTAAATCAAAACAATCGTTTAATTAATGTACTTTATTTCAAAGGATAAAGGAGTTAGAAAAAAGTGTCTGTAAGGTACAAGTCCGGTATTTTCAAATGTTTTTTTTTCCGTTGAGAATATTTATCTTTTAATTTCTGAGTTAAATATACTTATTAAATTATTATATAAGCACATGACTTACAAGCTTACACAATTCTATAACTTACTCAGCACTCAGTCCCGTGGCCGTTAATTTTGAATCGTGTAGGGGAAAACCCGACCTCAATAATATAATTATACATTTTTCAGACATTTTGGGAATCTAGTCCAACATTTAAATCAGTATACAGACCGTCTACCATTTAATATAAGGCGTCTGACACCATATTCCAAGTAGATTGCGTATTTGATTCCAGAAGGTGCTTTAAACAATTTTAGTATTTTTAATGAGTCATTTTTAAGAGACTCAATTAATTTCACTTGAATCAAATAGTTAACATAATCATGCTGCTTCTTTTTGAAGTAAAATCAGTTTTAAAGACGTGTTTTAATACAGCCCTGAACTTATAAAAGTGCTTTTAAATATCCCAAAATCAAATAAACATCTCTTAAAATGTTTCAATATAAATTAAATTGTGTACTGCACTCCACTTCCCTGATCAAGATATGAACCTTGTTCCTTCTGAGGGGAAGAAATTCTCACTCATCTACATCAGCCGCAGGGCCTTATAATATCGCAGTGTCCTTGGTCGGAAATTGAACCGTGGTATCTGTTTTAAGGTGGTTATATACATTATAGTGCATCTGCCACGCCTACATTACTAACATCTGAGATCTCCTGGTTTTAGCAGACTTTGAACCATTCCCTTTCACCTTAAGTGAAAATTATATAGCTTTTTTTTTTAGCACCGCGTCTTACTACCCGTTCGAGTTATATGCCTATGTACTAATTACACTAACGGATTAAGGATTAAGAAGGTTTAATTGAGAGGAAGTACACTTGAATTTTCGTGGAGGGAGAGTGGAAAACCATTTAGGAAAAACCACCCTCAGCGCACCCGACCGGGATTGAACCCATTCTCCCCGTCTTCAGAAATCTAGTCTAACACGAGAGTAGCGCGTTATACCACGTGGCCAACGAAGCGGGTCAAATCTATAGTTAAAGCCCCTTATCGGAATTTGAAAATGCACCTTTTGTAAACACTAAAAGGCGATAAACTAGTGCTCCAGAATGAGGCCTTGGTGCTCCCAGCCATATTAGGATCTAGATTTACGATCTCTCTGGTCAAAACATTGCCGATGTATTATATAATTCTCGCCGACAAACCTCACACCCCTCTAAGTACGATTGGTGAATAGCTTGTCCCTGGATCCAATCACTGGCCTACATAGATTCCTCTCCATCCCGCTCCTCCTCCAACCCTCTTCCCCCCTCCCTCAACGATCCTTATGTGATCGAAATTCTCGATATAATGACAAAGTGTAGGTCACTTGTGAGGGGTGGAATGAGGGGGTTAGCCTTTAAAGATTGAGTGGGGGAAAGTAAATAGAGTGAGCTTTGAAACTGAACTTAGTGAAATAAATAAATAAACATCTTGCAATAATTATATAATATACAGTTGCCTCAATCGTGAATTACCTTAAATTCGACCCGTATCTGTGATCACGTAGACTAAATGCTTATAATGAGGGAGTATACTATTAACGGTCTCGAGTGAGTTCATTGACAATTGAAAAACTGCTACACGATTATGATCATTGTTGTACAAGATAAATCATCACCGTCCTTAGTCTAGTGCTCCACAGTTATATTGAATCTCATAGACAAGTAACAATATAATTTACCTTATTTCATAACTTTATTTTCAAAGTTGGGTCGAATCCATTATTTTATGAATCCGAATCTCCAATTTACCTTCTAATCCCGAATCTCGAATCCAAAATTTACTCAAAAAATGGATTTTTTTAAAAAAATTTGAATCTCGAATCACAAATTTTCTCGAATCTCTTTAAGTATTTGAGGGTCCCATCCTTACTTTATTTTATTTATCAACTCAAATTTAGGACGCTCCAAACAAAATGTATTTATTTTCATTAATATTTGTAATATCTGATAATTTAATAATTATCTACGACTGTCTCAAAATCATTTTAAAATGGTTAGTTGTCTTTTGGTTGCTGCAACAATGAAGACTATAATCTGGATATATCAATATTTAATTTGTAAATAAAACAGCTGACTTGTAACTATGTTCATCAAATGCACAATAATTTACAAGTCAAGTCATTTTCTTTATTATTATTATTATCATCATCATCATCATCATCATCATCATCATCATTATCATCATTATTATTATTATTATTATTATTATTATTATTATTATTAGCACCGAGTCTTACTACCCGTTCGGGTTATACGCACTTACGCTAATGTGTAATGGTAGGGTGATTGTGAGATGAAATGGAGGACCTACAGTTTAACGTGGGATCCGAATCACGGTTGCATTCCACACAAGTAAAGTATAAAAGATACCCTCAGGACCGTGGTATCTCAGGAGGGTGGAGGGGTATGGATTAATTTTTTTTGTGTACCCCCTTTAGCATGTATGTAGTTTTCAGGAAAGTGGTATCTCAGGGGGTAGGGGTTATGGATTAATTCTTATCGATCGGAGACCGATGGCTTCTTGAGGGTGATGGCGTGTTCAGGGGGTTTCGAATCTGGTCACGTGGGGGAAGGATGAATTTTTGTTGGAGGGAAGGTGGGGGCTGCTCGCGCGTGGATGTGCTCGGGAGGGGGGTGGTTTCAAGGATACCCTTTCCCCTACATCTGTGATATTAAAAAGGATGCACGCATTTAATAACCTCCTTCATCTATCCTAACTCTAAGTATTGCCTTTCTCTCTCTTTCATATTTTTTTCGGGATCATTCTAGACGCGAACTTAGGAACTAAGGTTAAATGCGAGTAGTATAGTTTCTTTTAATGCGTATATTCTTAAGATTATAACAATACATACATATATTCCATACATTAATTACTATAAAATCTTTTTCTCTCAGAATATAGTCTTAAAAAGATACCTTCCATACTCTAAGTATTGCTTTTCTCTCTCTCTTTCATCTTTCTTACTAGGATCATGAACTTAGAACTAAGGTTAAATAAATATTATAGCTTCTTTTAATGCGCATATTCTTAAGATTACAACAATACATACATATATTCCGTATAGTGATTATAAAAAATCTCTTTCTCTCAGAATATATAGTATTTCAGTCAACACATACACTTCACCGTCATCGTATAATAATATATACATATCTTGCCTACAATGATTAAAAAAATCTCTTTCTCTCGGAATATATAGTCTTCAGTCAACACATACGCTCCACCACTTGACGTGTCATCGTCTAGATATAACTCGCACCAAAGACGGACTCAGTTTAGCGTGATGATGTTGAGTCTGCACACGCTTCACCACTTGAATAACTCGTACTTATAATCGCCTAGATATATCAGGCCTCGCTGTGAAGCGTTAAAGCAACGCCTATACGTTGCACCAAAGTTTTTACCTGGAAGACGGACTCTTCCTACATAGTCTAACGTGATGATGTTTGGCTCGTCCTCCGCTTCACTAACCTCTTCATCTCCTTTTAGTCGACGAACGTTTTAGGTCCGATACTTTTTGAGTTCAGAGAGACATTTGACCCGATCGTACTTCTCGCGCTCGATCTGGTCCAACACCGTGCACAAGGCGTCTTCCTCTTTCTGGCTATGGAGAATCTCTGGCTCGTCCCCTTCTTTGAGCTTGTAGATGGGACAGGATGTAGAACAGTTCTCGACAGACTGGCTCGCTTCACACATACCGGAATTATGACGTACGAGCCAGTATATGGAGGAATCGCAGATCTTGCAGTAGCCCTAGTCAACCTCCGTCATGTACTATTCTAAACTACCATTTGATATATTAATATTGATCGTATCCTCCAGACGGTATCTCAACTATCTAAACTTATCGAATGTGATGCATCTCTCTGCCCACATTCACCTTTATACGCTCGGGATGAAAGGGGGAAAACCCTGTCTGAGGAGTGGTTCACCCTCCCCTTCCTACACTATATCTATCGCATCGATCCACGAATTGTGCGTCGAGTCAAATCCTAACCATCTGACGTATGCTCTATCTCCGGAAAGTCTGACTATCTTCTCTACAAGGTAAACATCCGGATACGAAGTATTTCTGAGCTCCTTATCGTAGAATCCTCCCGTGATAGGCTTACCTTTCATATCTTCGAGTAGAAATGTCCTGGAATTTGTCTCGACGACGTTACGTATTTTAAACAGTTCGTTCGAACAGTTTGTGGTATAACCCTTTTAGAAAAGTCCTTATACTTACTGATACAAACTATACCACCTACTTTAAACATGTTCGGTGTAGAATCTGAGATCTTTAGACGTTCATAGACTGTACGTAAAAGTTTGTCGTCCTTGACGTCTATAGGCTTCATCTTTATGGTCGAGTGTACCATCCGGTTGTATTCGTCCAGTAATGAATCGATCATATCAATCGATCAATACGAGCTCTTGGCCGTGAATCTCCTCCACATCATGTTCTTGAAGGTACAATTAAATCGTTCCACGACACTAGCCTTGATGTTGCTGAACGTGGCATAGCTATTGATCCTCTTTCTTGTCATGATTGTTTTGAATTCTGCGTTGTAAAACTCTGTTCCATTATCCGTTTGGAGATGACGTATGGGAGGTAAACCTTTGTCAGTCACCTTGTTGAGGAGGAGAGTAATTGCGGCGCTGACGTTCTTCCCCTTCTTAGCCTTGACAGGTGTAGCCAAAGCCCTTTTGGAATACACGTCGATGATGGTGAGAAGGTACTTGAATCCCTTATTTGATCTGGAGTAGAGTATAATTTATACCAGATTGGACTGAAGGAGTTCGTTCAACCCTCATACGCTAACATGTCTTCGGAGAAACCGTTGTCTTGCAGGATGATGACGTTCACGCGCAATCTCCCACTTGACGGTAGACATGATTATAATATAAATATTGATGAGATGAATGTTTTTATAGGATGATTCCGGCCTCACATAATTCCTCCATGATAGAAACATTCTCGTTCTTGTGCGCGGAATGACCCACCCCGGTCGATGCGTGCAAGAGTCATAATCGATTGACCAATTCGTTGAGATCGTCCCAATAGGCATAATCGATCCCTATTCCTGTTTCCATCTTGTAAAAACCATCACCCTCGAGCTCCTCCTCAAACATAGGTTTGATGATTCATGAATACTTTGATCCTGCGGTTATCTTGAAACGTGCGTACGGGTCATTTCTCAACCGATGCGTGTTTGTTTCTTCGAGCATAAAATTGTATACATTCAGGAAATCCTTGGTATAATGTGTGGGTGCTCTTCTGAAGAGTAATTATAATAGCCTTTGGGTATACGGTACGCCATATTGTTAAGAAATACTGTGCCATCACTCTCGTCGAATACGATAAGAGTATCTCCGAGCTTGGTCAAGCTCCCTTCATGACGAACGCCGTAGGTCTTATCAGAATGTGCTTGAGACGAAAAAGATAAGCCTCCAATAGATGTCTGTTCTGCAATCTCTCAGGTGAGACTCCCACCTACTCCTTCAGTTTGGGTTCGGCAAGCACCTTAGCCATCTTGATTAGAGCATAACTGATAGGCTTGAAGGCTACCATCGTGACGTACTCAGACTCATGTCGAGCATCCCGTAGTTGCTTATACTTTCGTTTAATAATATTACTCTCTTTTATGATATCCTCCGTGACCTTCGTTGACATGGTACAAGGTGCGAATGTCTTTTACTATGAAGAAACGGTTCATTATATCTAAACGTAAGTAAAACCTAATTCTACGTGTAAAATCTTAGGTGTTGTCGAGCGTTTTTCCGGCATGAAAGATATATAATCATCTTTGGACACCTCGAAAGGAGTGCCATTGATAGGTTTGAGATTCAACCAGCAAATAATACCTTTCAAGTCCATGGCCATCGTTGAAATGATTCCTACCCTCTTGAACTAATGACCATGTTCACCCGTTAAAGCCAATTCGACATGTCTCGCGTCCTTCCTCGTAGGTTTTGAATCCAAGTAGATGTAGACGAAACCATGGCTAGCCATAAAGTCTACATAGGCTTTAGGTGCCGCGTCTGAGGGTAGTAAGGGCAATCACATGTTATTCAAAAATAAGCCGCTTGCATCGTAAAACCGATCGGCATCTGCCTCCTTTACGGATAGTATAGCTCTCACCATAATAGCGTTAATTTCTATGTAAACGGTTTGTTGTATTTTGAAAGACTCCTCTAACTTTAAAAACTTTGGACCAAAGGCGTCTAGCACCGTTTTATTCTCGATAAGACGATCTTCATGAGGACGAGAGAGCTTCCACGCCTCCTCCACCCCTTGACAGCTACTCTTCTCAAAGTTGGTGTATTTTATTCGATCCTTCCCCGAACTCTCGATCAACGAGTCCATCTGCCCTTTGACAACATCCTTGGCCGCGTTGAGAACGAGTATCGTTACTATATCTCCCATCCATCCTATCGACGTAAGACTTGTTACAGGCATCCTTATATGCGATGGGCGTCTCGACGTTAATGATTCTCTTCGATCTAGCATCGTAATACCTTTGAGAGACTTATAGTCAGATTTCCTTCCGTCTCAACGATAGATCTATACTTGTAGAGACTATGTCCGAATTTAGATATGGATGACATGATGTCTTATCGCGTACTGAGTATGCGTTCATATCAATCGGGCAAGATAAAGGTATCGAACCCGTAGCAATATCGTTCTTTATCAATCTCATGATCTTGGCTCATCACTATAAAATCGTACTTTTTTCCAACACAGCGAGCACATCTCCTTCAACGTTTGGAACGTTCATATCCGTGTTCACGTGATAGTCATAGACGTGTCTCAGGTTCGTATCGTCCAACCTGAAAAGGATGACAAGGTTGGCGTTATCTCTCAACATCTGTTTCGGGATGCGGGAGTACGTCTGACAAAGATAGAAACAGTCTACAGCCTTATGTCTGCCCATACTGAAATAAGCCTGTATATTAAACTGTTTATTGCAAGCAACGTCGTAAAAAATTAATACAGAGTCGGGTTTATCCTCGGACATTGGGATAATCTCCGCGTTGTCAGAATAAGGGAAATAGCTCATGCCTTCGACGAGCGAGAGAACCTTTGTAAAACGTTGATACTTGGACTGGTATAACGATTTAGAGTAAACGGACAAGTTCTTGAAGTATAGACCGTTAGGTTCCTCCAGCAGACTGATCATAGCGTTGGTTTTACCGCATTTCGCAGGTCCGCAGATGATCCAATGGATAGTATCGGGTAACAACGTACCGTGTTTCTAAGGTAAGGCTCTACCCCATTGGGATCGTTGTCACGTACAATTAAAAAGTCTGTGTGTTTCTCGAGCCGCATGTAAACTAGTACAACTATATAATGTATGCGTCTATATAAATACGAATCAGTACTTGTCATGAAGCGAAGAATGGGAGGAGGATTGCTTGACCGTTTGAGGTGCATATACCTGAATAACAATACTGCGGACCAGTAACCAAGTTGGAAAAATATTGAAACGAGGTTATCCCGGAGTCAACGAGTTAGATCGTTACTCTAAGGAAAAGATATCGCCTCTTTCAAGGTAAAATATTTTGCAGGACGTCATATCGCAGATCGTGATCTTACCGAAAAAGCGTGGAAAAGAATACTTGCAGCTTACTAGAAGTTAAGTAAGAAAGCTGCCGCGTGGGCTGTTGCCAACACGATGAACGCTAAAGTTAAGATGGGATCCAGTCTGAAAAATTAAGATCGTCGTCGTCAATGGCATGCTAATAAACGACGTACTGCTACTACTCTTCAGAAGAAGAAGAAGAAGAAGGTTGGAATTCTACCTATACTACCTCTGATCGCTGCTCTTGGAGCCGTTGCCAGAGGAGCAGTGGGAATCACGGAGGCTATACGAAGTGTGAAGGCGGATACGAAACAATTGAACGAGGCTCTGAGCCATAATCGTACCATTTCAAGAACCCTTCAAGCAGTGACGTCAGCAAGATGGCATCATAAATGGAGCATCATTGTTCTCGTCTTGGGCAGTATGTTGATCGATATGCAAGGATACTTGAGTGAGGAGAGAGTATTCATCTTCAAGGAGGTGGGCGTTCTAAATTTCGAACCTTTTGACGAAGACAACTACAAATTTCTTCCTCCGTTCAAGATCGGCATCCTCTCCGCATCGAGTGGGAAGAAGGTAAATTGGCTAACCGATTATTATCACGGACTGTCTTGGTACGTTGGAGAAGTACAGTACTCGAATCTTCATTCTATCATCATTTCTCATCTATAGATATACTTGTCACGACCATTAATATATATTAAAGGAACGGAGAAGGTAACTTGGCTACAGAGTCTCATCACCGTCGATAGTGACAAGTACGACTTTAACGAGCTAGGTGATCTCGGTTGTCCTTCTCTGAGTAAGCTTAAAAATCTGCACAACGTAGACAAGTGTTCCAGTCATTCCGGTCCCGCCTACGCTTGCGCCACAAAAAATATCCGACTACTCTATGAATGTTTTAAGAGTTTTTAGTCTTATTGGGCAAAACGTTTGCGATCTGGCCAAGAGTGCGATACAGAACGATATGAGTTCGGTCATTCCTGAACTGCTTCATATCATGGCCTTAATCAACGAATTCAAACAGTACATCTTTTCGATAAGTTATCATGTTTCTTCGGTCAAGACGAGGTTGACACGGCGAGAAAGAAGAAAACTACTGACGCTGCTATCGCTAAACGTACTGTCGGAAAGAAGAATAAAACTTCTGAGGAATCGGTCAAGGAGTCTACAAATGGACCTGTGAAGAAGAAGAAGAAACTACGAAACGAGTCGAAGGATATGTAAAGGAATACTAAGACCGTTTTATCTGCAGTGACTGGTGCTAATTTCTTGGTGTCGAATCTCCTTACCCTTGTGAAAATCTTCATTTAGCGTATCAACATCGATGGTTGAAGACCGACCGTCCGGCTGACTGGGAAGAAGTTGATCTGGAGGCAGCAACCATATGTAAACACTTAACCATTCTGCCACTGTCATCTTTGACCTTGAATGTACTTTGATAGATATACATAGTAAAGGGTTTGTGAAAAGAAAATGTTCGTGTACTACATAAAGGACTTGTATTTGAACGGACAATGTAAGCCCGAGATAGTAGATCGAAAAGGTTTTGTTAAATCTGTAATCAATCCTTCTTGGATACTCCTTAAGTTTATCATGTTTTGTGTACTTTTATGAGCCTAGGAATGTATCAACCATGTGTTTTTTTTTAAAATTATTATTACATTGTATTATTTGGAAAGATATGTATTTAATCTATTAGAGTATAAGTCTAGGAATGTATCAAACATTAAAAAAAAACTATCACTTTGTTTTTCTTTTGGAAAGAATTAATAAAAACACAAAATAACTTTGTAATAATTCTATTAAATGAATATTATGATATACTCTTTACACGTACACAATAAATTAATATTTTTTCTTCTTCATACAATAATTATAAAGTTACAGAACTAGAAAAAATTCCTAGTCATTAATATGCGTCGAGACATTGATATTTTCGTAATCATGATTCTATAAGTCTTTAGACGCACTACATTAATTTTTTTATTTTCTTCTTTAGACAGTAGTGAAAAGTTGCAGATCTTGAAAAAAGTGTCTCTTAATCATGAATAAACATCGCTACATTGCTACATTAATATTTTCTTAATCATTTACTCTACGATCTATATATGTCTTTAAACGCACTATATTAATATTTTCTTAATCACTTATTATATATGTCTATAAACGCACACTACATTCATATTTCATTCTTCTTCATAGAGACGGTGGGTTAGTACCGATCGATGTCTCTCTCTTTACAGTTGGAAGGGAGTAGATGTCTGCTCATTTATAGAGTAATGGTACCACAGTAGAATATTGACTGGGCCGGATACTATATATCTCTTATCTTCGATATAGTATAGGGCGACCCGATTGAATTTTTGAATGTAAAGTTTGAATCCTACAGCTTTTATTGAACGAGCCTCTCTCATGACTATCGTCATATTGGTCAGACAATTGCGACAGTCCTCTAATAAAAGCGTTCTTATCGCGCTACTCTTGACCCCTTTAGCGTTGAGTGTCTCGCCATCTCTTTGTACCACGAACGAATAGAGTCTAGGACATAAACCTATGAACTCGATGATGATTCGATCTCTAGTTTCGTCTTTTAGTTTACAGAGAAACCGTTTATTTAATAGAGGTATCCCGTAAACATTGTCTTGTCTGTATTTAGAAGTGTGGAGGTAGTCATTAGCTTACGGGATAATTCGCTGGTACGCATCCTCAACAGTTATGCAATAAAGGAGTGAGTCCGTATCTGAGTACTGGAATTTTAACGCGCCTGGTGGGAAGGCAGGAACCATAACCTGTTAATGTAGACCGTATAATACTACCTTCGAGATTTCCAATATGGCGAACCCTACATTGATCGGTATATCAAAGGAAATCTCTTGCGGTTCCATCTCGATGATGACCAGGTTTTCCGACACGATCGTACGGTTCTTAAAGTTTGGGCTGGCTATGAGGTAACCCGCTCCAAATTTCCCTCCCCACCTGGTAGCGATTTATTTCGTACGGCAGTTCCTCTTGTTGGATATAAGATGACCGAATGCGGCATTGTTCATCAGTTTGAAAAACATGTTTTCAAATTGATTGCTCGCGTTACTCATCTCCTCGTTCAGCGTGATATACGGAGACATCCATGGTGATTGCTTGAAACTGAGAACCCTTTGGACTCTTGCCAGTTTCAATCCATTTGCCAAACATAGCTTTAGGTGACTGTAGTGAGTGACGTAATCAGTCTTATTGGCTAAAGTCGTTAACAATTTCTCGTGTTTCCCCACGCGTGGGATCCCTTTCTCGGGACAGAACGGCAAGTGGGAATGAGCATGGTGTACATCTCTAGGATATTAGAGATCTACCTGCAAGATATACTCCGTCTCCGCAACGTCCTTTAACTTTCGCACATCCAATCGGCCGATTTCATCATCGAGCCACCTGAACACTTCATAGGGTAGTGAGGACAACACGCTAAATGAATAGAGTCCATTCACGTCTAGATAAACGAGGTAGAACTTGAACTTGGAACGGTTGAATGACTCAATATACCTATTATTCGCCACGAAGTGACGATTAGCCACAAAACATACCCCTCCTTGGATAGCTCCCTCGACGAATTGATGTATGTCGACATCACTGATTAATTTGAGCTGTACCCTGGTTATTCTCAATAGAGTTTGGTACGCAAGACTAGGAGCCATAAAGGACCATTCAGGATCGAGTCTATACGTCCTCATGGAGAGATCGCAAAAGTTCTCAAAGACGTCAGCCAGTAGCGTCACGTCCGTAAAAAGGTAGAGTTTCTAGTAGTCCAAGAAAATCTTACATTCGAACAGTTGCCAAACCTCGCACACATGATCATAGTCTTTCTGAGAGATATGACTATCCATGAGCGCGTTGTAAAATGTATCCTTTCTCGGTAACTGAGTCTCGTCCAGTAGTTCGAATGAATCTTTATAGTCATAGGGAGACACCCCTTTACGATTGACCAGTTTGAACTGTTTTCAGGATGACACTTACGGGTAATTTTATGCTGGTCAGGTTCGAGGTACGATACACATTTCTCTAGAGACGTACATAGAAAGCTGAAACTGTCTATAATTGTAATCGTGATCCCTCGAAACCCGTGTCACATATATTTCATGATCACTTTGAATCTCCTCATAGTCTCCCCTATAACCGTGACTGTTCCTGGATTGACGAGAACGCTCTCTCCCGTGAACGGATCGGTCTCTCTACGTCAACAAGCGATTAAAGAAGGAAAAAATTGTATCAAAGAGCGTTATGGATTACTACGCTCAGGAGGTTCGGGTTCTTGTAATTTATATTACATCCCGCATGACTACTCCCACGATAAATTCCCGTCAAGTGGCAATGATCCATAACGCGAATATCATCATTTTCGTAAGGCTTTTCACATATATGGGAATGAGAGGCCGTATTATGAGCATCTCTTTGAGCAGGCGTTAGAGGCATCATCGGAACGACGATACTATAGCAATCTAGTACGCGCTTTGCCGTATCTACGAGCGCCTCGACGAATTGATCTGTACAATCTCCTCCTGTGAAGCGTATAACGTGTGCGTTTGGTGGCGGGTACAGAAACTGTAGCGCTAGGGTCTGGGATAATTCAGAGAGAGCTTACCTGAGGCGAAGAGCTAGAAGTTACTCGTGAGACTCGTAAGATTCAAGACCTCCTAATATGTGTAGACAGACTAGTCAGTCACTGTCCGCTACGCCCACACACACGTCACGGGATATTAGTCTGTTTTGTAACTTTACAATAAACTTCATACATAAGTTAGCATCAACGATTTTATTATTGCTTCTGAAACACATCCGCGCCCTATGGGGGCCTATAGTACAAGCGGTGGTACTAGGAGAGACTATCGTCAAAATTACGTTTAGTTACCTACAGAATTACCTACAGAATAAGCCACATGATGTTTTACGTTTTAAGTATAAGAAAATTTCGTTTCATGTTCGTACGTCTCTATCGGCACGAGTAAATGCTCCAGGTCCGCACATACAATAAATCCTGTTCTCTCCTGCTTCTTATCTGTGAGAACGTGAGGAATTTATCCTCTCCTTGAGGGAATGTACTCCTTACAGCACCAAATTTTATACGCGTCTCTTTATGCTTTGCAAGTTTGGCGGTCAGACATCGATCGCAAAAATACCTTTGTCCTCTTTTAGATGTTAACGTTAATTGAGGGATTATTAACCGAGATAGATTTTTGATCCCACTGAATGATAGGTTTCCGTTCTATGCACTCTTATCATGAATAAATGAACATGTCTGGCGCGTTCTTTAGTACTGACGTGTACAGGAACAATCACTAGTTTTTATCTTTATAGTTGTCAGCAGTGTCAATATAAGTGTCATTTCCATCGTGTTCTGCGCTGTAAACATTAACTGATATATCGTTAAGCCTTTCGAAGCGTTCGACATACCTCATTTCGAATGGGAGCGGGAGTCCATCAAGTTTCAGCACGTTCTGAAAATTAGGATACGACGACAAATGTTGCGGTCTTCCCGTTAGTTCAAAGAGGCATGTCAATACAGATACGGGGAAGTAAAGCCCTTTTTCGGATTGTACATTTATCAACGCTCTACGAATGGCTATAATTTCAGGGATTTGAACCCGAGACCCGATCGGTAAAGCTGAGTTTTTTGAGCTATTGATTCTTATTTCCAGCGTGCCATCATATATCCATCCCGAGTCTCTAAAGACGAAGGTCTAAATCTTAGCAAGGAGTGGGAAGTTTACGTTATTTTCTTATATCTCCTTCAAGTGTGTTGGAACAAATATCTCACATAGAGTCGAGTTGAAGTAGCCTTTTTCAATTTTACCTTCGGTAGGATGCCTAAACTCGCAGATGAGGCTGCAATCTACCTTTATCGAGTTATTTGATAGTGATTCATCTACCGTCTTCGCGTAAATATCCCCGCACACGACTAGAAACTGTACAGGATCCTCATAAGGTAGTTCATTGGTAATAGAGTACGTCTTTATGCGTCGGATATACGCCTGTTCAATAAGTTTGATAGGGAGTCCTAGCGGTTTCAGGTAAAGTCTAAACTTTGTAAATCTTATACCTATGTTTTGCGACAGCGTCATAAGTCTTTGTATATGTGCGTCTATATCGTCCTATCCAAATATCAGCAAGCTCGAGGTCTTAATCTTTCCAGGTACATGTTCTATGTAAGCATTACATTTCTCCCCATCACGACGAGCGATATCATGTCTCAGGCATTTGATTAACAGATGTTCATTAGAGCTTAATTCATCAAGGGTATATACCTTATTCCCGTTAGTCTGTCAGGTTGCGATAATAGGATATGTCATGCGATCTCGTTTTGCTAGAGGTCCCGACATGGTTCTAAAGTCAGCTATAAAACAGGATCACGTAGTTGAAGTCAAAAAAATGCTAGTAGCTTAGCTCGTGACCAATTCAAATATTGTAGAGGTGTTTGAACCATAAAGCCTTAATTGTATTGTTTTTCGGATACAAGAGAAGACTAATTAATCTTATTTTTTATAACATTTAATTCATATTTGACTTCTATAGAGGGACGTTTATTGAAAGCGTTAGTATCTTAGCATGCACACAATTCAAATATTTAAGAGAGGTTTGACCCATAAAGCTTTAATTGTATTATTTTTTGGATATAAGAGAAAAATAATTAATCTAATTTTTCATAACATATAGAGTGGTATTTTTTTGAAAACGCCAGTATCAATTCGCAATTCGAATATTGCAGAGAGGTTTGAACCATAAAGCTTTACTTGTATTGTGTTTTTTGGATACAAGAGAAGAATAATTAATCTCGTTTTTTATAACATTTAATTTATATTTGACTCTTATAGAGTGATATTTTTTGAAAACGCTAGTATCTTAGCACGCAATTCGAATATTGTAGAGAGGTTTGAACCACAAAGCTTTAATTGTATTTTTTAGGGATACAAGAGAAAACTATTAATCTTATTTTTTAAAACATTTAATCCATATTTGGGATAACGTTTTTTTAATATTAGCACGCGGGCAGTTCAAATATTGTAGAGAAGTGTAAACCATAAAGCTTTAATCTTATGTTTATAACATTTAGTTTGTTTATGCCCTAAAATTTTTAAATAATTAAGACTGGTAGAAGATATAAGGACATTTAAAAATGAAGAATAGGTTTTTAACTATAGCATTTTGAATAATTCGGTTATATATTAAGAACTGTAAAACGATACAAGAAAATATTACGTAAACTCGCTTCCCTACACGCATACGCATGGCCTTCTTGCTAAGCTTGGAGATACCCTTGTATACGAGCAGCAACTCCGCCTTGGCGATGTTTTATACCTGCGTGTCAGTCAACAGCGAGAAGCGGTTAGGCAACCAAACATTGTACTTCCCGTCCAAAACATTGAGGACTCGCTGACCAAAGCGATTGTTCAACGTTTTTATACTTGTAATGCGGTAACCGCAACAGATCTCTAAATCTATCAATTTTCTCAGTACGATCTCGCTATAACCTACCGTGCTTAACAAGATGGCTGCCTATTCACTAGACATGGCTATTGACAATCTTTAGATTGTAGATAGAAGCTAATGATTTTATCTAGAGAGGCTAGGTCCATATATAGGATTGCTAGCCACGCCCTCCCTTCCCCTAGTGAGCATGTGACTCTGAATGAGTCAGCTTTTGAAGATTATTGTGTGTGTTAAATTGTAGGATGATAGTAATATTATCAGGGTGAAATATAATGACTTGGAAACGTCATAGCTCATCCCACACAGATGTCCACGTTAGGATAATTGAAGCGCATGTCGCATCTGCGTGTGAACAAATTCAACCATAACTAACCTCCCTAAGAGGGTTGTTTTGACGACGTGATTAAATGTATACATTCTTTTAGGGGAGGAGGTCCCAGTCCCAAAACCCAACCGTTAACCTACAGGATCAATAACGCGTGCGTCTTATAAATTTCCCCCGCCTAAGTGTACATGAACAAATGTCCTTTTTTAAGACTGTAATCCTTTTTTTTAAAGATTATTACCGCCCGATATTATCCCATACAGTTTCAATGACGTCTGTGTCGTATTTGAGGGAGGGGTCGTTCACCAACGCGATTAAGATCGAGAGGGAGGGAGGCACCCTTTCGCAACTCGGTTTTAAGGCTTGAATATTGCACCATGCATGTGCGAGAGAAAAATAGTACATCCACACATGTCCTTAATCATTTTTTTAAAAATATTATTACCTTCCAGTATTATCCCATACACTTTCACCCAGGATCGATGACGCCTGTATCGTATCTGTTTACTCATGTGTGATTGCAATGAATAATAAGACCACATCTGTCAACCTCCAGGATCAATAACGCGTGAGTCGTGAATAAATTCAGCCATAAATATCTCCACTAGAGCGTATCCAACACCCGCGTGCCAGCCCCCCTTAACCTCACGGGAGCACATCCTCGCGTGAGCCGCCCCCACCCTCCCTCCAACAAAAATTAATCTTTCCCTCACGTGACCAGATTCGACCCCCCTCCTCCCGAACACTCCAACACCCTCGAGAAGCATCGGTCTCTGATCGATAAAAAATAATCCATACCCCTCTACCTCCCTGAGATACCGCGGTTCTGAGGGTATCTTTTATACGCTACTCACACATTCAAAAGTTGTGATTAATACACGTCTTGTCAGAGGAGAAGGAAGGGTTTAGCAATTAAAAGTTTTCTTAATGAAACCCTTTTTATTTATAAGTGTTTAACATTCACTTGTAACTTATAAATTGTAAATGTATACTTACAGTTTATAAAACATGACCCAGATCACTACATTACGACATAACACCTTGTTCAAGTTGTATTACCTACATAAGCTACGTGTTCTTCTGGAGGTGAGATAGACTCTTTAGGCTGACCACACGCCAAATGCAGCATTTTGTCGCAGCGTGTCGCAAAGTGCTGCAGACGTCTCGACTGCCGTAATATCCAATGAAGAGCCGCATACTGCTTGCGGCAAAAGGCGAGGCTCCTTTCATTTAAGTCTCGCGACAAAACATGAGATACAGTTTGAACTGCGCATGCGCGAGGCTCCAAATAGCATGTGGTTTTTAGGCCGTGTTATTATTATAATTATTTTGGAATACTGAGTTCCACTACAAAGCTATTAATGTCTCTTTTTTTTATCTATTGGGTGAACCCAATATTCTTTTTCTGTTTTCACGTCAAAAAGCTGTGTGAATTGCTATAAAAGAAGGGCTACGTCTGCATCCTTATTAGCCATAAATCACCCAAATGCACAAATTAACCTTTTTTTTTTATTAAGAACCAACTAAACACTGCACTCAACTCTTTGATGGCTCACTTACAAATGGTGAGAAACAATTATATAACTCGTTGTGAGTCAAAATGTATCAGACGTCTGTCTCTACAACAAATACCTGATGCAACATTTTGTCTCGAAACAAATTGTGGAGAGTCATATGTTATATTTGGTGTGTGGCCAGCAAGAATAATCACAGCAAAAATCTGAAAACCGAGATTTTCTAATCAAATACCGAAGATAGCGTGCATATATAGAATACTACTCTCAGAAGTGACAATTTAGATTATGTAACAAACTTTGATTGTTATAAAAAATGACACCGTTTATCAAACGTGACAGCTGTGGAACACAGGCCCTAGCGTATGAATACATGATTGGTGAGCTAGTGACTTTGGTGAGATTAAATTAATTTTATGTGAAACTGACAGTGTATTTGATAAATTCAGCTATTTTTTTTTGTTTAGGTTCCTCTACAATTATTACAATTTTTTTTAATATGCGACTGTTTTGTAGCCCGCTCCCGTGGTCAGATGATCAAAGGTGTCATCCTCGCAATAGACTGGACTACCAATGACAGAGATATCAGGGTTCGAATCATGGTTAGGTGTCTTAATTGGTTTCTCACTCACGGGTATATTTACTATAAATTTTGCCTTTCACATCCCTACCGCATTAATTTAACTAGATGCGTATATTCTGAAAATTGAAAAATGACACCTGGACATGGGAATCGAACCCGGAACCTGGTCCCGTGTCAAGGTGTCATTTTTCAATTTTCAGAATATGATATCTAGATGGAGTAATTCCCACTAATAAGCATAAATAATAACTCTGGCTATTAATTCTTACATGCGTAAGTGAAAAAAAAATCTCTTTACAAAAAAATCTCAGCTATAATTTAACGTTGTTTACAATTGACGGCTAAGCATCACGTGATGATAGGCACAAAGCCAAGAGGGACACATATTGTTAATTTATATCACATTTAGTTTGATTAAAACGCACCTTTTAATTTATAAACATAAACTATAATTTAACCATACATGATCATAATATTAATCTATTCTTTATTTTAAGTTATGCTGCATGTAACGTAATCAGTTGTCTGAGTCATAATTATGTCTTCAATCGTTTGAGGTATTATGTGTTGGCTTAAGCCGGCTATTTTCTTGTCCTGTGACAGTAAGAGTATTACCGTATGGACTTGTTCATTTAATAGCCACAAGCCCACGTTTTATCCAACAATGACAAAGGTTTGACTGAGTCGGTTATTTCACCCCTCTCTTTGAACCCTCTTTCCTCACAAAAATTTAATTCTAGATACATAAATACATTGTTGAAGGTACGATTGATTATTTTAGGCCCCTCAACTCATAATTGAATACTATAAAATGTGTCTGCGTGATGTGTTCTGACTGTGCTATTAGTAGATCAGTCTTTGGTACAATTTAAATAGATCCAAAACAATTTAATTCTACATGAATGAACTTTAAATAACATAGCATGGTACTTTAAACAGCTTTTAGTTAGTTTTGCCTTGCGTAGCGATGTTACGTTTCCACACGGGAGCTACTATTATGACAAAATAAGCCCCTCTTCACTCCTCTTCCATTACCTATAGAGCATAGTTGGTGCATTCACCACCAGGAGCGCAGCGCACAATACCTTCGACAACAATGCGGTGAAATTATATCTCTCTTAGTTTTGTGGGAGGGCGTCGAAGCCTCGTAGAGCCTGTACGATGTTGGATTAACAGTTCATAATTCGTACGGTAGGTACAGGTTGACCCCAAAATATCGTATGTTTGGTTGGACTTCTTACTTTTCCACATAAAGAAAGTATTGTGATCGTGAAATTCTTGGCCTCTGGGCTTTTATTGAACTGAACTAAAACAACTTGTACTCTCTGGAGTAACAAACTTTAGTAGACTACTAAAATAAACATTGCTGAGCAACTTCGCTAATATTGTCATTGCTTTATAAACATACTGTCATAGTGTTTGAAATTTTAGTGAGCTATTAATATAATCTCAATAAATTAACTTGGGATATTATGAATTAAATTACAATTTCAAGGAAGGTCCCAAATACAAAAAAAAAATTGAACGCTAAAAATAATTCAAACCTCTCTTAAACACACTTAACACAAGGTACACCAAGTGCATGAGTTAAATAAAAATGGAACCATACAATTTATTATGTTGCAAATAATAAACTTGCTAGTAAGTATAGAGAAGTAACTAGTGTTAGAACCATTATAATATTAAAAAATTACATTTTAATTTAAATATAAAATCATAATATGTATTTTTAAAAGAACACTCTTTTGGTTTGAGTTATTCTTTAACATTTAATTACTCTAAGACTTTAGGAACTCGAAAGTTTATTGACAAAAGTTTATTCGCCACCTAAACCTATCTCTTGAGCTAGTTCCATTCAGTCCACCTCATTACACCCTATCCCTATCTTGAGCTAGTTAAATTCAGTCCCCCTCATTACGCCCTATCTCTATCTTGAGCTAGTTAAATTCAGTCCCCCTCATTACGCCCTATCTCTATCTTGAGCTAGTTCTATCCAGTCCACCTCATTACACCCTATCTCTAGCTTGAGCTAGTTCCATCCAGTCCACCTCATTACACCCTATCTCTATCTTGAGCTAGTTCCATTCAGTCCACCTCATTACACCGTATCCCTATCTTGAGCTAGTTAAATTCAGTCCCCCTCATTACGCCCTATCTCTATCTTGAGCTAGTTCTATCCAGTCCACCTCATTACACCCTATCCCTCTCTTAAGCTAGCTTTATCTAGTCCACCTCATTACACTCTATCTTTTTCAGGTCCATTCTAATGTTATCCTCTCATCTGCGTCTAGGTCTTGCCAATAATCTCCTCCCATTGAGTTTACCAGTCAACACTGAACAAGGTTCAGTTTTTCCCTTAAATCACCAACCTTCATCTTATCCTGGTTAGAGTACTGGAAACTAACGCGAGAACAAACATTATCAAGGCTCGTGACGCTATCACATTTTAATATAATGTTTTCATTATTTATTTTGTTATTTATCTAACTTTTTGAAATATTTAACAGAATGTCGAAGAGCCGTAAAAACTATCAATTATTTACAGGTAATTGCCCACTTTCCCTTTAATTTTATTTGTTTTAAATTACCTTTAATTTTAAAACTTGAAATATTTATTTATTTGAGGTATTTAACGTGTACTTTCTAAACCGACTGATCATATAATCCCACGAGAATTTCTATGAGCGAGAGTGAAAGGGCCTAACAATTTTGCCGGGAAAGGTATTTTCACATACCTTCCAGGGGTATTTTATATGCCACAATATAAATGGGACCGACGGCCTTACTTTCCCTCCGAAGGAAGTTGTGCTACGGATTTGTATCACTTAAGAAAAATCCGTTGACCCCGGTTAGGTTTGAACCCACGAATATCAGATCCCAAGGTGATCATCAAGACCCCTGAGGTCGACTAGAGATGGAGTTAATATCACGATTTTGTCTCGGAGTATGACCATTTAACATCTAAATATCAAGTTTGAACTAAATACATGTAATAGTTTATATTGTAGTCCCGGATACAAACTCACTTATGGACAGAGCGACATACATAGCTATATAACTCACTTGTTTATGGGCACACAGAACGTAAAGAACAATCTTAATCTCCGAGAGAGACAATTCTCACGATTACAGTACTGTATCTCTATGAGTATGTTTTAAAATCTTACAGGTCTCACAATTGACGTCTGTTTAAAGTTACAACTGCAGACAATAGTTTTAAAAACCGTCAGACAATAATCTATTAATGGTGATCTGACTGTTGCAACACACCACGGCGCAACAACACAAAGGTCTGAAATCGAACCTCAGCTGGAACATAGCTGTACAACTTAGCCCTCCTGATACCATGAGGTCACTGGAGACCCCAACGCAACTTTCTTGACTTGTATAACCTGTAATATATTTTTTACACTGAAAAAAAATGGACTTTGTTAATTTATCTATTTACTTTGAATTATTTCTTCAATTATTTTTTCCTTAGCCTAAAAGTATTTTATACCTTTGTATACACTCAGCACCATTGGGGTCTTAGATTACCCCAAGCTTAAATACATTTGCTTTCTGACCTTTTAATTCTACAAATGAATCTATTTTTAAAATACAATCTATTCTGCAGTGTTGTAAAGAAATTATTTAAAATCTCACAGTTTACCAATATATTGCAGCATCTTCAGCATTTATAGGAATGGTCTCATGTTTCTCTTCTGGAAATAATAGAACGCGCATTTGTTCGTTTGTCGTTGGTTTCTTTCAAAGGCTGCTCAAAGCGATTAGGCCTATGGACTTGTGTACTGTAAAAGAAGGTCGTACAATTTTCATAAAGTCCAATTTACACAAATATATCACCTGCTTGGGTGGCCGCATGGTCTTAGGCTTCACCCTTGCAATGGACTAGACAACCGATGACAGGGAGATTATGGTTCGAATCCCAGTCGGGGGTACTGAGGGCTGTTTTTCCTAACTGGTTCTTTACTCTTCCTCCACTCAAATGTGGACGTACCTCCTTTAAATTCAACCCTCCTCGTCCATGACTCACTAGCGGAATTAGTAGCCTACATATATGCGTGTTAACTGAACCAGTATTAAGACGCGGTGCTATACAAATAAAAATTAAGACAAAGAACAGAAAAGTAAATTACTAGGGATCTTTATTTGGCCCACACCCAAATATGTAAAACCCAAGTACCCAAACCTAGCAGTGTTAACTATCAGTACATACAAATATCTCGTTGTGTATGGTTTGTTAATTCTGAATTGCGGTGACACAATTAAAACCTGATAAATTGTACCAAGAACAAGTGTATTCCGGATGCAGGCAGAGTCATTACAAGATGCTTACATTCCACATGAGAACGTCACAGAGAATGTGCTGAATATTATGTAATTAGTAATAACTATTCAATTATTCACAGGGAAGAAAACTCTTATTTATGCCTCGAGAGATGATTTCGGGTAATAAAGTGAATTACTCGGAGCAAAGGGGAATAAATATTACTGCAAATAATGTTTCACAAGTAGTCTAGCAGTAGTGTTGAAAAATAAACAACTAACAATACTAGGAGTAATAATAAAACATATTTTGAAGCTAGTACAGGAGTTCATCTCGAGTTGGAATTCAGAATTCAACTGCCCATAAAAAGGAAGAGTGGTGACGCTTTAGAGTAGCATGCTTTATTTAGCAAAAACAAGATAACAAGAGAGCCAAACCTGCTATGATTCTCGACTGTAACACAACCAAGTCAGGAGTTGACACTTGAGGTTTCTTGGTGCAGATGTAGGTACATAATAAATGAATATACATTGAGTTAGCCGATGATGTCACTCTTCACATTTTGAAACAAATGCCCTAAATTATTTCGTTATTTGAATATACCTGGATTAAATTAAAATCGAAAAATAAATAACTATAATAGAAGGATATTTCTCATGGACTTGGGTAAATCTATATAAAAAAACAAACAGTTCCGGGATAATAATTCTTCGACAACAACAGTAGCTCAAAGAGATGAAAATTGTTAACATTGTTTATCATGGGATTGATTATAAGATAAGAAATATAATTATTAGAGGTTTGAGTGTTCATATTTTATTTGGACCAAACAAATGTACAATTTATGAAAATTTTATGTGAATATTTGTGGAAAAATTCATGTTCCAAGCACTATTAAAAAAAAACACTTTTTGTAGCCAAATAAGATATTATAATCCTTACAACTCTTTGGTACTTTAAATATAAAAGTTTAAACTAGTTTCTGTGTTCAAAGTAACAAAATAACGCATTATTTAAATAAAGTATATTGTGGTAATAATTCACGAGCTAAATACATTATATTTCATAAAGTGGTGCTGGGGTCTCCAGTGACCCCAATGGTATTCAATGAAACAAAAAAAGTCTTGTAGTAGGAAGGTTAATCTCTTAAGTAGACTTTGCACGAGATATTTTTTGTGGCAATCGTGCAATCTTGTTAACAACATTCCCTCCCTCTTTCCTCCCTTTATCCTCGGTGTAAAATATTTAGGAATCAGGGCAGTAATTTTCTCGGCTCAAGTTTCCCAACCTGGTAACGTAGGACAAGAGAACCAACTTTATGCTCACTGTCCTTGGGTGGACCGCAAGACCTTAAGGGCGCTGCTTTCCAGAACATAAAAATCCTTACACTGTAATATTTCTTATGTGACTGCTCTTAAACCACAAAAAATAATCCTCAAATAACCTCTAATGGGGTAGTTGCAATAGTAACGAATAGTTTCTGAAGGGTGGGCAGTATGATGTGTAACTTATAGCTCCTTCGCCACTGGAGTGGTGGTGACAGCTAGACAAAGTTACCAGATCTTCTTTAATGTATCCATTCGCCAAACCATACGATCTACAAGACCACATGTTGAGCTGTTGTCACTTTTGTCAGTAAAAACTTTTATAACAAACACTATTTTAATTATAGTTTTCTTTTATCCATTTTTACATTATTGAAACATGAACGTATGTTTCTTTTTTGTGGCAGCAGTGTCTGTGTTTCATTTAAAAATGCTTTACAAACGAGCGCTTCTAAAAGGCTGCGTTGTCTTCACAAATTAAGATGGTGACCCAGACGAAACGAAGGCCGTTGATGACTTTATGTAAGCAGTGTTCGGTTGTGTTTATACGCATTTGTTTACAAAATAAAAACTTTTGTTTCTAAACTAATATTTAGTATGACTCTATTATAAAAACACATTTATTTATCTTGGTGGTCAGTTATAAGAAGAGAATAGTGTTAATATAATACTTTTTAATCTAATATTTCCTGCATTATAATGTCTCTTGTTGCAACAACCGTGAAACAAAAAACATAATAGTTTTATTAATATTTTCGTTCTTTCAATGAGTTACAAAAACGCCAATTATACAGTAATCCAGAGTGAAGTGTTATAAGAAGAGCTTATTACCACTTTTGATTGATAATTGTATAGTGTTACTAAGAAAGTAATAATTATTTCCACCTAAGTTAACATAAGTGACTTCCAATCAAAGTTTGCAGCAACAAACATCTTCTGCTAGCTGGGTGACCTGGCGGTCTAGGGGTAAGGTGTCGGACTTCTGTACTATGGGTCCGAGGTTCAATCCTTGGTCCCGGCACAGATATATCAGATTGCCAAATCCTTCCTTCACCTCTGACAAGACGTGTATTAATCACAACTTGTGAATGTGTGGAATGCCAGGCCCCCACCGTGATTCGGATTCCACGTTAAACTGTAGTTCCTCAATTTCATCTCATAATTGCCCTACTATTACGCATTAGCGTAAGTGTGTACAACTCGAACGGGTAGTAAGACGCGGTGCTAATAATAATAATTCTGCTAGCTGTAAGTAACAAACACTTTAGTGACTCCTGATATGACTATTAACATGGCCGCTATCTAGTTTCCTACATAACTGCCGTGATTTGCATTAAACGTGGCTGAAAACGAGCTAATTTAACATTCCCACATTGATATTATCTTGTAATCCATTCAACTCAAAATGTAAGTTGTTTTGGTACAGAGTAAACTTGGTTTATTTCATTCGATACTATATTTTGAAATAACAAACCTCTATTTAAATACTATGTCTAGATATTTCTTGACGTAATCAGTTGTTTTAAATAAATATGGAAGATTGAATACGAAGAAGTGTTTATAATAATGTATAGTAGGATTTTTGTAGGGATACATTTTTAGAAAATATAAATATATATTTGGTGGTCATTGTTAATAAACATTATCTATACATCTGCAGATCACGATACTAGACGAATGACTATATGAAAATGGTTGTGTTAGCTTTGGTAGCTGTTAAAAATGTCTTCTTATCAGAACCAAACTGTATTTTTGTTACCAACAAGTAAAATACTTTAAAACGCAATTTTATCTTGGTAATATATTATTTCAGAAAACTATGATGAAAAACTTCAATGTCATTTGATAAACACATACTAAATTGCGTTGCGAGTTCTTAAATCCATCTCAACATAATTTTTAACCAAATTAAATGTGAAAATGAAGCTCATCTACTGATTGGAATAGAGTTCACCTCACTCTAAGGTTGGCCTTTTTGTTTTTAAGCATTGTAGTTTTAAGATAATAACTAATTAAAATAAGTCTTAGTAATTGAATTTTATTTCATTCACGTCATATGCTATGTAAGCACCTACATAGAATTTTCCCTACAGCATTTTTGTATTTCTTTGAAATGTTTTAAGCAAACAGCTTCACAATTTATGAAATGTAATGAAAATTCCATTCTCCCTGTACATCAAAATTAAATAATAGCTGACTAATTTAGAGCGTTTTATTAAAATTCTTATCTGACAAAAATACCATAAAGAAGAGACTAAATCGCGTGGTCCTTCATTCTGTCCAAACGTACATTTTTTATTCTAAGATTATAAAAAATAAAATGTAATTAACTCCTAAACGAGTGCCAAAGACAATAGTAATTTCAATAATTTATAGTAAAAGTATTGCAAGGAACACCTTCAGACCTCATTGAAAAAAGACAATACATTTATATATAGATGTATTAAAATCAGAATCTTACATAATCTATTCCACATTAGTTTGAAAAACGTTTTTGCAATTTGTTATCCAAGATATTTATGTTCGGTTCATAACTTGTTGCATTCAAAAGAACACAAGATTCGGTACGAGTCACCGTTGTCTTTATAAAGTTCACCGTGTCATGACAATGAATGACGTGGCTGTCGAAATATTATTGACATCAAAAAATCATAACACGTTGGGAAACGTTTTATTTAATGTTTAGTTGTGTCATGTTAGCGTTCCACTTAGTGGTACGCGTGTCATAGATTTTCCAGACCTAGATAGTTGCTGATTGGATGAACGAACAAACTCACTTGCTGTGTATCTATGGACAAAGGGGGGAAGTTCGGATCCCAGTCGGTAACTTCAATAGGATATTATCAGACAGAAAGCAAGTGGTTTGTATTATATTCAAATCAGGAGTTACTTATCCTTCAATGTGGATCAATAATTTGAGTGGTTGACCGTAAATGTATAGGACTCTAGTTCGATTCCAGGTGGTACTAGAGAGAAGATCTACTATTTCCGCCTGGGGTTTTGAGTTCCTCCAAGCAGGTAAGTAGTCAGAGCGCAATAACCTAGTTCCTCCACCACTACGGAGGATGGGGGTGAGTGAAGTAGGTGATTAAACCCCCTGCGTTGATTGGAAGACATGGAAACAGGAGGAGCTTCACACAGGAAATTATAACATTAAACAAGAACAAAATCTATTAAAGGTTAGGTTAAGTTAGGTTGGGTAGGAACCACAATTTTATACACACACGGTGAGTATTAATTCGTGGATAAGGATAGTACCACATGATTAGCTGGGTAAATATAAGTCGAAAACACTCTTTACAAAAAAATCCGTTTTTCCCATACCTTTTGAGAAAAACGACATTAAAATTATTGAGGGGTGATGTAGCAACGCTGTGCCTGAAACTTACATCAAACGTACTATATATGTTAGTTCACAGTAGGAGTTCGAAGCTTGGTCCTTCCGAAGCTATGCAATGCTCCAAACGGGATATGGGTTTGGTGTGCACGCGGCGAAGCATGTCTACGTCAACTGTCGTAACAGAGCCATGAATTCGTGCCACAACGTCGTCAGGTGACTGCGGTGGGTTGTCAGGTGGGTACACCAGCACTTTGAGGTGGACATACAGGGAAACTCAAGTGGTCTGAGGTCCGGTGGTCTTGGTGGCCATTCCACCGGCACCCCACACCTGATCCACTGGTTGGGGTGGACGTCCATTGAGTAGATGCCGCACTTGTACCCCACAGTGGACACTGTCACAATGATACCACATCCTCTGTCGCACAAGAAATGGTACTTCCGTCAGCAGTCCCGGTAAAACCACGTCATTCATTGTCATGTCACGGTGAACTTTATGAATCCAACGGTGACTCGTACCGCTTCTTGTGTTCTGTTGAATGCAACAAGTTATGAACCGAACATAAATATCTTGGATAACAAATTGCAAAAAAGTTTTTCAAATTAATGTGCAATAGATTATATAAGGTTCTTATTTTAATACATTACATACATACATACATACATACATACATACATACATACATACATACATACATACATACATACATACATATATATATATATTGTTTTTTTTTCCCGCTGATGTCTGAAGGTGTTCCTTTCAGTACTTTTACTATAAATTATTGAAATTAATATTGTCTTTGATACTCGGTTGGTGATTTAATAAATTTTACTTATTTAAAATTAAGGCATTATTAAAATATTTACAATTTGATTTGAGCTATTCGTTATATTACACAACCTTCCCCATGATATAGAGGTCCAAGCACATGGATACCAAACTAGGGGTCCCGGGATTGATTCCCGGCTGGTACCTTGGATATTTTTCCCGAAAGGGGAACTACCCCAAAGGTAACCAGGGTTTGGTTAGTTAGGCTTAAGTTGGGTTTAAGTGTTTCCACATCCAATACTCAATATCACCCTCATCTCATCGGGACATGGAAAGAACCTCCACGGAAAGGATGTACTATCAGTACATTTGGGCGTTCACTGGGCATCGGTACGCTAGTACTGGCTGATCTTCCCACCAACTGGGCTATGTGTGTGTATCTGAGATATATCACTATATATATATATATATATATATGTATATCTATCTCTCTCTCTCTATATGTATATATATATATGTATCCATTTATGGTTTTGAAAAACTCATTATAAAACGTAAATCTTTAAGTGGCACACAAAGTCTCGCCATCCATGATCTAGGCGCTTGGTGTGTGTGTCTGTGGAATTAGACGTATTGTCTCAGGTTAAGTTATATTGTAGGTGACTTGCTTGTAAAAGATGTGTGAACGTGGACTTTAAATACTTGAAATAAAAGCTGGCATGTAGATTAAATGTCATACTGTTATAGCCGGGTTTGCTGGTGATAGAGACTAAGATCCTGGCCGGGTATTCTGAGAGGTTTGCATAGGTGGCGTGTTGGTAGTGGCCTTAAAAATCAGTTTAAAACAAACCGGTTTACGTTCGTCGGCGGGTCAAAGCCTTAATTATAACCACTGGAGGTAATAAAAAGGACGTTTATGACGTTTATTTTCACTCGGTCCACTTTCAGAACTACTAGTATGAAATAATTTAGTTAGGTTAGGTTATGTTAGGTTAGTTTAATCTTTGACTTAATACCTCAATTATATTGGAGTGGGAATAAAACAAAAATTAAAAGTTTTCGTAAGTAAATATTATAAACAAATTTTGGAAAAAGATAAATTTACCCTCCTTAGAACAATTAGAGGGATTTGAATATAGGGTGGTTGCAAACAAACACTGTTATTTTTCCCAGGGTGCGAACATACACGGGCGCTAACACCTATAGGTGCAACCAACACGAAGTATTTTTTATAAATGGTTTTCAAATCTCCCTAATCCCTACACCATTAGCGTAGTAAATATCTTACAGGCAGGATGGGATGTAAGACGTGGAGAATCATTTAAAAACTTGTGTTTAGACAAAAATTGATCTAAGGGGAAACACAAGAAAATATAATCGTAATGAAACTAACTATCTTAATGGTATGAGAGAAATTGTTTCAAACCATCGTTTTCTCGGTATCTGGTTTAAATGTTGTGGTTTTAATATATTTGTCATCAGTGGCTCGCGGGCCTCATAAAGAGAGGTTGCGGGCCGCATGTTACCCACGGCTCGTAGTTTGTCAAGCCCTGCTCCATCCCGTGTTTGTTACTACTAACACACATGATACATTATCTAGACTTGACGAAGAATTGGTTATTTCATGCGCTTCCCGAGACATAAATAAGGACTATGTGCGTCTATAATTCTAGCCACGGAGGTACTTAATGCAGTTCTCGGAACAAGAAAAGGCCTTGTATCAGTACTTTTTTTAAGCACCGTGTCTTACTACCCGTTCGGGCTACATGCCATTGTTCCAATTACGTTAATATGTTAAGGACGAGTAAAGTTAAATTTAGAGGACTTGTACCAGAATTCACGTGGAGGGAGAGTGAAAAATCCTTTTGGAAAAACTACCCCCAAAACACCCGACTGGGATTCGAACCCCGGTCTCCCCATCATTGGCAAGAGTGATGACGCCTTAGAACATGCGGACACCGAAGCGGGTATTTGTCGGTGAATTTTGATGACAAAGTCAACTAATAATTTCATTTATACTTTATTATAGCTAAATAGAGCTCTTTTGAAAATGTTAGGAGCAAATAATATGTGGGAAATTAGACGATTGGAAGAGCTCATTACTAATAGCAGTCGGTATAGATCAAAGTTGTTCCGCAGAGCATTCATGTTATGTGAGAAAGTATAAGTGCCAAGGCGCGTCTACATCCTTCTTCCCGTCACATGCACTCTCTTGCACTTTGATGTGAACACGTGATTATAGTGTTTTAGTCTAGTATTTACATTTCAAAATAAACTTGATTTAATGAGTTAATATATGTGACAAGGATGAGGCAAGCAATTTAGATTAAATGGATCCTTATCAGCTTGGAAAGAGAGTAAGAAAACAAAAGTGGTAGCTCGAGGGCATACGGCAGAAATTAAAAACTCTGCGGCAAACCAGTTTATTGAAAAACTAAGTTTATATCAGGGAGTCGAATCTGAACCAAAACCAATAAACGAAACTAACATATAATTTTAAGGAAGCATAACTGGAACAGGAACCCTGAAATTAAATTACTTAAGAACCTGAATCGATATCTTTTTCAGTTGATAGAGGTTTCTATCGGTTCTTTATTAAAGATATTAAATTTTGGTAGTTTGTCTGAATTGTATTTTATAATCTTCTTTATTTAACTTAATTTAATTTTGATATACTCTACTTTACCTTTTCTCAGTTTTTTTAATCAAGCTTTTTGTATTTTATATGTAAATAACTTTAATTTTGTTTTAATTTTTTTTTTTAATAAATTAAAAGGAGCTGAACAAAACTTGAACTTAACTAAGAACGAAAACCGGAACCTTAAAATGTTTGTTTAAAACCTGTAACCAGAACCAATGAATGTTTCGGTTCGACTCCCTGGTTGATGTTATTGTAATCGACATGGCATCGATTGAGGCGGGTTTGTTTAGCATTTGTTATGTTGTGGATTGTAAGGGACAAAACGAGTATTGCAAAGTGTTTTGAATAGTTAGTAAACAAATAGAACACATACGCTGACAACATGCTGACAACATGCTGACAACAGAGTGTCAGTATTGCTCACATTAAATAAGGCTAGGAGGCAGAATAAAAAGTAGTGTTTCCAATATAGCTGGGCTGAACAATCACCATCGAACCTAGGAGGATCACGCTGCACGTTTTGGGGAGCTACGCGGGTTAGGACGCTGGATAGTCGAGTACGAGTGCCGGAGCTACCGTTGTGCTCAAGGTACCGGGGTTCATACCCGTGAAGGGCCACCTAAAGGTTAGTCAGGCCAATGGTTAATCATTCCTTGCTATACTTCGTTCTGCTATGAGCTACTTAGTAATTCCATTAAGTTCTTTCATATAATTTAATATTTCTTATCAACATCACATTTTGTAATAGAGCAAAGTAGCACAATAAAACCATAAAGACCCAAGCCGAACGTCAATCACCTAACACTATAGACACACACACACACACACACACGGAGTGACATAATTCTATAATATAACCATACAAAGCCGCGTTGAGAATAAACGGCTTTGTATAAGGTCTGAACGTGTTGCTGTGAGACTGACAAATACCCGCCTCGGTGGCGTAGTTAGCTGACGCGCTAGTCGTGTTGAACTCGACTGCCGAGGACGGGGAGATCGAGGTTCGAATCTCGGTCGGGTGAACTGGGAGGGGTTTTTCCTAAATGGTTTTCCACGCAAATGTGGGTTCACTTCCTTTATATTAACCCTTCCAATTCCTAACCCATTAGCGTAAATAGTACTTAAGCGTAAAACCCGAACGAGTAGTAAGACGCGGTGCTAAATAATTAAAAACGAAAAAAAAAAAAAACTTACAAATATTAGGCGGGACATTTAATTTCAATTATTGGTAACATCGCCCGAGTCTTTGATCCTTCATTGCAAAAAATAATATCACTATAACTGTTACGCCTGCATGAAAAAAATCACTTATCTAATACTTTTCCTTAAAAATCCTAAAGAAGAGTAGTCAGTTTTCCACTATCTCACGGGTTTTCTTTTCACTTGATAAAGAGATTGTTAAAATGCAAGGCCAGTGGAGGATTTATTTTCTCGGGAATCTCTTTGAACCACTCAGAGTGAAAACAATATACGCTCTTTTATTTTGTTTAGCACCGCGTCTTACTACCCGTTATGGTTATACGCTTATGTACTAATCACGCTAGTGGTTTTAGGGATTAGGAAGGCTCTGTTTAGAGGAAGTGTACCCCCATTTGCGTGGAGAGGGAAAGTAGAAAACAATTTTGGAAAAAAACACCCTTATTACACCCGACTGAGATTCGAACCTCGATCTCCCGTAATCGGTAGTCTAGTCTATTGTGAGTGCCTTAGACCATGTAGCCACCGAGGCGGGTTGATATGACCTGATTGTTGATAAGACAACGTTGTTTTACTTTTATAAAACTACTGTTCTTATTATTTTGAACAAGTGACGCGAACAAAGCTAGTATAATAGGGTTAGGCTAAGATTCTTTACTTGTTGGCATGATTTTTGAATTAGACGTGCACTTTCTAAACAAAAATATGTACCAACTCGCATATTACAAGCTAACTATACTTACCACAGCTGAACTTATTTTTTTTCTCAAGTATCGCGTCTTACTACCCGTTTGGGTTATCACTAATATGTATTAATTACGATAATGTGCTAAGGATGAAGAAAGTTGAGTTCATGAGGAAGTGTACCAGCATTTACCTGAGTGGAGAACTATTTAGAAAAAAATACTCTCAGTAAAACCGACCGGGATTCTAGCACGGATCTCCTTGTCATCGATAGTCTAGTCTTTTGTAAGAGTGACGCCTTAGACCATTCTACCACTGAAGTGGGTCCTAACTTCTTATATATCCAAGAGTTCCGGGCTCTATTCTTGATTTGTAACGGAATGTACCTCTGTGTAATATGTTGCCCCTATTCATTAAGACGCAGTCATGATATGGGGGTGATGCGACAAAAATAAGTAGGGATTCGAACTCAGAACCTCAACACGGACGAACAAGACTAGAATAGATTGACGCCTATCTGCGTGCCAATCGATGCGAGTAAGCCATAATAACCATCGCACTTCATTACAACTAAATAAACAACCCTAGAGCCGATATTTTTTTTTTTAGTCAATATGAAGTTTGACCAGCCCGCAAATACCATATTATTTTATGCAGTAGCCGGGTTCGTACCAGAGACTTGTAAACATATTCAGATTATATTAAAACACAAATACCTGCTTCGGTGGCTGCATGGTCTAAGGCGTCACTCTCACAGTAGACTAGATTGCCGATGATGGGGAGATTGAGTTTCTAGTTTCGGTCGGGTGTACTCAAGGTTGTTTTTCAGAAAGGATTTTCCACGAAAATGCGGGTACACTTATTCTAAATATAATCCTATTCATCCCTAAAACCATTAGCGTAATTAGTACATAAGCGTATAACCCAAACGAGTAGTAAGACGTGATGATAAAAAAAAAGAGTTAGCTATCGGAGATGTGCTGTAAGTGAATCTGCTAATCCAAGCAGTATACTGAGATGGATTAAATATCCAAGCTATTATATTCGATAATCGTGGTTCTAGCCGCGTTTAAATATCATACTCTTTAAGTTTAAAAATGAAACCTGAACACGGGAATCGAACCCAGGAATTTTGGCTTAGTACCTCAATGCTCTATCCACTGAGCTATCCAGGAATCATCCCGTGCTCAGGCCCATCCTTCACTCATATTTTATGGCAGAGTCTGTGATAGACACGGGGAAATTGTCAGCTACGAATGTATGATCATTTAAGATCATGAGCTATCAGATAACGCAGCCACCTTAGATTCGTTAAGACTTTATGCTGCCAAATGTACTGTACAGTTACAATTGTACAAATGCGCATATCAAGATGGATTAGATACCCAATATAGTTCGATAGTTAGCTAGGGTTCGATTCCCGTGTCCAGGTGTCATTTTTCAATTTAAAGGATACAAGCAGTATACTCACTCTTTCACTTCTCTAGACACGAGCCGGGTTCCTTAAAGGTGGTGTAAATGTCACAGGTAGAGCGATGTGGTATTCCCTCCTCGGGTGAACTTCGAGACAAGAGTGAACTGGAAAAAGGATATTACTAGTATTAGTCGAGATTTCTGGTGCATTATTTATCATCATTGTTATTAGTCAAATTTCCATAGATCAGATGACAGCTAGAAAAGTTAATAAATATACTTTCACGTATTCATACGCCAAGCCAGGAGATCTGAAACTGTCACTTTTTACACATAAGATCAATACCTATAACATAGAATTAATAATACATGTTATCAATGATGACCGTAAAAAAATAGGTTTGTATTTTCTAAAAGGCCCTTACTATGAAAATTAGATTATACCTTTGTTATGACTATAATTAAGGCGATTGACCCTTTTCGTTTGGCTTAGAAATGCAGAGCCATGGGAAAAAAAGTTATATTCAAGAATTTTTATCGTTTTGCAATTTTATTTTCGGAAACGGTTTGTTCAAGAATAGAAACATGTTAATTTAAGTTACACTTTTTATACACATTCCTCCTCTATTATTTTAACAGTGATCAAATATCGATAAAATTGGCATTTTTCAATAGAAAACTACCGGTTTTATAACAAAAAATAAGAAAATATAACTATTAATAAACATTGATATATTATCTTAAAAGGGGTGTTGAAAATATTAACATAAAAATCTCACTCATTCTCGAGAAAACTGATATTTCCAAACGTATTATTTCTCCGCAAGACCTGGCCGGTAGCTAGCGCCATATACGGTTTCCTATGATCCATCTGTTCTTGTTGGCGCGGAAGGATACTTTGGTCGGTTGTGAAGCCACGTCACGCCTTTCACCCTCCCACCCGCCATCCCACAAAATTGGTTTTAGACTTGCATTCGACAGGGCTAAGGGCCTTAAGAACAGACGCCTATTCTTCAGAGCGAGAGGCTTGACTTTTCTCAGAAGCTCACCTCTTTATTAGAAGACTACCAGAAGTACCCGGTGTCACTTCAAACAAAAAGAAATAAAAATTTTAATTTTATTTACTCCGAACCATTTTTTGATAACTTTTAAAAATATAATCAAAATTTAAAATTCCAGCCTCGAGGTTGTTAAAATCTCCTTCCTCTGCATGCGGTAAATATCACACAACGCTCATGATAGACAAACAAACCATTCATTTTATTAATAGAGATTGTGATAAGATTGTTTTTCAAAATATTTAAGCTAAAAGAAGTGATTTGACATAGTTTTTGGATAAATCCCTCTCTACCTTTCAACCAATAAGTTATTTATTTTGTAATTTATTGTTCTGGGTTTGTTTCAGTGGTTTCAGTGGTTCTCAACCTTTCATTACTCACGGCCCCCTAAGTATACTACTATATTTTCGCTGCCCCCTAGTTTTTACTAACATTTTAATCATAAAGATTTATTCTAAAATAGTGGCTTTATCTACTGATTATAATAAGAAAAACAACATAAATTAACTTACCTAAATGTATTTAATGGGACCTTTGCTGTTGAACACTTTCCACTAATTTGTGTATTCTTGTTTCAATTTTAATACTAAATGCTATTCGCATGCATGAGTCGATTTCGCTGCTTCGTTTTAATGGGCCTATTTACCATCGTGGAAAATCCCTTTTCTCATAAATAAGTAGAAACAAAGGGCATCATATTTTGAATGGGAATAGTATACAGATGAGAACTATTTGTACTATCCATGTTCTGCTATTCGTGCTTCCCCTCCCCTCCAAAACCCCGGAAAATCGAGAGTCTACTGTACTTACATGCTTACGATCATCAAATTCTTTATTCCAAAACGTAAAATTTAAGATAATTGAGTTCAGTAACAAGCAAATAACATTTAAAATTATTTTTTGAGGCCACCCAAAAAACCTTTTGTGGCCCCCCGGTTAAGAATCGCTGCCCCACATCATGGGACCGGTTGGTTACAGCTACTAGTGATTAAATAACATCTATAACTTAAGAATATACATACATAATAAATACTTTAAAATTCAATTAATTTAGCTAATATTTATAAACACAAAACACCCATAAGACCATTCTAAATTTTTCTTTTGAAATTTACAAATGAGAGTTGGGAAAAAATCTATAGTTAGAAGCGTTTGATCAATTACATTACATTTTTGATTACAAGTGACAAACTTATAAAATCAATTGAAAAAGCAAAATTATTTGCCACTATAGCTAAACGCAAATGTGGGTGCATTTAATCTAAGTTCTAATTCACCTCAATAGTGAAAACATGCAAATAGTTTGGAAGGGTAGTAAGAAGTGATGCACAGCAATCAACACTAAATATGGCTTGTTATTTTTCTGAATGTATGATTCTATCATGTTTTCCAAAATAATTTCAACAAAAAAAGTAAATATTTCTAAATAATACTGTGAATAATATATAACACGCTGAGAATATTTTCACTAACGATGACTTGTCTATAATATTTCTTTTTCTTCCATGTTAACGTTTCACTATTGAAAAGTAAGCACGTTAAAATAAATTAACTCTTTTTTTTAGTAAATTGTATCAAAAGAAAAATAGTAAAAACACGATATTTTAAAGCATAGTCCATCATCCTTTTAAAAAAGCAAAGTATTTTCTTTTAAACTTTCAAAAGACTCCGTGAGTGGTTTTATCAAATTGTTTTAACGTTTCTTTGCAGTCTTATATTCATAATTATAGTTGATATTGATTTAGTCAAAATTTCAGTGTGAAAGTAATTTTAACAATCTTTTAATAGTGTATGAACATAGTAGGAAGTTTTACTTTTATCTGACTCTGAAAAAGCACGGAAAAGTTAAAACAGTTTGTGATTGTTCCTACATCTGTTTAAACTTTATATTCTTAAAAGGTTCTCTACTTCAACGGATCGGAAATCTTTGCACGGAAAAAATATTTATTTCTTAGATGTTTTTGTATTGGATTAAGCACCTGGGGTTTTCTTAAACCTTCCCCTCGATATCTCCATCCTATTCCACCTTACCTCCCTCTTGTTTGCGAAAGTCACGGGTAACGTAAAGTTCCCGAGTAAAAAGCAATTTAATGGTTGCCAAGTTTTGCAGGCCTGTCTTTTGGGGGTTGGTAAAAGGGTAAAGTAAAGAGGGTGGGAGTAAAATGTTATTTCACCTGAGACCCAGTGCTGCCAACATGGCGGAGAATTATTGCAGCAATTCGTCGGCTTCTTGAGCTCAAATTACGTAAAGTGGGAAGTGAAGGGGTTGCGTAATAGAAGAAGCCTCGCGTAGAGCGCAGCACGGTTCAAACACGATCTCATTCAGGGGTGAGAAAAGGGTTCCCAAGTGTGGTCACTTACCACCAT
This sequence comes from Timema bartmani, assembly GCA_902151455.1. Classification (NCBI taxonomy): domain Eukaryota; kingdom Metazoa; phylum Arthropoda; class Insecta; order Phasmatodea; family Timematidae; genus Timema; species Timema bartmani. The sequence goes on along the minus strand of CABFWB010000711.1, from coordinate 134,540 downwards.
AAAACATGTAGGGGTGTGCATCGTATTATGTGGTTATTACAAAAAAAGATAGAATACCTAAACAAAAACACAATAACAACAAAATTCCATGGCGTCAGCCCGAAATCGAACTATACTGACCGAGTGGCCGCCTTTAGTTGGCGACGATAGTGACAACTTTTGCAGATAGAGGGAGGGCATTATGTGGTCAGCACAACGAACCCTCAGGCCGTTAATCTCCCTTTTCTAGACCGGAACTGCTACTTCTTTATTCAAGTAGCTCCTAATTTTTCCTCACGAGGTTGAGTAGAGATAAGGAGAAAATATGGCATGGAAATCAACATTGAGAAGTCAAAAGTGTTTGGGATTTCAAAAAAATCAAGAGTCACTGAAAATCAAAATTGGAAATCAAAGTTGGAAAACATAGAGCAGTTCAAGTACGTGGGAAGTCTGCTGGCAAAGGATGCCTACTTTACCAAGGAAATTAGGTCTATGATCGCCATTGCCAAAGAAGGTTTCAATAAGAAGAGGTTACTGCTGACCAGAAAGTTGAGTTTTGAACTAAGGAAGAAACTGATGAAATGCTACATTTGGAGCATTGCACTGTTTGGAGCAGAAACTTGGACTTTTTGGAAAAAATAAATACTTAGAGAGCTTTCAAATATGGTACTGGAGAATAATTGAGAAAATCAGGTGGACAGACAGTGTGACAAATGAATAAATCCTAAGAAGAGTGGGTGAGAAGAGATCCATTTTGGATGTGACTCTTCTGTGCATAGTATACTGGATAGGACACAACCTTAGGAGGAACTGTCTTGTGCACGACGTCACAGAAGGAAAGGTTGAGGGAAAGAGGAGCTTAGGAAGAGGGAGGATTCAAATATATCAGATTACTTGAAGGAAAGAAGAAAATGCTGGGAGCTTAAGGAGGAGGCAGAGGACTGGACGCATTGGCGGTCTAAGTTTACTGACAAAAGAAATGGACCTGTCGTAAGACAGAACATCAAATTTCACTTTCAATTATTGTAGTGCTGGCCAACAGTCACGATACCTATGACATTCCAGTTTTTACTCGGTGTGGACTCATCTGCAATAGTATGACCCGTATACAGTCCCAGGAAATCCTTTAATTTAACACTGCTCAGTTTCCACAACGGAATGTTCGCAGAAACCAGAACGTTACACAAATGTTTATAAAACGTTGAGGATTTTTCTTGATTCGTGAATACATTTTGTGCAAGTAATAATTGAGAGGTTTTCTTTTTATCGATATTCTGGATACAAAGAACATGTTTGTTGTAACTGATATGCTGTTGCATGGTTAAATCTTTTATCTGATGACAGCCACTTTCACTTCACATATTTTACAGAAAAGTATTTCAATCTCTGTAGACAAAATATCCTCTCTGAATTCAGTAATAATTTGCCTCAAATGACTCACTTTAGGTGGTTTAGTTTAAAGCATTCTAAATACACATAAAATGATTGCAAACAAATAAATATAACTTGCACTTTATAAATGGAAACTATGCATTTAAAATCTTTTGACAGCTAAAATCATGTGTTCTATTTAACACCTGAACATTGCTTTAAAAGCGATAGCTCCCCCTCTCCCTGCAACCCTTTCCAAGGTATAGTGAAGGTCTCACCAGGAATGTGTATTTTATAAGCACGCAGGTAAAGGAGCACAAAGCTCATTTGGACTCATACATTATCTTCTTCAGTCAACAAGTGTGTGGTAAAATATCTGATGTTTGAATATTCATGTTTTATCAAAACACTGATAACTAATATATATATATATATATTAGTTATCAGTGTTTTGATAAAACATGAAAGACTCTAAAAGGGTTATATATATATATTAGTTATCAGTGTTTTGATAAAACATGAAAGACTCTAAAAGGGTTATATATATATATATATAACCCTTTTAGAGTCTTTTTCAAACAATTTTAAATCTACTTTACAAAAAAATGCTTAAAAATGACTTATTAAACAAACAAAAAAATTAGAAAAATGTCCTGAAAATCTGAAATGGCAAAAAATGACCAAAAAATGACCTATAAAATATACATTTCTAGAACCAGGGGATTATGAACAGAGCTTATGTACAACTGAGCATTGTCTCTGATGGAAAAAAAAGTCATCAAAATCCGGGTCCTGGTCATTATTATTATTATTATTATTATTATTATTATTATTATTATTATTATTAGACCTATTTAT
>CABFWB010000711.1:74678-132099 GCA_902151455.1 Timema bartmani | reverse complement strand
GCGAATTCCCTGAAAATGCTGTGCATTTAAATAAAATGCTGAGAATTTCTATAAAACGATGTTTTTCAGCGGAAATAAGTGATTAAAAAGTCATTGAGTTTCACTCGTCTGTGTGCTTCAGCTCGGGTTTTACTTGCATCCTATGCCTTCCACAGCCCATCCGGCTAATCGCCACATTCCGTTGTTAGTCGTTGCTTTTAACATAAATCCTTTGTATAGGCCCTAAAAACATTGACGAAAAACATTTTTACCTATTTTGCTACAAAATGCTAAATTATGCCACAAAACGCTAAATTTCCAATAATTAATGCTAAAAAAACTGAAAATTAATGCTATTTTACCTTATCTCTAGTTATAAGGGAGTTCCTTAAATAACTCTCTGAGTTTTGTTTTTATTTTACTATAAAAGTCAAATTCAACAAATATGGAACTAGCGCTGTGGATACAAATGCCTATAGGGCTAACCCTGCAAGAGTTGTTTGGAGAAAATAATTTTCGATAACGAGAGCCCCGAGACGGGACATGTTCAAGGACAAATTTACAAAAAATGTTGCTATTGAAAATATTAAAAACAAAAAGGACATCCCAATTAATACTACGCGAGTAAAGAGTTTGGAGCCCTAAAAAGTTTCGAATTATGTCATGGCCATAATAAATCTGGTTAGTAAATAATTTATCAAAACACGCAGAGGCAAATTTTCTTTGAACATTTTCCAACCTGAGAGAGTCGGTTAAGGTAATTGAATTCCAAGCAACAGTAGCATATTCTAACTTAGATCTAACCAAGAAATAATAATAATAATAATAATAATAATAATAATAATAATAATAATAATAATAATAGCCTCCCTAAACCAAATTTGTTCGTGTGCTTTTTACAAGATTTAATATCAATAATCATAAAGTCTTAATATATATTTGCATATATTTTTAATTATATTCAATCATTAATAACTGTTTATTATTTTCAATTCTAAAGTGTTTTGTAACAAACAGTTCTATTATTTTAAAGTAAAAATGTTATGTTCAAAAAGCTAATTATTGGCACAAACAGTTGTTTTTTTCAACTTTTACGCTACAACTATTCCTCCCAGATACACATTTATTCACCAATCCTACGGTTTACCGCCCCCTGAGATTGGTGAGTGGCCGGAAAGGGGCGGGGTATGTGTAGAGGAAAGCAATATATTTTCCAAGTCATCTTTCATCCCGCTGTTAATTCCGTGAAATCCAAAGACAATAATTATCTTTCCTTCATGAGCTATGACATTTAGAATTTTTTTTTCTTTCACTCTCTTTTTATTTCATATATTTCTTTATTACTCTCGTTTCGTATTGACAGACGTTTTATATCAGAAACAGAGTAAAAACAATAAAAAATACAACTCTAATTCAATCGATTTGTGTCTCAATCAAATAAGTTCGTCATTAAATTTTGTTAGAGTAATTTGTCTTGTGTTTGAAATATTTACCATAATGCTAACATTTTTATCTTGTAGCTACTATAGTTACCATGTATAAGGTTTATGGCCTTCAATTAAAACGAGCTAGGACCCGTACCGGTGGGCACGCGGGTTAAATGTCAGGCTCATTTAGTAAGGTTTGAAATATCAGCCGTGTGTACTGAGGATGTTTTTCTTTTAAATGGTTTCCAAGCCGCTTCGGTGGTTTCGTGGTTGAACGCGCTGATATCGTGCTGGACTAAACTGCCGAAGACATGGAGATTGGGGTTTGATCCCGGTTGGGTGCACTGAGGGTGGTTTTCCTAAATTGTTTTCCACTCTCCCCCCACAAAAATTCGGGCACATTTCTTTAAAATTAATCCTTACTAATCCCTAAAGAATTAGTGTAATTAGTACACAGTCGTATAACCTGAACAGGTAAGTAAGACGCAGTGCTAAAATAAAAATTATTTCCATACTCTCCCTTCACATAAATTCTGGTGAATTTACTCTAAATTATACCTTCCTTTACCTTCCCTACTAAATTATCATAATTAATATATTATATACCACGTAAATCCTGAATAGGTAGTGAAAAACGTGGTTAAGGAGGATTCTGATGCGCGCCTCATTCTTCTGGGAACAGGGTAAGCTATTTACCTTCACGCTATCTCATCAGTGAGTGAAGAATTGTGTAGAAAAAACCCTTTGTTTTATAGACCATTTTTCAATTATTTTATGGTTTTTGCGCGTGAATTAGGTTTATCTAGTTTTGTTTGTTTTATCTCTATTCAATAAAACTCATAACTTATACAAAGAGGTTTATTTGAGTGTGTGTATGTTCGCGATAGGCTAGAAAACCGCTGAACTGATTCAAACAGGTTCTTTACCCATGTGTTCCAATAAAATTCATGAGGCTTCAAAAGATTCTATTTTAAACCACGCAATCAATAGTGTAGTCTTTTTATGAATGTAGAATTCATTAGTTTTCTGTTTAACGTAATCACCAAATAAACTGTAAATTTAAATAATAAATACAGAGTATTCAATATTAAATAAAAAGAAAAATTATATTTTGGTTAGGTTGCTGGCTTCATATTCATATAAGTAGGTAAATAGTGTATTTTTGAACAATAAAAAATATACACATTAGTGACGTTAAACACAATTCACTTGTTTTTATAATCTAGTTATTTTTTCGTGTTCTTCACATTATTAGTTAAAAAGTGTTTTTATTGGTCAAATATTAACTACACCGGTAACGTACCACATCTTTATTTAATTTCATCTCACATCTACATTGCTAGGGCTAGTTTTATATTCATGCATATCGCCTAGCTAATAGTAAACTATGCATAGCGTAAAGTGCATAATTACTAATTAAAATACAACTATGTATCATGAAATGTAGTGATTAAAGTATTGATTAAATCAATTTTATTTTATCTAAATAAATTAGCCTAACCTCTTTGCTCTACTATATAAGGTATTTAAAATACTTCACTTAGGGTTCACTCTCAAAACAAAGTTAATTAAACTGCATATTTCGAAACATAAAATTAACCTAATTAAAGTACCTGAAAAAAAAATTAAAATTCACAAAAACTCGAATTTACGGACAAACCTTAGAGCTGTATTATATGTATGGATATTAATAAAATCAGAACCGTATGAAAATCAAATTTGATTTAATAGTAGAGAGACCACTTTAATTAGGTAAATTTTATGTTTCGAAATATGCAGTTTAATTAACGTTGTTTTGAGAGTGAACCCTAAGTGAAGTATTTTAAATACCTTATATAGTAGAGCAAAGAGGTTAGGCTAATTTATTTAGATAAAAGAAAATTGATTTGATTAAGACTTTAATGACTACATTTAATAATAAATCGTTGTATTTTAATTATGAATTGTGCACTATATATATATATATATATATATAATGACCAAATAATCTATTTTATAACTTTTGTCCGTCTGTTTTTAAAAAGTAGGCATACTCATTGGACCGAGACGGAACTTTTTCCGCTGCACTCATTATTTCGGAAACACGGTAAGCTACATACCACTACACCATCTAATCAGCGAGCGAAGCAGTCTTAAGAAAAATTAGCGTAAGCAGTACACATACATCTCGGTTGCTTGGCGCGGGTACAAAACATGGCTTTTGATTCGAGTAGAGGAAAGGGGTGGAGAGGAAGGTTTATGCATCTTAGGGAATTCTCGTACGCACATAAACCACTGGTATCTAGTCAATTTCTTTCATTTTTAGCATTTAAATTTGTTAGGTGTGTTGAATGCGTTAACGCTGTGAATAATATTCTTGCTCATTGTTCGGTATTAAGCCATAGCCCACTATTTTGTTTGGTGTAATAGGGCGCTCACTGTAGAGTTTTTCTTTCAAATTATTTTATTTTTATTTCTTAGATAGCAAATTTAATCTATTTATTTTGGTGTTCATTGAAACCAATCCACCACGTTCCAGAGACACTGTTAGAGTTTAATATGCATATATCAACTGAGTCAGATATGTTCTATTCTTTGTGTTAGTTAGTTTTATTAATTATCGCTAGGTCTCAGTACCGCACTGATTTCTTTTCATTTGCTCCAATTCCTCCCTTTCGCCCCTAATGGCTCTAGGCTCGCTTGTCTCGAGCTGTTTTTTGTACATCATGCACGTGTGGCTGACCAGACAGACTCACATTCATATTTACATGCGATTGCGAATCAAGCATCTCTAGACTAGGGGCACAAAGTAAGGAATATCTCTAGTGTGAAACAATCGTCTCTAGACTAGGGGCACAAAGTAAGGAATATCTCTAGAGTGAAACAGCATCTCTAGACTAGGGGCACAAAGCAAGGAATATCTCTAGTGTGAATCAAGCATCTCTAGACTAGGGGCACAAAGCAAGGAATCTCTCTAGTGTGAATCAAGCATCTCTAGACTAGGGGCACAAAGCAAGGAATCTCTCTAGTGTGAAACAATTAATTACTCCTCAAGAACCAAGATTGGGGCGCCCCAGCATTATCTCCTCGCTCCAGGTATTCTCATCCCCAGTCCGCAAAGGTAGGCTGATAATTAGCTAATTTCCTTTCTCTGTATTTGATAATTTAAAGCACGTGTGAAAAATCTCGTCTCTTATTACCGCAGAGTGCCTTTTCATCTTAAATTTTTCTTCTTTTTCGTGTTTTTGCTATGGTTTTGTATGTATATTTAGTTTATCTAGTTTTGTATCTTAAACTAGTCTAGGTCTAGGTCATTTGTAGTACCGCTATTCTGTAGGGTCGTAGCGTCCAAGGTCCCTGACTATTTCATTAGTGTGTGTCGTCTGCTCGTACATTCTTTTGTTGCGGTCTTTTTATATGTCCTGTAGTTGCCTTCAGTTGGCCATTGTGTGTAATTCAGTTTCTGGTGCGCCAAGTTGCCCCAGTGATGGTTCCGAGTACTTTATTTTGAGTTGTTTGTAGTTATCTTGTGCGAGTCCTAGCCCCATAGCTCCAAGATGGACAGTTGTATACTATTATTGGTTGGCTCATTGTTCTGTATAGGATTGTTTTTGTGTCAATGGTTAGTTCCCTGCCCTTGAATAGTGGGTATAATTGGACGAACCTGCCCATTACTTTCTGGTTTATTTTATAAATGTGTTTCCTTCAAGTCAGTCTTGAATCTGTTGTGATTCATAAATATTTGGTTTCTGTTTTTACAGGTATTTCAATGTCAAATATAGTGAGTTGTGTTGGTAGTCGTTTGTTTCTATGACTTTTGATTTGGGCTGCTGGTTTGGTAGCGTTGACTTGAATCCGTCAGTTTTGTGAGCCAGTTTTTTAAATTAATTAAATATATCTGAACCGTCATACTTGTATAGTTAATGTTTTTGTTGGTGCTGTAAAGCATGGTTTCATCTGCGACAAGTCTGACCTTAGTTTGTGCTTGGATCTCAATGTCAGAGATGTAGGCCATATGTTACATTGATGCGGGCCGAGTGTAGATCCTGTGGCACACTCACCGGCCTGTATATCATGTGTGTTGTATTTGGAGCCGTCCACAACTACCTTGAACTTCCTATGTCCAAGGAAACTGGTGATGATATGTATACTCCATTGTGGCTAGTTGAGTTTGATTAACTTTTGAATCAGACCGATATGCCAAACTTTATCGAAAGTTTTTTTTATACATCTAGGAATATTGTGTTTTTTTTTCTGCAAAAGCTTTTGTCACGTTTTCAATTAGATTTAATATTGGATAAAAAGTTTAGAGTTTCTCCCTAAAAGCGAATTGAAGGTTAAGAACGCTACCTTGGTTCTCACTGAAGTAATTTAACAATTTTAGAATTATTAAAAAAAAAATTTGCAAAGGGTGTTTTGAGGAAACATGGGGGAGTCCTTTCCTTGCTTGGAGAGTGTTTTTGCTCTCGTCAGCTTTCATCCGTCATGGAAGTGGCTAAATGAAAGTAGGACGTTGAATATTGCTAGTAGCGTTTGTGTCGCTTTTGGTGGTCATTTTTAAATAACTTCGTTTGTCATTAGGTCGTGGCCTGGCGATTTGTTTTTTTAATTGGCAAGTTCTTTATTGTGTATTTGAGTTCGTTCATTGATATTGAGTACACCTCTGACACAACTGATCTATACAGGTATTCCTGTACTGATCTGCTAACGTCCATAACAAAATCAGGGGTGAATTGTTCTTCTAGCGTCACGGCTATGGCTTCTGCTCTCGCTGAACTTGTATAGGCCTCGCCGTGTATAGCCGGAACGGACTGCTTTATATTTGTTGACTTTAACGGCCTTGTTATTTTCCAGATTTTGCTGAATTTGCTGAATTTTGTCTAGAGCTGCTTCTGTGACGTAGATGTTCCAGTTATTAATTTCAATTGTTTTTACTCTGAGTGGTACTTGTGCTTTGATTCTATTGTAAGCCTTTCTGTGTTGTGGTGTTCTGTACGTCTGCCAATCTCGTCTCGCCTATCGTTTCTGAGTGATCAGAAAGTCGAGGTCGGGGTGCTGGAGTCGTAGGTCGTGTTTTGCTGTTTCTGTAGGCCTCCTGTACTGTGTTTGTAAACAACTGCAGTGTTGCGGCTGCTTCTTCAGTTACTGTGAGTTTATATTTTTAGGTAGTGACGTTGTTTTTTAATCCCTCACAGTCGCTTGTGGATTTAAATTGTTTGAGCTCTTTTATTTCAATATATGTGCACATTGTAATCTTACACAGCATAGGATTGGGGTCAGAATCCAGTTCTTTGAGAACTGATAGCTCCTCCGAGGTCACCCCTATGTTGGTAGTGTGTTTGAGGGGTAAAATGTGGGCTCGCCAGGCCTTACTACTATGTAGTCTTTACTGTCCACGTGATCGCTAAATGACCTTCCGTCCCAGGTCAAGGTCAGGAGGATCCAGCAGGGGCACACTTATCACCAATACAACCTCTTACACTTTTACACCCCCACAACGTCACTAGTAATTATAAATAAAACATAATTAATAGCATAGCAATTATTAATACAGCACAGATTGTAATTATAAAAAGGAGCCGACAACGTAACATTTGATGGCCTAGTACTCGATATATAGCTTCATTTCGGTGAGTTTTAATGAGAATTGTTACTTCAAAATATTGACGATCACTAATTGAGATTTTGAGTGCCAGAGCCCATCAGGAAATACGAATAAATATTTAAAATGTGTAGTAAAGGTCTATTGTAATTCATCTTCTACCAACGATTTAAAATCAAATCAATTCATTATAGCTGTTTAAAAGAAAACGTGGATATTTCCCCCTTACTAACCTGTACTTAATTTTGAACCTCTATTATTTTATATTCTCAAAGTAGCTCTTAGTTATAAAACATTTACAAGTACACTATATTTGTTAAACTTAAATTCAATGTGCATATTGAATTAAAGGTACCCGATTCGATTCCCGGTACTACTGAACAATTGAAACAATCGTTGAAATTTAAGTTTCCTCTGGTTTTGCAGTGAGAAATTGATGTTTGGGGAAATGGCTGCTGTATCTAATTAAGAATTAAATTAATTTTTAAGTCATTTGCTATATAATCGGTTTGTTCGGTAAGTGCTAGGCAATATCCCCCCCAAAAACTTTTTATATTCTACAGCATTGCGCGTTTAGGAAGATGAAATGTTTATTACGTCATCTTGTTTATTTTATTTTTTAACGCAACGTCTTACTACCCATTCGGTTTGTACGAATATAAGTTATACTAATTATTCTAATGGATTAGGGATGATAAAGCATACATTTAAAGGATGTATACCTGCATTTTCTTGAAGGGAGAGTGTAAAGCCAATTAGGAAAAACTACTCTCGGTACACCCAAACAGTGTTCGAACTCCTATCACCCCATCATTAAAAGTCTTGTCCATTGCGAAAGTAACGCCTTTGATTAAATGACCTCCAAAGCTGATCGTTTGACCTGTTAATTAATAATTCTATCTTTATAATCTACAATGATAGTAAATAAACAAAACTAAATTAAATGCCTTCTTAATGTACCAAACTCTCTGTAAATTAGTGAATGTTATCAAATCACTCAAATATGTTAAAACTTAGCCTATAAATACATATAAATTACATTATAATATGTATTAGTTATGTAATTAATAAATATTCAGTTTTAAAGCAAATACTCAATATCTTTACAGAATCAGTGAACATTTCAATAAATTAAAACCTTTGTATAGCTTGTTATTATGGGCTTAGTTCTAAAGTCTAGTAGTTAGTTTAATCAAATCACAATTTTAACGATGGATTTACGCTGAAATGGTTAACTGACCGGTGTTGGACGTTTGACGCAGGGGTGAGAGCACCTTTTTATCCTACCGTGTGTGTTTGTTTACTTTTGACTCACGTTCCTATAACCAGTATCTGTTCTGACGATGAATGAGGAAGTTGATCAAGTTTTTTCAACGAAACGTGACAACGTTTGTGTGGTCACGAACTATTTCAAACATTAATAAGCGCAGCAGTCTTAAGTAACAATGACGTGAAGTTTCGCTTTAGTTTACTGAAAGTAAAATGTTGTGTTCACACTTATTTTGATGTTTCACTCTCAAAATCTACTAACATCAAAGGTTATGTTAGGTTAGGTTAGGTTAGGTAAGGTTAATCTAGAAGGGAAAATATGGTTTCACCTTAGTATAAACGTCCTATCTTGGTTGGTACAAATGACCTCCCATTTACTTACTAAATCTGAGCCAAACTTCCTGTCTATAGATTGGTCCAAATGGGTCGCTTTTCGTGGGAATCGTGCCAAACGTCCTCTACGCCCCTAATGACAACATGCCCCCTCCCAACTAACATCTAACTTCAGGGGAAACAAGCTACACGATTCACATTTTTATTTAAGGGAACATTAAACCTCTAAGCCATCACTTTAAATGGCTAGCATCTAATCCATATCGTGATTTTTTTTTTCGAACAAATCTATTTAGTGTCTTTACTTCAGATGAAATATTAATCGTAGCTTCAGGAAAATAGGATCATTATAGTTGATGTTAATTAACGTAAATTAATATCAAGAGGCGGTACACAGTACCTAAGGTTGAAAGCGCACTGATTGTTTTTTCTTATTGATCACTTGAAGGGTGTCTGATGTGCTATCAATTATCTGGGGTGTTTATACACTTTTGTGTACTCTAGAGCAACAATGATTATATTGTGTCACCGGTCAAGTAGACTGTTTATCGAATGTCACTTGTCTCTGTTAAGGGTTAAGTTGGGGGTGAAGGTGACGCAAAAAATGAGCAGTACTTTACATTTTTCATAGCAAAACTTTTTTTTGATCAAAATAAATAAAATATCATTCTAGTAAAAAAAACATTTGGTTTAATTTTTACACGTATGGTGATAACAACAGTTCTTCAATATTTGTCCAGGGTGTCCTGGAATTTAATGACAACTTCTCTCTTCATTTAAAAGGTTTATCATCTAATGCCGCTTTGCTCATTAAACAACGCTTGATATCAATATGTAAAGAAAACTAAACTCTGTTTGTACTGAAGCAATATTTTATTTATTTTGGCAAAAAAAAGTTTTGTCATAAAAGCTGCAAAAACATTGGCCTTTTCTCACGTCCTTACACTCTCACCTTAAGGTCGTGTGGACCCAATAGACATATTTTATATTGGCCCCTGGATTAATATATCTATATCACATGCTGCGCGTCTTATTACACGTTCGGGATATCCGCATATTTACACTAAAGTGGTATGGATGAATAAGTTAACATTTAGATTAAATGTATCCACACATGCGTGGAGGAAGGGTGAGAAACAACTCATGAAAACAATTAATTAATTACACTTAACTGGGATTTGAACCCCGACCTTTCTATCACTGGAAATACAAACAAAATAAGACTATCGCTTTATTCCAGGTGCCTACTGATGTGGATCCTATAATTATAAATAATAATATATATATTTGTATGTATTCACTATTTAACTAATCATTTCACACTATTCTACAACAAATTATATCCATGCTTGAAATAAGGCAAAAGCTCAAATATAAATTATTAAATTCTTAAACCAAAGCAAAAATTGTAGATTAAGTTTTCCACGGTGTGAAAGTTCTTACCTTAACCATAGAAAACTATATAAAGATCCCAGAAACAACCAGTTTAGTTTACTTACAGTCAGATAAAGATTACAAAAACATTTAGACGAATCACTTGCTAGACTGTGAGGCTTCGGGTCAAGATATTTGATGACGCCTGTACACCTTCTCCACTTCTTTGGGGACAATATTGACAGCAATTACTCTCTGTAGATACCATCTAGCTGTCAACATTGCACCAGCTCAAGATTATTATTATTATTATTATTATTATTATTATTATTATTATTATTATTATTATTATTATTATTATTATTAAGCACCACGTTTTACTACCCGTTCGGGCTATACGCACTTACGCTAATGTGTAATGGTCGGATGATTGTGAGATCAAATGGAGGATCTACAGTTTAACGTGGGATCCGAACCACGGTGGAGGCCTAGCATTCCACACATTCATAAGTTGTGATTAATACACGTCTTGTCAGAGGTGAAGGAAGGATTTGGCAATCAGATATATCTGTGCTGGGACCTAGGATTGAACCCCAGACCCCCAGCACAGAAGTCCGACACCTTACCCCTAGACCGTCAGGTTACCCCAGTTGAAGATAGGAGCTTCAGGACCCATCCTGTGCCGTATAGATGCATAGGAGTCGGTCGTCGAAATGTTGGTTAGAGCTATTTACTTAACCGGTATGGTGGTCACGCAGGCTAATACGTCAGTATAGCATTGTCTGGCTTATCAGAACTGGGGTTGTTGGGGTACGAATGTCAGCTGAATGTTTTGAGGGAGTTTTTCCCTAATACATGGATTCTCTCTCTCCACGCAAATGAGGGTACACTTTCTATAAATTCTACTGTTATTACCCCTACTTCAAGAGTGTAAGTACACAGATTGCCGAGACTGATAGGGAGACGGGTAATACTTGATTCTTCAATCGGCTGCTCGACCACATTATGAATCTATACCTTTTTAAATATGTAGATAAGTTTATTTTAAACTTTAAGTTGAATCATCTCTACCATCCTCCCCCCAACATCACTGGCGAGTCACACGTACTCCTCAAATAAAAATACGTGTTTGTGCCTGCAATTCCGTCAATTGTCTCGTTCTTTATCTACCATCAGGGGCGTATGAACAAATTTTAGTTGCGGAAGTTTGAAATTGAAGCTGACAGTGGGGTGTTTGGTGAAGCCTGATATACTCGGAGCATCCCCTGGAAAACATTTGAGCTTTGGGTGTCTTTGAAACCTATTTATAATATTATTTCATTTATTTGAGATATTTAACATGCATTATGAACCGAATGATCATATCACTATGACTTATAGACTAACTTAAATCTAGAACAGACACAACATCCAGCCACCGCCATTAATTCATCACTGGGAAGAGGAAAACCCACATTTCACCATTGATACATTTTCGGTCATGCGGGGAATTGAGCCCTGGACCCTTAACTTAGTAGCCAGACACGCTACTAACTGAGCTAAGGTGTCGACATAGTCATAATAGATTTTTCATGGTAGGCCTATATAACTTATGGGTATTTTATCATAGCTAAAAAAATGCTATTTATACAGTTCCATACACAAAATATTCACAAATATATACATTAAATTAAATATTTTTGACATAACTTGACTGATATACATCCATTTATTTTTGACACTAAAAACAATCTAATAAAGATTAAAAATAATATCGTAACTTTTAAAGAAAATATTTGTTGAAGAATATTCACAATTTATAACACACACAACTTAGCGCCAAATACGACATTTGAGGAGTGTTCAATAATTCGTTATTGGTAGTAATTCTATCTTAGATAATAGGCAGGTACAAACTACATCATGTAACTATCAATCAAGATGTGTGTGGGTACACTGTACTCTTGTACCCTACGATTTCTACGTCAGCGGTTCACACTTCACCGATTTCCATTTCACACGCCCTTAACTCTCCACTCGGGAGTAAAAGCTTCTTTCTCCGAAAGCTCTAGTTTTTAACTGTCACAGTACGACTCCCTCTTGGGCTCCATCTAGGCTATTATTTCCCAGCTCTCTCCTTGCTCAGCTAAACTGTCATCGTTGGTCGGATTTGAATAATTAAACGCGATCAAGAGAGGACAGACCAGAGTGCTAAACTGCTGTGCTAGTCAGGGCAATGCCTGACGTGTTATCGGCTCTTGTAGATTCAGGAAACTAATTACGTTTACTTTCTGTATGATTAGGTAAAGGCCTGGATTTGATATTCATAGCCTCATAATTTCATTGTGTTTCTTCTTCTTTTGTTATCGTGGAGCACGGCGTGATACAAACATTCCTAAGTATCATATTTGAAGAAGATAACATGAGCTCAAAAATTTAAAGATGAAAGAGACAGGACCTACGAGAAATGCGGCCCATAACCCGAGACACATAAAAACTCAATTGATTAAATAACATAAGTTTGATTATTAATATTATTACTTGTTTTTTAATATTCTCAATAGCAACATTTCTTGTAACTTTGCCCTTGATCATGTAGGTAATTTTGTCCCTTCTCGGGCCTCTCGTAATCCAAAATAGTTTTCTCTCAACAACTCCTACAAGGTGAGCCCTATAGGCCGTAGTATCCATAAAGCCAATTCTATGTTTTTTTAAATTTGACTTTTAACACAAAAGAAAATCCAAACACAGAGAGTTATTTAAGGAACTCCCTTATCACTAATTTATTCAATACACTATAAAAATAATACACTTACAATATTCCGATTTTTTATTTGTTTTTATGATGTCAATGTTTATTTATTATTAATATTACTCTTTATTAATATAATTTGCTATTTTGTATTATTTTTCACTAACTCTTTATCTTTATGCATAATTATTTAGCTTTTCCTTTCTAATGTATTTATGCTTGGATTTTGGGTACTTTTCAATGCTAGCCTGTTATAGGTCTTAAGAGTGTTGGACACCATCATAATAAAGGAAATTTGAAATAGAAATGTAATTATTTGGAGTTTGAAGGCACAACAACACGGCTAGTAAAATTTATTTATTGCACCAGGTTTTACTACCCATCAAGGTTAATCACATATTTAAACTGGCGCAGTAGAGGTGAGCGAGGAAGAATGTTTATGAAATGTATCCGCATTTATGTGAAGGGTGAAGGGGAAATCATTAATATGAAACACTACAGTACACCTAATGGCTGACCTCCCCATCACTGTACAAACAAACAAGACAATACTGATGCCTTTGTCTAAGAGCGATAAACGTAAGTTGGTAATGGTGACATAGTATGAATGAGCTAGAGCGAATTGTTACTTTCATTCATCTGTCTCAGTCTCACGTTTTATGTCCCCAACAAATATGAAAGTAGCAGAGGTATAAACGATACTAGTAATAACATTCAATATACAGCCAGTCGCAGTGGGGACTGGTGTGAAGGTGTCGCTTGTAGGGTCAGTAACTCACTCCTTATTTCCCTAGTACTCCTTTTCAGTACTTCCTAGACTTTACAGCTGATGGCGGAACTGTTGAGGATCCAACCAACATGCGTAGTAAATACATACATAAATACATACATACATGCATGCAAATATATATATATATATATACATACATACATACATACATACATACATACACACACATACATAAATACATACATACATATTATATACACATACATATTATATACACACATATTATATACACATATATTATATAAATACATACATACATACACATACATACATACATACATACATACATACATTACATACATACATACATACATACATACATACATATATACATACATACATACATACATACATACATACATACATACATAGGCCTACATACATATTATATACACACATATTATATAAATACATACATATTAAATACATATATACATAATACAGACATATTATATACATACATACATATTATATACATACATATATATATTAAATGTTTAGAATTTAGTCTTCAATCCCTACTGGGAAGAGTTAATCAATTTTAAAATTGTTGGTCGCCTTTGATGTGGAGGTTGGGGTTCAAATCTCGACCAGGTGCACTGGCGGTGGTTTACTAAATCTGTTTTATTCCATTCTCTTCCATCGCTAATGTTGATGTATTTCCCTTAATATACCATCCTCATCCCTTATATTAAGTGTTGGAAAATCTTGTTAGCGTTATATGCATCTTATAAAGTACAATATGTACCAAAATGTATGTGAACAAACTTGGTAATTGAATCTTGTTGTAACGCCTGCAAGTTTTTATGATACTATAAGTGATAAATTTCTGTTTGTCGTATTGCCTATAACATGTGTTTCACGGCGAAGTTGTATTTAGACGTCATTTGATATTGTTTCATGACTAAAAATTATTTAAATAAATGTTATAAATTCACGTTAGTAAAAATAAAGTTTATAGAAACTTAATATTTTGATAAATTAAAAACCAAATCCCAAAAATCACATCCTACTAATGCAATTGCAATTTTTTTTAAATAAGGGTCGGTGTTGAGCAATATATAGTTTAAAAACGGGATGATTTTCTAAAATATCTCAAATAATATGTATATTTCTTAAAAGAGTTTTGAGACATTTATACTTTTACTGGCAATTGCACAAATTATTGTGTTCTGTGTTTGGTTTTATCTTGATAGTTGCAGTTGTTCCCTTGGGTTTGAAAAAGGCAAAGTGAGAAACTAGAAGAGATATTGCTTATTCTTTCTTAAGGTATTTATTATTCGGTGTAGTAGGGGCAGTATCTAACTTTGCCAGCTTCACCTCTCACAAGGCTACACGGCTCTGCGGGGATATAAAACACCATTAGTTGGACGTCCGTTAAATCACTCTACTAGTGTCACCTGGGGACCTAGAGATGCGTCCCTCGTTGCGCCGGTGGGCGTCGATTTATCGCCTCAAGTAACTTTGCGCGTGCTTACGTCACCGTCTCTATGGCGCCTTAATAGGAGGCAGCATTGGCTATTACCCGCTTCGGTGGCCACATGGTACAAGGCGCTACTCTTGCAGTAGACTAGAATGTCGATGACAGGAAGATCGAGGTTCGAATCTCGTTCAAGTGTACTAAGAGAGGTTTTTACTAAATAGTTTTCCACTCTCCCTCCACGCAAATTTGAGTACACTTCATCTAGTTATAGCTTTATTAATCACTAAAACCATGAGTGCACTAAGTATATAAGCGACGGGTAGTAAGGCTTGGTGCTTAAAAAAATGGTTACTCTCTTATTGGCCGAGACTTACAGACCTCCGACATATGTACTTTCGCTAATGTGGGGGTGATGAGTAGAGTTAAATGTACAGGAAGTGTAACAGCTTTTGTGAGAATAGAGAGTGTAAAATAATTTAGGAAAGGCCACGCTGAATACATACGACCAGGACTCGAACCTCAGTATCCCCGTCATCAGCATTCAAGTCTATTGGAACAGTGACACCCTATACCAGGCGTCAAACTCGTTTGATCATTATATTGACCACCGGATGGGTAGTAAGATGCGGTGAATAAAATACTGAGAGGTTCGTATTTAAAAAAAAACAACACAATATTGTCATCTTTGTAAGTAGAAATTACTCCAAACTAGTAAGTACCTCTTTATTACTAATAGAAAATTAGGATACATATAATACTGCTCACTCTTTGTTTGTTTTTCTCCAAAAATTTGGCAGGGTCGATCAAGCGTTCTTTAGAAAATTGAGCATTTTTAAAAGGATTTTGAATTTGATACAATTAAATGTAACATTTGTAAACATTCAAAAAGGTTTTATTTCCATAACTTCTATAAGAAAAATTAGGCCACGTTGTGTATTAATTAGTTAGGTCTGTGGGCCGCATGTTTGGCATGTCTGCCTTAGACCATTCGACTACCGAAGTGAGTCACTTGTTTCTACTTGCATCGGTGGGCATACAGGCCTAGGCGTTGGTCTCATCTAGTCTGGGTTACTGATAACCGGAAGTTTGGGGTTTAAATCCTGATTGGGTGAACTTAAGGTGTTTTTTTCTAAATAGTTCCCTACGATCCATACAAATTCTGGTACATTCACTACAAATTTTATGGATTCAAGTATAATTAATTAATGTCACTTTTAAATCTATATATACATGTTATATAAAATTAATATTTTCAAAATATATTATTAATATATGATCAAACTATTTTTATAATGTATTGTTTAATATGTCAATAATCTATTGATTAATATGTCACACTCAATACGCCTACCAAATTTGAATAACTTTGGGTATTTTATTTCTTGTAGGAAAACTACTATGCCTTCTAGAACTATTAGTTCATGGTTCTAAAAAAAAAATTACTAACCATCTTTTACAATATTTGCAATTTTACATAAAAAGGTTCCATATATCTATTAAATTTCTATGGACTGTATGCTAAAACTTCAATAAAAACGATAAAGTGGTTGCTATAGTCATGAAAATACTGTGGAAGATTCTCAACAAAAATGATTATATAATTATAAATTATAAGTTTAATAAATCAAAGCAATGTCGCTACTCCCCCTCCTGTAGGTTTACTTGTCTGGATGGCTTGGTGGGATGGGTAGGCAGCGGAAAGTTATATATTGTGGGGTTTGTTTTGCTCTTATTCATTGAAATAGTTTAGTTACCATACGAGTGCATGAATGTTATCTAGGTTTTAGAACTAATTGAAAGTGTTTAGAAAAAGTTCCTGGTTCTATCAATGTGCCTTATCAACAGTTCCGTGCCCTGACCTAATTTCGGAGTTATAATTCCAACTGGTGTCGAATATCCGACCACCCGGATATTGTCTAACTTATACTTATAAGATGGGTCGGGGCGTCCTCCTCGGTACTGAACAGGAACTCAAGCTGTGGGAAATTCTCCCCGCAAGTTGTTGTTACCTGGTAGCTGAGTCTGTAGAGCACTTAGAGGTAGCCCTCTAACAAATGGCGTACTTTTGGGACCCCTCTCCCCTCTTATGAAAAGGTCTAAACACTCGCCATTGTATACCAAAAAAGGAGGGATGTTTCCCCTAAGTTACTGGTTTAGCCAATACTCTGTATTGTGCTAATTGGCAAAACAAGCTCTGTTTTTAAAAAACATGACCTGGTACAAATACGTGACTGCTGATTCAGAACAGTTGACAGTATCAGTTACTAGGCTTACGTCATCCTTGCTGCGAGCTACGACAGCAAATTTCCAACAAAACATCAAATTAAATATAAATGCTACATTTAAATCAAAAGGGATAGGCTCAACTTTAAATGTTAAACTGACTTAAGTACGATTTTTTATAGCTCTCTTTTTTTCCTCCCCTTTCTATTTTTCAAAAATGAGTTACAATAATCACACCTGCAGCCATCGGACTTTACCTTCACTACGTTGTCTACTTGGAGATTTTGAAGCTATTCTGCGAAGCGGGCTTTATCTTAACTTGACGCTCCTAAGCAGTCTAAGCACTATCACACTTAAACATCAATGTATGAACTAGAACAAGAGGGATGAAAATGAGCAGTTAACCCTGCGATACCTCTAGTTTATATACTTATAACTTACCCCTTTTCCTCTGACGAGTTTACAGAGTCATAATACTATTTGTGCCTTGAAAACATTGACTTGGTTGCTAAAATTACCTTTTACTTGTTTCCTATTATAGATAGTCATATGCTACTATGTACCTTTTTTTTTAATCTACATCCTGGCAGGAAGACTCCTGCAGGCCATTTTAGTGACTAAGACAAATAGATTTTAAGTTGTAGATGATTGATAAAAATTAAGTTTACAAAAATACTACTTAAAAACAATAATTGTTTGACACTGTAGGACTATTTTTTAGAATTATTTAATAATTCATGGTTTTGGTTTCAACGTTCAACGTTCAACGTAAATTCATTAACATTGAAAATCCTATCTTGATCTTCTGTGAGGTCACAAGTAGGCAACCTCCTTCATCAGCCGTAACCACACTGAGCGGCGTATAAAAAAACTTGAGTTATCCATTTCCGATGAGATAATGAAGAGCGATGACTATTAAACAAAGATTACTTTGATTTTTAGTGACTTGAGCTATTTTACAACTGAATAATACGACACAGTTATCAGATTCAAGGGGAAGTGTTCTTCCTGTCTGGAGCATGAACTGTTTATAACACTCCTAAATAATGTGTCAACACCAACACCATGTGATTTTAGGAAGGTGTTTTACTCCAACAGTCCAAATTTCACAGGAAGATAGCTTGAAAATTGACTAGATCTACTTTCACACATTCATACGTCAAGTAATGGGATCTGAAGCTGTACCTTTTGATAGATACTATCATTAGTTTTAAATTAACACTGATAATATATAAAAATGCTATCAATTTTGCTGTGAAGAAAATGTTTATATTTTCTAAGAGACCCTTTTTATGAAAATTTAACTCTAGTTCATCATTTGCACATTTTGAGCTCTGAGACTTACCGTTGGGGATTTAAAGTTAGATTAATAAAATATTGTATTTATGAGTAGGGATATGGAAAGAGTATAAATCAACATTTTAGATAACATTCTAAAATATCCAGTTTTAAGTAAAGAGTAGTTAAATTGAGAGTTAAGACTTAGATAAGTTAGTCCATAAAATAGCAAATTTAAGTTCAAAATTTAAGTTGTTATTAAAGTGGATTAAATATGTGATGTTTAAAATCAATAAAAAATAAAAATTTTAGAAAGTTTTTAGAGAAACATTGTGCATGATATGAAAAATTAAAGAAAATGAAAATGCTTCATCAACTTATACAATGGTCAAATGAGTTGATGAATAGTCTAAAACATAGGCTAACACATTAAAATATTAATGCAAAAATTATACACACTGGTGTCTGATCGGTTTCAAAGAAACATAATTTATGTATTGTAATGTAATCTCTACAAGCCCACACTCTCATAGTTTGATTTAAAAGTTCCTGCTACTTCGTTTGGAAATGAGCTATACACATAGCAAGGCCCTAATTTACAAACTATGATTATATTATTATTTTTAGTATTCGTAAATATGAAAAAAATGACACTTATACATGTAAATAAAAGCCGGGAAATTTGGCTTAGGGTGCCAATTTTCTACCACTGAGCTATCCTGGTTTTGTCCTGTGTTCAGGTTAATTATTCACTCATAGTTTAAGGCAAAGTCTGTGATGGACCTGTGTACATCATCGGTGGCTTTGGTGTTATTTATAGTTAATTGATTAGTTTGATCATAAGGGCCACGTTGAGGATTGAAAATACTGAGAGGGACGCATCTCAGAAAATTCAATATTGTCCCCATCTTAAGTTTAAAGAAATCACTCAAAATTATTATTATTATAAAAAAAAATTTTTTTGATAATATATAATTTTAAGACTGGCTTTATTTTTACCCAGAAAGACAGCAACTTGAATTTCCAGCAAGGGTGGGCGTGATTATTTATAAATCTTTCGTTGTAGTCACTTTCGTAATTGATGATAAAAATACGTGTCCGTAGGCTGTGGACTCTCCGGTGTTTGTTCTTTATCATAGTAGAAAACAACTGTTCTTACACTTCTATGTTGCCAAACAAACATTGCATATATTTTGTGCGAAAACTTTCACATTTTTGTAAAATCGATTTCTGGTGAGTAAAGGGTAAAAAAATTGGTACATAAACTTTATTTGCTATATTTACCAAAATAATTACCAGTTTACAAATGCTACAAACCCAAAGGGTGTATTTTTACAACGTCAATAATAAAACGGATCTATACGGATATATAACGTGCCCTTTATGGACAGGTTGATTATATCAGCACACAACTTATAAAATAACTTAAATCTAGAACAGACATGACACCCAGCCCCCCGGCCGTTAATTTATCACTGTGAAAGGGGGAAACCCACATTTCGCCAGTGATACATTTTACGGCCATGCCAGAAATCGAATCTGGGACCCTTAGCTTAGTATACAGACACGATACTAACTGCGATAAGGTGTCGGGCCCCATTCAATGTTGGTTAAAAAAAAGGCCCGTGAGCCGCACAGAATAATTGATCAGGCCACATGGGGCCCACGGGCTGCAAGTTTGACATGTCTAATATAAGGCTTCACTCTAGCAATAGATTAGCCTGCCGTTGATTGGGAGATTGGGGTTTGAATTCCGGCGGGGTAAGCTGATGGTGCTTTTTCCTAAATACTTTTACACTCTCTCTATCTCTCTCTCCACTCAAATGCGGGCACATTTCCTCTAAATTAGAACTTGGAAATCCCAAACACGTTAGTG
The DNA here is from genome assembly GCA_902151455.1 of Timema bartmani. Classification (NCBI taxonomy): domain Eukaryota; kingdom Metazoa; phylum Arthropoda; class Insecta; order Phasmatodea; family Timematidae; genus Timema; species Timema bartmani. The sequence continues at coordinate 111,815 of CABFWB010000711.1, read as the reverse complement.
TATTTAGTTTAAACGCGTATAACCCTAACGGGTAGTGAATACAACCTGTTCTCAAACCACTATATATTTTTTACTAATATTTTAGACATCCCTGTGGCCGTCAGTTTGATAACTACTGAAACATAACATATACCGACTATATAAAACGTTATCTAAAACCTATTAATCACCTCCATTGTCATTCAGGTGTGCCAACCTCACGAAAAAACACATCCCTTCTTCTCCATGAGCTAGTGCTTTCCTTCCTTTGTTGGAATCCCCTGATGTAAGGGTGAGGTTCGGAAGTTTCTATTGGCACGTGAGGTGTGTTCTAACAGCCCGGCTCAATGTTAGACCTGTGAGAGATTGGGCGGGTGAGGGAGTATCACCCATACTAGTCACATGTTTCGTGAATCACCTCCCTTCCCTGCGCCCTCACCAACTCTCCACGGCAAACCCCCTGACCAGTCCGGAAGAGAATGAGGTCACAGTGCAACAAGCGCTCAAGTCGACTGCAATCAATACGCGGGGGCGGGAGGGGTCACTATGTTTTGAAATACGTGAGTAACGATCAGATAAGGAACTGATGATTATGGCAAGGGATTCAGAATGTATATTAATATAATTAGAGTAGACTGGAGCAAACCTATTTAGTGTTGTCTAACTCGAGGCACTGTTTTGGGTTTTTGGCTCTAATTAAACCACCTTATTCGCTTGGAGAAAGACTCAAGCTGCCATAATGATTGTAGCCTAAATTCCATTTGCTGCAACACAAACGTATTTTTTTTAAATAAGTAAAGAAATGAAGTTAATTGGACTTTGGTGTGGATTGTAAAAGTTAATTTATTGTTTAAAGTTCCAAAATGAAACAATTTTTTTTGCGATCTAAGTTGTCTTCCATATAGCGCTGTGTAAATAACCCACCGGCTTGTCTGCTGAGTGATGTCACAGGGTTAGCTGATCTGATGACTTTTTTTTCCATTTGGCGCTTCTTTATATTATCTTTACATTACATGTAATGAGCTATTTAATGAATATTTATGCTCATGATGTATACAACTCTGTTCAATACAGACTCACTGATAAAATAAAACAAACAAAAGTTAATGTTATAAATTGGAAGGAAGCTTTATTAATGTTGATTACGATACTAGCGTGTGTACCCGTTTTTCGTAGAGGAATCTTTAAATTGCTTTATTATTTTTTGTCTATAAAATTATCCACAGGGAATTGTAACCAAACCTTAATTATGTTTAAATATTACTCCTTTATTGGTTTAAATTGTGATACAAAACGGGAAAGTAGACTGACTAATACAAAATGTCAACATAGAGATATAATTTGAACATGTTTTAAAAGCTGACATTTCTTTAGAAGATTAAGTTTTAACTCCATATACTTTGAACTCTAGTCTGTTGGTGCTAATAAAATAGAAAGAAAATGGTCATAGACTAAAGGGTTGTAATTAAATCCAATTAAAATTATTTTAACCTTTTTACACCGTCCACCCCATGCCTTTTTTTTTTGCAATTTTTACACATTTTAAGCTTTTTACCCTCTTTACCCTGAAATAAAACCTTTTGTGCCCTTCTTACTCTTTTCTTTATTTTTACTCTTTCTGCCCTTTTTACCCGATTTACACTATTTACCCTAGTTACTCCGTTTACGCGTTTGACTTTCATAACCTTTCTAATTTTTTTTCTTTTTACCATCTTTGGGTCTTTTGACAATTTTTAAATTTTTAAACTTTTTTTTTCTTTTACCCATTTTAACCTTTAAACCCTTTTTATTTTTACAAGCTTTTCTTTTGTCTTTTTTATCATATTCGCTCTATTGTACCCTTTTAGCCCTTTTTTTAAATTTGGTACTTTTAACACATTTTTCAATTTGTACCCTTTTGATTTTATTGCCCTTTTTGATTAGCTTTACTATTTACTCTTTATACTAAGTTTGGTCTTTTTGCACTGTTTGGATTAATTACCTGTCCAAGCCCCGGAGAAATATTTTAAGGAACAAAGTTTAAAAAGGTGTGAAAAATGCAAAAATGGCATAAAGGGTAAAAAAAAGTAAATAGTAAATGTAGTCATTTAAAAAAAATGGTAAAGAAGGATGAGTAAAAAGGAGAAAATTGATTAAAATGGGTAAAAGGTAAACAGGAATAAAAAGAGTAAAAAGGTTCAAAAGGTAAGAGGGAAAAAAAGGTAAAAAGAGTTTAAAAAAGTAAAAAGTAAATATAATCATATTTTTTACCATTTCGAAATTCTGGATTCTAGGTGCACATGTTCGTACACAGGGGCTACTAATTTTTAGATGTTAACCCTCTGCGTGGTAGATATCACGCAATGCTCATGACAGACAAACAAACTCTTTATTTTATTTATATAATAATATATATATATATTTCTTTTGGTCGGTCGCTGTAGTTAGATACATTTTTCCTAAGAATTTAAACAAATATGTCGCAGTAACGCTTATAAAATGTCGTCGACACGTTCTAACAATAAATAAATATTAGTAAATCAATCACTACTAGCACTCATTAGATTTATTAATACTATTAGATTAATGTCATGCTCTCTGACGATATTATACTGTTACTAAACTACATACCTGGTTAAAATATGTACTTATAATTCCGAGTGCAACAGATTGGTTAGCAGGACCACCCTATTCGATAGTAACTGTTACGTAATAGAATTAATTTAAAATACAAAGCTTCATAGAAAAATGTATGCCACTACTTCGTTTGATAACGACAAAGTGCCACTGAATAGTGGAAATGTGGAGTATCGATACTTAAGTAAAATCGATAATTTTCTTTCGATACTAATACCTTTATTCAGATACGTTCACATACATAAACCCTGGTATCGGACAGGTATCGAAAGAAACAATCATCTGTGTTTAACTTAAGTATTTGACTTAAGTAATAGTATTTTGAAGTCCACACACAATCCCATATAAAAGTTTTAGCTCTTTCTCTAAGAATTGAGTTAGACATATCACTAGGTCCTAAATTAGAATATTGTATTATTATTATTTTTGGTTATTTAATATACGATATAGAAACATTTTTATGAAAATGCCAAAGATTTATTTACTCTCGATAAATAAGTACATACATTCTAAGAATATAGAAATATAACCATACATATTTTGTTATCGATACTTTTCTCTGGATACGAGTACGTTATCGATAATTCGATACTACATTCCTACTGCATAGTGAAACAATTATATCGCAAAGTGCCGCGGACTAGTTTAGCCATTTCTGTGAAAAGTAACATATTTATTAGTAAGCTCTACAAGTTTGATATAACTCTCGCCCTTAGTATAATACATTTTGGCTTTATTTTTTACTAACAGAATAGCTCGACAGGAGAATGTTTGCTTAGTTTGTTGTTTACTATTCTGTTCCAAAAAAAAAATCTTTATCAAATAACTGTCCTAACTGTCCTTCAAATACTCCACCATCCACTGGGTTACGCTGTATTTTTTTAAAAGCGAAAGTGAAGCCTTGACACAATCATATTTAGAGGATAAATCTTGCGGAGCTGATTTATAATTATTGTTCCTACCCTGATAGCGTGTGGCTAAGGTGCCGGTGTTTTAGCAGTTTTAGTATCAAGGTATAGTTCTCGTCAAGAGAAATAAAATATTACTATACTAGAACTATAGAGATTAACTTTCTTCACATGATGATATCAACAGCTGTTGAATATATGTCAAGGGCGTCCTGGAATTTAATTACAACTTTTTCTCGTCGTTTAAAAAGTTTATCATCTAATGCCGCTATGCTGATATATATTTAATAATTGTTGATATAACCATGTGAAGAAAATTAAACTCTTTATGTTTCTACTGGAGCAATATTTTATTCATTTTGCCCCCCTAAAAAATGTTTTTCTATACGTTTTTATACGTCATGGCATCATATCCTGATGCTAGAAAACGTTGAATACCTATCTCCCGAATACAAGATAACATAATCTAGCGTCAACTAATAACTAACACACGATGGTCAAGATAAAAGCGTATATTGAGGCAGTCAGTACCCGAACCAAGGATTTTGGTAATATAAGCCGCGTGCGGTTAAAACTGAACGAGGCTAAAAAAAATTAACTTTTGAATCTGAAATAAGATTCTTATAGAATGTTCCAGCAACAATACTTACTTCTTTTACATTTTTGATTAAAAGCCCACCAGATTGTTTCATGAGACTAACCATCTCTCCGTGGTTCTGGTAGCCTCTACCACTCATTCCTCCACCCTCTCCCCTCCACATATGTTCCACGAGTCGCACCCTTGACTCGATGCAGCGTGATGTCCAATCTGGTGGTAAGGGTTGGTAAAAAACAACATTGGAACGGCATCTGGTCCCTTTAAATTACAGGAGCCAGTGACATTCACATTGTTAAACTAAAATCTGTTCAGCGTAGGAATTGTTTTCTGAAAGGCCTTTTTCCCTATCCAGAAAGCTATTATATAGTAGGATTTTGGTAGGAAAAAAGACCTTTAAGAGAGTAATTCGTACCGTGAATGGAGTATAGTACTGTTTACAATACAGACTAACCCAATATCTGTCACTCGCATCGGTGGGCATGCAGACTAAACGTCAGCCTCGTCTAACCTGCTGACTGGTCTGCTGACGATCTGGAGGTCAAGAGGGATTGTAGGCTCGAAACTCAACCGGGTGTACTGAGTGGGGTTTCATCTAATTGGTTCCTCACTCTCCTTATACACAAATGTGGCCACATTTTCTCATGAATCCCACCCTCCTCGTCCATCCTCACTGCCTTAATTAAATACGGCTATATTGGATAGGCAGTAATACGGGATGTATACAAACTAAAATTTGTTACCAGATTTTATTTCATGATCACACAATTTAATTAATTAATTTACAAAATAACTATAATATTTAAAATTAATTATTCATTAATGAATAATTCAACTCTGGATGGTCACTCCTTATTAAATGGATGCATCAACTTGTTTATTTGATTGTGAAAATACGTATCGAATAATGTATGGTACAACAGTCGTTCATTAGTATAATTTAAAATAATAATTAACAATTAACTTAGAATATTGTTAGTATTCGAGTATAGATTGAAAAGTACTCCCCATACAAATGTGATTTAAATGATCCGGCTCATGTTAACAAACACAAGTTTTATTTTTATTGTAAGTAAGAGAGTTTTTGATGGCCTCAAATCTACAGAATTATTTAAAACTAATGCTACTCATCATTTTTATAGTTTGTAAAATTTGTTCCAAATGTTTATTATTCTCTAAATGGTAAATACCACTAAAAACATCCTTACCCGGCCGTACCAAAGCTGGGGGTGTTCGGAGAGCTAACTAACCTCCTCCATTTTTTTTACTACTACTAATATTTGTTTTCATTCCTCTTCAACCCTCAGGCAGGTAGCTTATTGGCACTTATAAAGTCCATAATACCTCAACCTCAATTATATTTAAAAGCTCAACCCCAATTATGTTTAAAGTCTTCAAATTTCCTAAAGATAGATTGATAATTTTTAAATTGCTTGACAAATACTTTTTACAAGATTTAGCCCTAGACCACCGAAGAAAGAACTACACCTGATAATCTCCATTCTAGGTATCACTTTGAATCCGCTATTTAAAATTATATTTCAACAAATAAATAGAAGTAAACTATTAAACTAAACAAAAACAATGACAATCAAGCTTTGACTACCTCCATAGTTCGGTGTTCGCTAGCGAACTGAAATCTGACCCGGGAGACTGGGTTCAACTATCGACCGGGTGAGATGAGGTTAATTGTTAGCATATTCCAGGCGAATATTATCCTTACTAAAAATATATATTTACTGTGAATATGTTAACAATCCCAACTCAGTCAGTAGCGCGTCTTACTACTGAACTAAAGGGCTACAGGTTTTACTATCTGAAGAGTTGAAATTGGGGCCTCCCCCTTCCCATTAATGAATTAGCAACTGGGTGATTGGGCGCTGTGTCTGTATTTTTACTTTCTCTCGACACCTCGTATGAAAAGTATTGTGATTGTCAAAAAAATTGAACTAGATATTTTTATAAATGTCGACGTTTCAACTAAAAAAAGTTGATCTCGCAATTCCGTCTGTCTGTACCTCGGGCTAGAGCCGAAATCATCTTAACGATTGGGCTAAAACTTGGTATCTGGGGTTTCATAAGATCTTCTCAAGGGTTTTTTGGAATCAACCATTCGACCTTAAATTTAAGGGCGGTTTACTGAAGGGCAGAAAGAGAAAAAAATATATTTTCTCAAAATTCGCTATAGCAATTTTTATTAAATTTTATATCCAGACACTGTTCATCACTATAAACACGATGACATTTCTCATTTTCTCATGAAAATGACTTTGAGGGTATTCTACTTTGGGGACATTTTTCAATTTTCATAATTTCTCCACAAATATTTGAGATAAGAAATAACTTATCATTGTAAAGTTGTAGTACTATTAAAGATAAACATATTTTATTTAAATTCTTTTCCCCTAACCAATTATTTATGAGCTATAGGCAAATATGTATACTTTTTAATTCAGGTCTTTGAAAATGAATTTGATTCGTATGCTCTTTGGTGGACAGAGATGTTTATCTTTTCTCAATTTTTCTGTAACATTGTTCCTAGTTCCTAATGCCATAGAATAAGTAACCGTATATATATATTAAGGGTGACCTGGTGGTCTAGGGGTAAGGTGTCAGACTTCTGTGCTGGGGTCCGGGGTTCAATCTTCGGTCCCGGCACACATTTATCTGATTGCCAAACCCTTCCTTCGCCTTTGACAAGACGTGTATTAATCACAACTTGTGAATGTGAGGAATGCCAGGCCTCTACCGTGGTTCGGATTCCACGTTAAACTGTAAGTCCTCCATTTCATCTCACAATCACCCTGCCATCACACATTAGCGTAAGTGCGTATAACCTGAACGGGTAGTAAGACGCGGTGCTAATGATAATAATAATAACATTGTATATTATTTCACTTATGATTATTGGTGTAGTGTTTCTACAACAACGTATAGACATATTATCTCATTTCACAAATCTTACGAGCTTTTAGTAAGGACTATTTTAAGATAAAAGAGGGAGAAAATCCGTGCAGTGCACCGTATAATTTATTGAAGAACGTGAACATTATATATGTCACAGGAAAAGTAGATTGTTAGGGAGAGTTGACTCGGCCTAGGTTAAAGTCGACTCTTACTAAAAGTATCAGTAAAAGTTGATAGAGAATAAACAGATCAACTTTTCCTAGGAAGAGTTAACTATTCCTGCTGTGGTTTAGTAAAAGTTGATTCCGCGATGTTGCTCTCCACATGCGACTCCGCGCGCACATCTTTGTTTTGAATATCCCAGCTCTATTTGTTTACTGTTGTTTTCTAGGTTAGGTTAGGTTAAGTTAGGTTAGGTTAGGTTAGGTTAGGTTAGGTTAGGTCAGGTCAGGTTAGCTCTGCAACTCAAAGTGTCACAAATCTTTACCTTGCTCTAATAAATAATAAATATTTATATCTCTCTTTGTATCATAAAGGTTTTGCTTTTTTATTTATTTTTTATTAGGTAGTAGACCATTTCCTTGCAAAAAGTCAACTTTTACTAACTCAAGGTAGTAAGAGTATACTTTCCCTAGGTACGGTCAACTCTGACTAGTAAATGTTGATCGAAATTCATCACTTTTCGCTTTTAATCAACTTTTACTAAAAAGACCAGTAAAAGTCGACTCGGCCTAGGTAAAGTCGACTCTTACTGGATAATCTACTTTTCCTGTAACATATACATCTAGTTAAAAATAATCTAGGTATGCAAAATACGAGTATCCCCGAAGTATTGTAATGACCTGTAAATTGTTGAGTCCTGGATTGGAAGTCCGGATAGCATCCTGCACCTAAACACTTGGGTGGTAAGGGGGGACTTTTGGTCTGTCGTCCTATGCGGATCATCCTTCTATCCGCGCGCTATTTGTGTGTTCGTTGCGAGGACGCCTACCTAGCCGAAAAGTGGCAGACAAAGCGCTAATGTCCCCTGGATACGGTCCAGAAACTGTCCCCCGTCATCACCGTCATAATAACAACCCCCTGCATGGACAGCCTCTGCTTGGCTACAGTATAGCTCGGGTAAGTTGAGAGTGGAGTTGTTAACTCTGGAACCATCATAATAACAACCTCCTATAGGAACTATCTCTGCTTGGCTGCACTCTAGCTCAGGTAAGTTGGGAGTGACTATCTTGGCTCTAACACACCATTATTTGACCCTCGATACATTTTTATTAGTGCGTTTAGCGTTGGCAATTTTCTTTTCCTTGTTCTGGTTCTTTCTACCCTTCCGGTATATTCGCATATTTACTCGTATATTACTAATGAGCTAGGGATGAGGAAGGTATAATTTAGAAGAACTGTATCCATATTTGCATGGAAAAAGAGTGGAAGAACTTTAGGGGAAAAAAGCCCACCTCATTACACTTGTCTGGGAGCCAAATCCCATTCTTCCTTTTAACGATAAACAGGAGTTGATGAGACTGACGCTTTTGTCTTTATTGCCACTGATGGTGGTCCCAAATGTTATTATCAACCTAACTTTAGAGGTAAGAGTGAGGAGGGTATTTCAAATTAAATACACCCACATTAGTGGGGGGAAAGGATAGTAATAGCACATGGGAAAACACCCCCCAGCGGAATACGCCGAGATTCGAGGTTCACCCTCCCTTTAACAGTAACAAAGGGCATTGCGAGTCCTAACGCGTTAGACCGCTCGACCACCATCGCGGGTAATACATGTGGTGTGAGGGAGATAGACACGGAAACTAATTACCACCCAAGAGAGACCGATAAATGGGTTAAGCCGTGTAAAGGGGGAAAATAAATCATTATGTGTGTTTTTGGTTAGTAAATAAATTAGGGGTGAGTTCCATGGTCAAATAAGTATTCTTTTCCCCTCTGCTTCTTTGTACCAATCCGGTCTATGTACATAAATTATGCTTAATACTAATTACGCTAGTGATTTTATGGATTAAGAAGGTTTTATTTAGAAAAAGTGTACCCACATTCGCGTGGAGAGAGTGAGAAATTATTTAGGGGGAAACCACCCTGATTCCACCCGATTGGGATCAAACCACGATCTCCTCGTCATCGACAGTCTAGTCTATTGCGAGAGTAGCGCCTTAGACCATGTGGCCACCGGAGCGGGTAAAGACTACCTTAAACACCCTAGCACACCCGGCAGGGATTTAAACCCTGATCTCTCTCTCCATCACTGACAAACTAGACTAAATGAAACTGACATTTAGTCCGAGTGCCCATTAATGCGGATGTTAAGAGAATTAGGACCAGATTCATAGTCAGAGTTAGTCCGCCTCAAGTGCGGCTCGAAACCAAACATAAAAAGACACCTGCCTGGACTCGAAGGGAATGGGCCAGTTTCACCCTGATCTGGATAGGTGTCGTCTTGAATTTGTTTGTTTATTTTAGCACCGCGTCTTACTACCCGTTTGGTTTATACGCTTTTTTTTTTACTAATTACGCTAGTTGTTTTAGGGATTAGTGAGGTTATATTTAAAGCTAGTGCACCAGAATTTGCTTGGGGGAGAGTGTAAAACCATTTTAGAAAAATTTTCCTCAGAACACCCGACCGAGATCCGAATCTCAATATATCCTAGTCATCGTCAATCTAGTATACTACGAGAGTTGCGCCTTAGTCCATGCGGCCACCGAAGTGGGCTATACGGTTTTGAGGCGCACTAAGTTATGACTGTAAATTTGGCCCTTAGACTATGTAATTTATACATACATATTATGTAATGACTAAAATAAAATCATATTTGTGTATTGGTTGTTCCTATTCATCAGATAGGTTACTACCAATTTATAATACAATCCAATCGTCCTCGGTGGTCTTGGGGTAGAGTGCTTGACTTAGGACCCGATGTTTCTGGGTTAAAACCCAGGTGAGGTCGACGAAATTTTCTTGAGAGATAAAATTTATAGCACAACTTCTTCGGAGGAGAAGTAAAGCCGTTTAATCCTGGTCGATTATGGCGTATAAAAGAACGTGAAAGGGACATTCGTCAGTAATATTTAAAGAATGAGGAACCGACAGTTAATTTGTTTCCTTTTCTTGTGAGGGGTTACCAAGATGAAACAGAGTCGCCGGCCTAACCAACAAGAGGAAGAAACAAAGAAGCTCCTATTTCCTTCTCAACAGTTTGAATTTGGCAGGTTCCCATTGGTACAGATTCAAACAAGATGAAGAATGTTAGGGATGTAATGACGCGGTCCAACCGAGGTAATAAGTAGGGTTGGGCCGGGTAATCCAGGCACTTGGGTGAAAATGTAGTCGCTCGTGTTACAATAATTATAGGAGGAATTTTTTTTCCAAATGTAGCACTAGTACTTTTTTTGCAAGTGTAATAGGAGTCAGGGCTATATTTTCTTAATAATTTATTTAGTCATGTGTCATTTGTTTAAAGGTGTAATTCTTTTTTAAGTAAGTGGTTCAATGTATATTTTATAATATATTAAACTCAATCAAAGTTTAGTCAATAATATTTACACAATACCATCACTAATTTAAAGGCCAGATAAAATATTTAAAAAATGAGTATAACAAATGCTGGAAGGTAATATGAAAATATTAGGGCTACCCACCGTCCGGGTAGTGTGTCATCCAAGTACCCCGCCTCACTACCATCGAGATGTCAGGTCGTACTTGGATGACACTCTACCCGGACGGTGGGTAGGTCACAGAGGTGCTTTTGAGTACCCACCTCGGTCACCTGATTTGACACCTCTGGACTTCTACCTGTGGGGGACCATCAAGGTATGACGTGTATCGACAAAAACCAGCTACAATCAACGAGCTACATGAAACAATCGTAGCGTCATGTGCTGCCATTACGCCACATACACTGACACGCGTAGTTCGGTCTGCAGTTCGGCGCCATCGACGTTGTTTAGACGCTGCTGGTGGTCGTTTCGGACATATACCATAACTCTCTCTCATGCCAATAAATTGTACCTGCAAGTCAAATTTGTCAGAATATATGGACTATCAAACAGTGAGTACATTTTTTTGGACCCCTCTGTATATAGGCCCTATTTTTTTCATATATATACTTCTTTCCATGTAGCGATTTTAGTAGTTCCTTTATTCACCAGAACATAGGGGCTTTGCGTTACATACATAATTATATGACATGCTTTATTCTTAAATAAAATTGACCTCATTTTTGGGTTGACAATGGTAACATAGTTATGATGGTATGCTTTTCAGAAAATAAGCTAGAAATTAAATTATTTTCTTAAAGCTCAAACGTAACTAGAAATATTTACATAAATAAATACTTCGTATGTATGTAATAATAAAGGAAAAGTAAATAATTTTATTTATTTATATATTTTCATAAAAAAAATATAAAATATAGATGCATGACTGTCTAGTAACCTATGGGCACTTCTTAAGGTGGCCATCTACCGAAGCGTTAAGAGGCGTTGCAAATGTCCAGAAATACATAATAATTGCTTGAGAAAAGTTTTTTTTTAAAAATATGGTTCATGCCAAAATGGAGTTGAAAGTTATGAACAAGATCATGTAATTATAGGATTAAAAACCTTCCATTTAAAATTGTATAGTTAGAAAAACCTGAAAACATAACTTTATTTCATTTGAACTACGTTCAATGTGAAACCTTTGAATTCTAAAATAAAAGTAAATTATTTGAAACAAGCCTCCATCAAATACAGTAAATCATATTTTAACAAGCCGAATATAGACAATTCTAAAATAATTGAAGATTGTTTTAAGTGATTCTGAAGCTTCCTAACTTCCATTCCTATAAGAAATATTGAGATATGAGGATGTTCCCCTTAAAGTAGGTGGCAATCTTAAAGGGCCATTTCAGCGTCAGCCGGTTATTTTCATTATATTTTGAAGTGATTTTATATCTAAAAATAAAACAAGGAAAAGTGACTAAGTAGAAATGCATGGAATAGTAATTAAAATAATATAAAAAGTAAACAAAATGGTTCAATTTAATGTAAATATGTAAAATCGAGCATTATAATAATATATATAATTAAAATTATGATTATGTAACTAAACTGATATTAAAATATATAATTTTATTTATAAACCAGAATAATGTTTTTTAATCCGTCTTAAATTATATTTTAATTTAAATTCAATTAAATTTGATAATAGGTACACCTATAAAAGGGTGTCATTCATTCAAAAAGTTAATTAAAAGGTCTTACGGTCTCATGTCTATACAGGCTGGCAGTGACTTTAACCGTGTTTTACCACTCTTCTTCTACGTAAATTCGGGTACATTTACTTTTAATTCTACCTTCCTTGCCCGACCCCGGAATTGTAAAATATAAAACAGACCGGGTACATAGTAAAACCTGGTGCATGGAACTATTCTAATATAAGGGAGTTAAATAAATTGAGTGACTTTTAAGAGACTGCTTGAGTCTAGCTGCAAATAATTTGGGGAAATAAAACCTCAAAGTTTCGCAGTCAGGACTCGCACCCCTGCCTCTCGAATAAGAATAGTCGACACATGTGGCGGTTATGCGGCTCACCCCACTAGGTAACGTTTCCATATTTACAGTGTGCATGAAATACCAATTTATGTAACACGAGGCAATGTAAAAGAAAGACAATAAAAGGTAGCTTTTTTAAAAAAAATTCTCAACACAAAATTAAACAATGATTAATTAAAGCCACATCTCTCCCTTCGCGGTTTTTAGAGAGAACAAACAATCCAACTTTTGAAAGCTTCTCTCACTGTTGTCATGGGAGGATTGACGTGGCTCTATATCATTATTGTGTTTGATTCATTCTGTCTTTTGTATTTTATATTTACAAAATTAAACACCACGCTTCTATTGTTTTAATCATACAGCCACTCATTCACGTGAACATGTCCATGTTTAGGAAAAAATAATATAAAACTTTAACTCTCAAATTTTACTAAAATATTTTAATTTAAAATTATTACTGCTAGTCACTGATTTTATATTTCATGTTTAGTATTAAACATATTTTAATAACATGTTATATTGTTACCTAAATAATGACAAGGGTGCTAGCATATTTATTACCATCTCTTTGCTCGAGCTAGGGAAATTATAGTTTATATCTCGTCCGGGTGTGTTAAGTTATGTTAGGGTGGATTGAGGTCTACGAAACGGTTTTTAATATAAAGATCCCCTTCTTACTGGAGAATGCTGGTGCATTTACTTAAATATCTTTTAATATCGTATTCACTACTATAATTCACTAATAACCAACACTCTGAAGGTACTACTAATAATAGTTTTGAGAGTATTAGTTAATGCTTTAATGACTAACTTAAGAAATTAATAATAATTGAGAAACAAGTTAACTCACTTGCTCACTAAAGTAATATTAACTGTACATTAACATATGATCCCATCTTTAAAATAAATAAATAAATACTTATCACGGCGTCTTACTACCCGTTTGGATTAGACGCTTAAGTACTAATTACGCTAATGGGTTAGGAATAGGTAAGGTTGAATACAGAGGAGGCGAACCCAAATTTGCTTGGAGGGAGAGTGGAAAACCATTTAGGAAAACCATCCTCAGTCCACCCGAATGAGATTCGAACCTCGATCTCCTCGGCCTTGGTAGTCTAGCTCAACACTAAACTAGCGCGTTAGCTAACTACGCCACCGAGGTGGATAGCGATATAAAAGCCTCTGTAACATTATATGTGAAAAGACATCCCCCCCCAAAACCCCTGTCCGTAGCGTGTCTGTATACTGAGATAAGGGTCCCAGGTTCGATTCCCAGAATGACTGGGAAATTTATCATTTTTGAAATGTGGGTTTCCCCTATCATAGTGTTGAACTAACGGCCGGGGGATGGATGTTGTGTTTGTTCTGGATTTAAGTTAGTTTACAATCCTTGTGCTGATATAATCAGTTGGTTTAGAAAGTGCACGTTGAGTAACTCACATAAAAAACACCCTCAGTGTATCCAGATGGCTTCCGAGCCTCCCCCCACCCTTTTCCTTCTTTCCCCAACTTCCTTATAATATGACCAAGTGCAAAGTGAGCTTAACTTTAAGACCACAAGGCCACCAGTGCGGGTTTAAACTTGAGTCATTCATGTCACAACTCGGTACACTAATGTGCAAGACGTGCTTATTAATAATCGCTGTAGATCTAGACATGCTCCGACTTGCATTCTTGTATGATTGTTATTACTATTATTATTATTGTTATTCGGTGACCTGGTGGTCTAGGGGTAAGGTGTCAGACTTCTGTGCTGGGGGTCCAGAGTTCAATCCTCGGTCCCGGCACAGATTTATCTGATTGCCAAACCCTTCCTTCACCTCTGACAAGACGTGTCTTAATCACAACTTGTGAATGTGAGGAATGCCAGGCTTCCACCGTGGTTCGGATTTCACGTTAAACTGTAGGTCCTCTATTTAATCTCACAATCACCCTACCATTGCACATTAGCGTAAGTGCGTATAACCCGAACGGGTAGTAAGACGCGGTGCTAATAATAATAATAATATTATTGCTATTAGCATCGCGTTTTACTACCAATTCGGGTTATACGCACTTACTTTAAAGTGTAATGATAGGGTGATTGTGAGATAAAATGGATAACCTACAGTTTAACGTGGGATCCGAACCACGGTGGAGGCCTGGAATTCCACACATTCAAGGTAATGAGGAAGGTAGTATTTTATATTAAAATTACTGATATTTGTGTGAAAGAGGAGGGTAAAACCATTTGGAAACACCACCGTTGATACATACATACAGCCTGAATTTGAACCCAGACCTCATCACTAGCAAACCACACTAGATTGTCCAGACATTTAACATTCAGTCCTCTCGCCCACTGATTAGAGCTCCAACCTCCACCGCCTTTCCATCATGACATGTTTACAAACAAGTTCGAGCTCGCAGAGCGTGGGACACTTTTTAAAATGTCGGGTATGGGCCTAGGATTAGTTAATAATATTTATATGAAAACACGTGACTTACAAACCAAGCTAAACAATCTAACACTAAGCAATCAATCTCAGCGTCAGAAATTGTAGCTCGAGGTCAACAGGTCTAACCAATAGGTCTGCGTTACTTATTATGTTCCGTAAGGTGAGGTGAAAAGGAACACGAGAAAAGGCCAATGTTTTTGAAGTTTTTATAGCAAAAAAATAAAATTGCTTCAATACAAAGGTAAAGTTGAATTTTCTTCACATAGTGATATCAACAGCTGTTGAATATCTGTCAAGGATGTTCCGAAATTTAATGACAACTTTTTCTCTCCATTTAAAAAGATTTTCATCTAATTCCGCTAAGCTCATGACAGATATTCAACATTTGTTGATATCACCATGGGAAGAAAATTAAACTCTATGTTTTTACTGGAGTAATATTTTATTTATTTTGGCCAAAAATTGTTTTTATATAAAAACTGCCTTTTCTCGCGTCCCCTTCCACCCCACTATAAGGAGGGGCGCACAAAGGATGACACAAAACGTTTCGAAACATGACGAAACAAAACATCTTGAAATCATGACACATCAAAGTGAAGAACTGTTAGATATAATTTCCTGGCATTGGTTTGTTAGGAATTAGGAACCCTAAAGTAGAGGTAACTAACTAATAAAAGTTCTTTGTAAAAGTAAATATAGGAACTGAGCAAGGTCCCTGACAATTTTTCTAACATCACTCGAGTAAGTTTATATAGTAACAAAGCACAATCAAAACAATAATGACCACCACAGTTCGAAACTTGAAGGGAGATTAGCGTCACGTGGACAGTGTGTCCGGCTTTACGCCTGCGCACTGGCGTATTTTTCACGAAAAATGGTAGACAGATTGAATGAACCTTGAGAGTTGGGAAGAGAACTGCTTTGTTTCAACTTGTCTCAATGTGTGTTGCCGTATCTCATCGCTTTTGTTCCATCTTGTCTCAGCCAGTGTGCAGCGAGCGACTCGTTTGAAAGCATGTTGTCAAAGTGGAATAATACACGATGAAACACAATGACACAAAACATGTTTCAAAACGTTTTGTGTCATCCACTGTGCAGTGACTCGTTTGAAAGCATGTGGTCAAAGTGGTGATGAAACACAATGACACAAAACATGTTTCAAAACGTTTTGTGTCATCCTCTGTGCAGTGACTCATTTGAAAGCATGTTGTCAAAGTGGTGATGAAACACAATTACACAAAACATGTTTCAAAACTTTTTGTGTCATCCTGTGTGCAGTGACTCATTTGAAAGCATGTTGTCAAAGTGGTGATGAAACACAATTACACAAAACATGTTTCAAAACGTTTTGTGTCATCCTGTGTGCACTTAAGGGAAAATAATAATATAAACTATGATAGTGTTAACCATTTCAAAGTGTTGTTGTTTATAATAATGACCAATTTAAATAAAAGTACCACCCACGCAAATTAAATAAAACAGACTTGAACTAAGACACTGTATGTTGATAAAATATACTTGTATACCGCTAGTATAAGCACATTCTATTTGGTGTATCGAACGTGATCAAACCCCAAAAGATAATTTAGATTATAATTTGAGATACGTGAATGCGGTGTTATTTTCCATTTAAAATGGTTGACAGATTTCTATCGGATTTATCATGTTTGTTTGTTTGCTTTTTTCCAAGCTTCAACCTTGCAGTTATTTACACGTTCTCTCTGGTACGCAGCAAATAAATGTTATCACATCCCGCTACAAGTCCGCATACACTTTCTCTCTTGTAATCAGCAAATATTTTCATTCAAACTCAATGGAAACGTCCGAATTCCCAACGCATCGCAAAACAATGGAGGCCGTTTTAACCAACACAAAATGGCAACGACACGGACCCTTCACATTATCTACAGTGGAATCGTGCTCGGACAGTTGGGTAACTGGCAGTTATAAAAGTGACGAGGGCTGATTTCATATCATGTGAATTAAATCATAGGATCTGCAACGGAACCTTTTGACAAATGGTAGCAGTGGTGATATAATTAACTTTACATCCATTACTTTTTCCAGCCTATAGTCAGTTTTTTTATTCAAGCCATATATTTTCCACTACCGGCTTACTAGGGCTGTCGTAGCTTCATATGCTTTATTATATAACTTAAGACTTGAACAGGAACAAGTGAAACAACATCCAGTCTCCAGACGTTAATTTATAAATGTGAAAGATTAACCCCATATTTTCATCAATGATAAATTATCGGCCATGACGGGAATCGAACCTGTGAGCCTTAGCTCGGTAGGAAGACAAGCTACATACTGAGCTAAGCTGTCGGAAATAGTTAACATTATATATTAACACAGTCCGGCACCTTAGCTGCTTACTTAACTAAGGTTCCCGGGTTCAATTTCCGGCACAGCTTAAAAATGTATTATTGATGTAATGTGGGGTTCCCCTTTTATAGTGAAGAATTAACGGTTATTTGGTTATTTTTTATCCAGAGGAAAAATCTAGCGGAAAAGGTTTGGTAGCCATTTTAAGTGGTTCAAAACTCCCGTGATAATTATTCAAAATTGCACAAATTTAGTTAGTAAAAAATATTATATGTAACAGTCTGCCAGTAGGGAATCACTAGTTTTTTGACCTTAGGAAATGAAAATCCAATCATCAGTCGATTTTCATGGTTCTGAGGGGAGACACTCTCCCCCAAAATTGCGCTAGATTAAAATATATTGTCACAGGTTACGTATCATGTGTGTTCTTCGTACGGCCGGATATAGATCTAAAAATATACACTGATGTTGGTAGGAAGTTCTTTAATATTTTTTCCCCTACTATAATCCTACAATATAGTAGTATTTTGGTAGGAGAAAAGACCTTTCATAACGGACTTACTACCAAAATCGTTGTATATAATATGTTTTACTTTTTTGTGTCATGCGTTTCTTAAAGATGTGACATATTACTTATTTCTAGAGTTGTTTTGCTTTTAGTGATATGTATTACTAAAACTTTTGGACTGAAGTATTAGTTTGAAGTGATTAATAACAATCATCTTACATTTAGTTATAATCATTAATGAAAGTCAAGAAAAACGTTTAAATTTATTTATGTCTCTGTACGAACAGTTTTTCTTGACATTAATATTTGTTCCTTGAAATTGACATTGAAGCTTTTATTCTCTTAAGTACCATTATTTGACCTGATGTGACGCAGCGTTACTTTGAATTAGCAATGAAAAGAGAGTTTTGGTAAATTTTTATGTTTCAACATTTTACCTTTTCTCACTCTATTATTTTATATATATATATATACTATATTCATCCTTATTTTTAACATATTAATAGCATGTTTTATATATTTTGGTCCTACTTTTTTTTCTAAAAAAGATCACCTTATTAATATACTTTTCTTTACAAATGAACATATCTGAAAGATAGAAAAAAATTACTAGATATATTTTCACATTTTTTAAAGTTTAGTACCGCGTCTTACTACCCTTTCGGGTTATACGCCTTAGTACTAATTACGCTAATGTATTAGGAGTTGGGAAGGTTGAATTTATAGGAAGCGAACCCGCATTTGCGTGGAGGTAGAGTGGAAAACCATTTAGGAAAAACCACCCCAATTCACCCGACTGAGATGCGAACCTCGATTTTCCCGTCGTCGACAGTCTGGCTCCACACGAAACAAGAGCGTTATCCAACTACGCCACTGAGGCGGGTTTTTCACATATTCATACGTCAGTTTATTATATATTCAGCTGTCACTTTTGATAGATAATATAAATACCTATAAAATAACACTAATAATATAGTAACATGTTATCACAGGAAAATATGTTCGTATTTTCTTAAAAAGTGTTCCAAATATCCATTCGTAAGAATGACAAGATTACAAATGCTATACAAGAGGCTGAACAGGTAGTAAGACGTTGTGCTCTCTCTCTCTCTCTCTCTCTCTCTCTATATATATATATATATATAGTGTATATTAATTGGTGTCAAATATCGACCAAATACTAAGAAAAGTCCATATAAACATGCGTCTAGAAACGCTTCTATTGAATGGCCTGCATCAACACCAGCTTTGAACCCGATGTATTTTTTATCTCTGGGGACCTTAAAAGTCCATTGTTTACTCAAGTCCTGCTCCTGATGTAGAGGTTTAAAGAGAGCGTACCGTAAATGGATGTGTGCAAACAAGTAAAACCCCAGTATATTCAACGGAGCACGACAACTCACGGAACGCAGGCTCAGAGAATGCATCGAAACAGGACACCATTTTGAACAATTGGATAACAAAATATTCTGTCTTGTGTTTTTGTTTGTTTCTGTAAAACTTTGGCTTGGAATTACTCCTTCTGTTGGATTGCTTACTAATTGAACAGTAACACTCCTTCCACCTAAAAAACCAAGAATTTCTAGAACCATGTTTAGATTAACTTTTCTTAAGATGGGATATAGGGGAAGCAAGAAGAGGTGTTTTTTGTAGTTTTTATGGCAACACTTTTTTTCGGACAAAATAAATAAAATATTTCTCCAGTATAAATATAGAATTTAATTTTCATTACATGGTGACCTCACAATTTCTTGAATATCTGTCAAGGTTGTCCTAGAATTTAATGACAATTTTTTCTCTTAATTTAAACAGTTTCTCCTCTAATGCCGCTATGCTCATGACAGATATTCAACAACTGTTGAGGTCACCAAGTGAAGAAAACTAAACTCTATGTTTATACTGGAGCAATATTTTCTCTATTTTATAAAAAAAAAAGTGCTGCAATAAAAACTGCAACAACACTGACCTTTTCTCACGTAACATTCCATCCCAACTTAATATTTGGTAGACAGGAAACGTATTAGAGTGCGGATTTCTGTGTTTTAAGTTTTGTTACTTTACAAGCTCAAAATCGGAGTTAGTAGGCTATATTTTTTTTAAATACATTAAAACTTCCCAGATTCGGACCTCTAATATCCGAAGCGGCTTACCACATTTTTGTTTGTGTATTTTTTCAGTAGCTGAACTACAAAATAAAGGTTTTACTTTGGTTTACGTCTTTTAAAGGAAGAAATTATAAATTTAGTTTTGTTTTTGTATTTAACTTGCTATATTGAATAACCATTTATATAAATACTGTATGTACTGTACAGACATATACAAAAATTACTTTTCTGTTACTATGTATATTATGTAATTTGTAATTATTTTTAACTTTTAACTCTTCAGAGGGGTATTAATTTCTTAACAGAAAATTTGTTTATCCAAAACGGGTACAACCCCCTTTATTTCGGCTATTAGGGGTTTTACTGTAATTTTTAAAATAATTTATTTTCAAGTTTATTGTATTTTCTTGAAAATAATCTTAGAATAAACAGCTCATTGCGACTGTTTTCCCAATTAGAATACATCAAATCGCGCCACAATGCGACGTCTGGTTTGAATTGAACTACCAACCTAAGCTAGAAGTTATCCGAGGAATGAGACGGGCTCTTATATCATGTTCAGGCACGCTAGCTCAGCCCTATCTCTTGCCGGTTTTATTTCCTAGTTGTTTTTATGGCGGTTTTCAAGTGTTTCTGTGGGTTTTTTTGTCGTGTACTTCACTTCCTTTATTTCTCATTTTATCATGTTTCTGTGTGTATCGAGTGGATTTAGAAATTGAAGCAAAGGACATACAAAAATGGGATTTGCAACGAAGCGAAAGAAATGTTTGTAATATCCGGCGCATTTCACAAAAGTAAATGTGCTATCAATTTTGACGTGTTCACGTTTTCTGTCTNTGCTTTCCGTCTTACTGCCCGACCGGGCTAACCACATATTGACACCAGTGGGATAGGGATCAAGTTAGCATTTAATGAAACACATATAGGAATAACAACAACAGTACATTAGACCAGGATTTTAACCCTGACCTCCCGGTTACCGGTAAACCAGACCAAATGAGACTGATGTTTGAATCTGCGTGACCAGTGGTGTGGGTGTCTTTACGCGAGCCTTTTTGTTTCTAATAAATTGTCTAAGGTGTATATTTTATTTTTTGTAGCTATACTAAGTAAATGTAAATATAAGCGTTGGAGAATTGCTTTGACGTCCTTGGTTCATTGGTTTTATGAATTAAAACCCTTTCTTCCCATATTAAATAAATATATTATCACAACATACATTTTGCAGGAAGTAAATTTTATTTTTATCCTTGCGTATAACCTGTTCAGGTTATACGCTTACGTACTATTTACGCTAATGGTTTATGGATGATGTCGTTTGAATTCAAAGGAAGTGTACCCGCATTTGTATGGAGAGAGAGAGAGAAAGAGAGAGAGAGTGGAGAACCATTTAGAAAATCTACCATCAGTACATACGACTGGGATTCAAACCCCGGTATCTCTGTCATCGGAAGTCTAGTCTCTTGCGATAGTGACGCATTAGACCATTCGGCCACCGAAGTGGGTCATCATAACTAAACGCGGATAGCAGGGGCTGTTGTTGTGGCAAAAAATAATAAATAAAATACAACCACGGAGAGCACCCTAATGTACGTCACGATGTTATCCCCTAGTCTAGCACCAACTTGTCAGTTAAAGCGTTTCCCGGCACATTTATAACTCCTCCACGTGTCGCTCAAAATACAGCAGCCTCATTCCACGTGGGGCTGCCAGATGGTTCCAGCAAATGGCGGTGATTTCAGGCAGCTTTCGACTGTGGATAGCAGCCTCACTCCACGTGGGGCTGCCAGATGGGCCGGGCAAATGGCGGCGATTTCAGGTGGCTTTTGACTTTGGATAGCAGTCTCATTCCACGTGGGGCTGTCAGATGGTTCGGGTGAATGGCGGCGATTTCAGGTGGCTTTCGACTGTGGATAGCAGCCTCACTCCACGTGGAACTGCCTGATGGGCCGGACAAATGGCGGCGATTTCAGGTGGCTTTTGACTATGGATAGCAGTCTCATTCCACGTGGGGCTGCCAGATGGGCCGGGCAAACCGCGGTGTTTTTGGGCGGTTTTCGACTGTGGATGGCAGCGGAACTTGTGGAATGTGACCTAGCCTAATCACAGGTTTTAACATAATACATACTAATTTTGTATGTGAAAAGGGGGCAATGTAGGGCAAAGATACAACTTTTATTTGGGTAAATAAAGAAAATAATGTTTAAATGTTTACAAACAGTCAAATAATCTATTTTCTGTAGTTTCCGATAAGTTTGTGGTGTATATTTTTAAATATGTCTGGGTACATATTCTAACAGTAAGATTTCGCATTAACACGCGTTTTATCTAAAAAAAATTTAATTATATTTCAAACCCATTACACTGCGCATTAGATTTTTTTTATCATTATGTTTCTATAAAAATGTCAATTATTTTGATTCACTTGTCTTATGATCGACCTTAGCCAGAAATCGCGCTATATGTGGATCCCGTCTATTTATGTACTCGGTTTGTTGCTATATTCAAGAGCTAGGTATTGTTTTATTTTATATTTATAATTTATTGATTACCATAACTATTTTAGGATCCTTTTTTCCTTTTATCTTTTTATCATTTGTAAGTTTTCTTTTCCTTTATCAGGACATGGAAGATACGTCCCACTTTCTTAGATAGACGCAAATGGTTCCATTTCAAGGTATTTTATTTATTTGTGATGTTTAACGTGCATTTTCTGAACCGACTCTCTAGATCAGCAGACGACTTATAAACTAACTTAAATCTAGAACACACACAGCATCCAATCCCCGACCGTTAATTCATAACTGTGAAAGGGGAAACCCAAATTTCACCAGTGATACAGTTTTTGGCCATGCCATGAATTGAACCCGGGACCCTTAGCTCAGTAAACAGACATGATACTGACTGAGCTAAGGTGTTGGACCATTTTAAGATACAGGGGCTAGAAAGTATTTGGGGGGCCCCGTAACATTTACTTTTTTGGATCCCTATCTTTACTACTCATTTGGGCTATTCATAGTCACATATTTATACTAATGGGATAGGAATTAGGAAAAAGGTAGAATTTAAAGGAAATTTACCCGCATTTACTTGGAAGAAGAATGGAAATCCATTTAGAAAGAACCACCCTCAGTAGACCCGACAGGGACTCGAACTCCAATCTCACAGTTATTGTCGATCAAGTATATTAGGAGAGTGACACCTTAAACTATGCTACCACCGAAGAGGATCGTGCATTAGCTGTTTAATTGAATTCAAGGGGAATGCACCAGAATTTTCTTGCTGGAGAGAGGACAGAAAATTATGTAGGTGAATATTTCACCCCATTCAACCCTAAAAGTCTTACCGTGATTGATTACACTATGGCCCTATTTTATGAACATCACCATAGTAGATCCAATCATGGTAATCTTTCTACCTTTAAGGTAAAAGAAAAGTTTCCGACTAAGATTAGAATCAAACACATTAACGTTAATATAATTTTACCGGTTAGTCCTCTATTGACTTGTGGATTCATACTTTTTTTTGTTTATAGTTTAATAATTAACGTGCACTATTTTAATCAGCTGACATATCATCAGTCAAATTACGATTAACATTTTTCTAGCACAGACACAACACCCAACCTTACGAACGATAATAATCTATAACGCTCTAAATTCACCAATTATAAATATTTCGGCTTTGCAGGTGATCGAACTCGAGGGCCTTAGCTCACTGGAATACATTAATAATCATTTCTTATATATATAATGTCTGCCTTGTTTTCTTATAAGAAGAGTAATTTGACAAATTGTATAGGGTTTTTCCAAATTCTTCAAATTACTCTTCTTAAAAGAAATCAAGGCAAACATTTGTTTTAAATGACAGTCGTGTGATGCTTGGTTTTTGATATATGTGACATCGTCAATTAAGGTAGTGCCAGGCAAGATAATGAAAGGTACAACATACACAGTGAGAATATTCCTTTTATTTCTTCTTTAAAACAAAGTACCCGTTCATGCTTGAAGTAGGAGTATAGGGAACTTAAGTTAATGTAAGTATTTTTGGAGTTTTTTTATGAAAACTTTTTTTAATAAAGAAGTCAAATAATTCTCCTGTAGAAACACTGATATTAATTTTCTTCACATGGTGATATCAACAGCTGTTTAATATCTATCAAGGATGTCCTGGAATTTAACTACAACTTTTCTCTTCATTTAAAAAGTTTAAGATCCAATGCCGCTATGCTCATGACAAATATTCAACATCAGTTGATATCACAGAGTCAACCTTTCTGGTCTTAGGGTAAAGTACTCACCTCAGGACTCTATGGTCGTGGGTTCAAACCCAGCTGGGGCTGACGAATTTTTCTCGAGCGTTAAAAATCCGTAGCACAACTTCCTTCGGAGGGAAAGTAAAACCGTTGGTCCCATGTCGATTGTGGCATGTAAAAGAACCCTGGAAGGTATATGAAAATACCTTTCCCAGAAAAATTGGTATGTCTGCTCTGGCTTATAGAAATTCTCGTGTGCTGATATAATCAGTCAGTTCAGAAAGTACTTGTTAAATAACTCAAATAAAAGAATAAAAAAATATTCCACCGTAAGAAGAAAATTAAACTAAATATTTACACTTAACGATATTTTATTTATTTTGACATAAAAAAGTTTTGCTATAAAAACTGCAAAAACACTGGCCTAAAATCACGTTTCCTACACTAACACCTCAAAGTTTTGATAATATAATACGATAGTTTACAATACCAACTATAAATAACTTTTAAATACAAACTATAACATTTTAAAAATAAATATAAAGTAATATTAGCTCGACTTATGAAAAAGAAGAGAGGTAATGAAAACAACCTTATTGCGCAGATACACGAAAATATTACAATATCTGGAGTACTGGGACAACCCCCCTGAGCCTACCTGGTTGTCATAGCAACATGATTATTATTATTAGCATCGCGTCTTACTACCCGTTCGGGCTATACGCACTTACGCTAATGTGCAATGTTAGGTTGATTGTGAGATGAAATGGAGGACCTACAGTTTAACGTGGAATCCGAACCACGGTGAAGGCCTGGCATTCCTCACATTCATTGTGCCGGGACCGAGGATTGAACCCCGGACCCTCAGCACAGAAGTCTGACACCTTACCCCTAGACCACCAGGTCACCGCCATAGCAATATGACACATTCTGACTTACACTGGTAGTTTGACAATAACAATACTTAGGGAAAACACATAAATAAACATGTCAATATTAATGCAGTAAATGTATGAGGATGTATATTATAAAATAAATTAAAAAGTATATTTTGTATCATTTGTAGGAGAATTCATATAATCTTAGGTCAAACAACATCACCTACCTGCTGAGGCCCAATAACTACATTTCTAAGGTAACCTAAATATACTTGGAGTTCAAAAATATAAATAATTGTCGAGTTTTTTATATTTAATTTTAAATCTGGAAAAAAATGTTTACTTATCAATGTTAAAAGAAACTTATAAAAAAATTAAATACAAAAAAGTAAAAGTAAAATTTGTTTGTTTTCAAGTAAATCAAAATTTACCATGGTCATAATTATTTAGATTAAATAATTAAGTTTGAACAAATTACATTCTTGAGACTTTAAGAATAAAATATTATGAGCTTATTAATGGCTGATATCATGACTTTGTGAGTTAACAAAAGTGAAATAAATACAAATATAAACGTGTTAATACCATTATGTAGAAAAATAACTTTGATGATGGTAGTTCAGTTTTTGTATAATATCTCATACTAATAGATGTTCTTGGATGGATTGAAATGGGGAGGGATACCTCTCAGATAAAAATAGAAACATATCACTCATTGAGTTTGTCTTTTGTCGAAAAAATCTGGTAAAAAATTATTATAAAATAGAATTTGTCATAATACAGCTAACATTTAATTACTCTCCTCACAAACATTCCCAGTCCTAATTGGGATCCAGGGACGACTGTTGACACATTAACATTCAACTTAACACCATTTTGATAATATTTACTCTTGTGGTAAAATTCACAACTGTAGTCATATGTCATCTTTAAAACGACACAAAAAAGAACCTCGATCGAAATTTTAATTGGGTCAGCTCACTTTTGCCGGGGACAGCTCCAAAAACGTTCCATACTGGAGTTGAAGAGGTGAGCTCTTAACCAAAAAAATAGAACCACCAGAACTGTGGATTTAAACTGATGGTATTAAAATGAAGATTTTAGAAATAATTTTAAAAGTTAAAACAGTCTGAAAATATAATAGAATCGATACAAAATACTAATTCTTCTTTAATATTGACAGATACAGCAGTTCGAAACTCGCACCTTTTTTTTTTATGTCATCAAACTTCCCTCTCTTTTGTCTGGTCCATATATTCTCTCTCACACGCCAGTTCTCCTGATTGCTACTAGGGGCGCCAGCTTGAAAGCAACAAAGACAATGGCCTCCGTACTCGACCGTTTATAAAACAATTAGGTTAAAATTGAAAGGATTAACTAACCCACACTGGTAAGTGTCCAATATATTACCTACCATTGTTAATTTATTTATTTCCATGTTCTCTTAAATTCGTAGAACATTCAGATGCCGTGTTTGTTTCTAGAAAATAAACGTGATGGAAACACGGCATTCTTGGCTAACCTTCCAAGCTCCATGTACTCTTATTTGAATAATATTTACACTTAAAAACACTAGAAATATATTAAATAACCAGGGGTAGGGTCTGTTATTTCACAAAGTTGATGTTCAAACCGGCCACCGTGCATCGTATATCCTGTACATGTCTGTTTCAACGTGCCGGTATCGACGATTGTACCAGCAGCGTGCAATTTCACCACGAGATCATCAATATCCGTGGGAGGATCTGCTTACACATGCTCTTTAAAGTGTCCCTCAAAGGAAAAAAAGCTAATGGATTGTGGTCAGACGACCTAGGAGGGTACACAAAGACCCCTCCACCTCCAAATCCACCGCTTTAACCTCTAACCCTTATTAGAGCTTAACTGTTATTCTTGTACAAGGAGATTGATTGACCCCCGAGACTAGACTATAAATACAGCCCTTAGACCTGTTTGTTATTCTTGTACTGGGAGATTGGTTGACCCCCGAAACTAGACTATAAATACAGCCCGTAGAGCTGCTTCTTATTCATGTATAGGTAGGTTGGTTGACCCCCGAGAGTAGACTATAAATACGGTACTATGGGATGTCTAATCACTCTCAGGTATCACCTACTTCGCTAGCTAAACATCAGACTATGTTTGTTTTATATTTTTAGCTTGTTTTGCTATAAGGAACCGTGATCCAAAGAGAAATTGTGTGAATATATATCTATCCTGAATACACCACTATATAATGAATCTTGAGTTTCTCACGAATGGGCATTTGGAACACTTTGTAGAAAATACAATCATATTGCATCCCTTCAAAATTTATAACATTATACTCTATTATTAGTGTTATTTTGTAGATATTTATACCATCTATAATCGCAAGTGAACGTTACAAATCACTTAACTTAACGTATGAATACCTTAAAGTAGCTTATATATAGTAACTTTTTTAACTGTAATATATCCATCTATTCATTAGTAGCTGAGTCAATACACATATGACCTTAGTCCTCGATATACTTTAACTTAGTTTGTGATTTTTTTTAAATTTTACAATGTGATAGTAAAAACTAAGTAACTTTCAAATACTGGTGTAACTCAAGTAATAAATGCCGATTATATAGTAATAAGTGTATAAAAGAAGCATTAATAACCCTTTCCGTGGGATTCAAAGCCCAACTTCATTACTTTTTAATGGTTTTTTTAAGGTGATTTTTAAACTGAAAGGGACCTTCACTTTTTTACAAAGTTCCATTATCGCTAAGAGTTCATGTTAGAGTTGAAAAAAAGATTTGAAAAAATAAATATAAACGTAGGGAGTAATAAAAGCAGTATTTTTCATGAAAATCAATAAAGTTTGGACTGGACTTAAACGCTTGTTGCAGTGTGTGACGTAATTTGGTTGTAGTGGTGGTACACCAATGAGGGTGGGAGGGAGGGGTGGCCTAGCTTTTTAGAATCTGGAGGGTGGACTCATGGATGAAGTAATTTTTGGATTAGTTTCTTCAAGAGTGATTGTAGATAGCGTTACTGTGGGCGGGAGTTTGGGCAGTTTGTAAATTCGAATAAATGGAAAGATGATATCTTGACATGGGAATCGAACTCGAGACCTTTGAGTTAGCGTACCCATGAGTTATCACTGAGCTATCCAGGCGTCATCCCGTGCTCAGAGTAATTATTCACTCATATTTAAAGACATAGTATGTGATGGGCGTGTCAATATCATCGGCTACTAGCTTTGTAATTGTTAAACAGATGTTACGAACTTCAAACCAGCGATTATTTAAATTCGAGACCTGGAAATTTTGGTAAAACTCTTTGGTGCCTCAATTCTGCCGATTCTCCACTTAAGAACCGGAATCGGTTTTAGTTCCCATAATGTCGGTTCTCCGTTCTTCGGTTAGTTGTAACATAAGTTATATGTAAGGAAATGGATTTAGGTCTTAAGACTTGCATTGTTGGGCACGTGGGTTAAGACGTCAAACTCATCTAGTTTTTCGGTAACGGTAGAGGTCGGGTTTCTAATCCCGAACGGTTGTGCTAAGAGTGTTTTTTACTCAAATGGTTTTCCATTCTCCTTATTCCGCGCAAATTTGTATACATTTCCACTAATTTTCACATTTCTCGTTTCTGTCTCACACGTGCAACAATATAGCTAGCCGGGACGATTAGTAAGACGTGGAGAATAACACATTATTATGTATTTACGTCCAAGTTAAAAATAAGACTGTGAATATAGTCTTAAAATGTAAGGTAATTGAATATTTTACTTTGTTTAATTTACCTGTGCAGTGTGCGTTTGATAAAATCTGTTTGTTTCCAATAAACTCATAAAGTAACTCATTGTATCAAGATGGGACCTAATCTCTTGTAATCCTTATATTTAATAATATAAGGTAAGCTATACATCATCACGCTATCTCTTCAGAAAGAGAAGCAGTATATAAAAAAAGACAGTTAGTGTGGCTACATTTGCGTTTTATATTTGTAACAATTCAAATATATTAATTTTTAATAAATCTTCCCTGTACGTCTCCTTGGCAACGAGAGGTTTGGAAATATCGACCAACCTATTATAAATCTCTTTGGCAACTAGTGTTTTGGAGGTATTTTTTCAGTAATTTTATACTTTCACATTAGAAGGTATTAAATAGGGGTTCTTTCACAAATAAAGAATATACATTAAGAAACTATTACCCGTCGTTTGATGTTTGATTTACATAAATAAGGCTAGGTTTATATCCATGCGTAGAGCTTAATTAATAGTAAACAAAAAGCGTATAGCTCGAACGCGGTGCTAAGTATTATTATTATTATCATTATTGTTAATATTATAGTAAACAAATCATAACGTACAGTACACAGCATATAATAAAGATACAACGATGTGTAATTAAATTATGTGGCTAAAATCTAATAGAATGCATGTCTTTTATTGTTCATTGAAACAGTGCCTTCAAGTAAGAGATACACTTTTAATGTGCTTGCATTTGAGTCTTAATTTAAGTATCTTTTAAAATATATATTGTTGTTTAAAATGATATAAACAAGGTTTTTTAATTTTTTTTCTATGATAAGTAACAATAACCTATTTATTTTGTTATTCATTTCAACAATGCTTCCACATAAGAAATCCACTGTTGGAATTCTACAATTTGCATCTTAAATTAAGGCGTTTTTTCAGTTATCTCATGATTCTGCGTGTTACTTATATTTAGTTAGTTTTGTTTACTATAGTAAATTTAAACTAAATTGTTGGTGTTGACTGCAACAATGCTTCCACGTAAGAGAGCCACTCTTACCGTGCTTGCATTTGTGTCTTTAATTTAGGTATGTTTTCAGTTATTTTATGCTGTTGCTTGTGAATTAGGTTTATTTTGTTTTGTTTCTTGGTACTAAATCAACAACATAATTATATTTAGTGTGATCGGGCGCTTAATCTAGATGGCTTCTTTCAATTTACATAATTTTTGTTTCTTAGAAATTGAATCTATGCATATAATAAAACTATAAGGTTTGTATGCGTATTCAAATTTTGTGGAATTTTCGCTTCTTCTGGTTAGTGTAAACTATAAGAATACCAAATAATCCATTTTTAGAATGTCTGTCTATTTTTAGCCAGTAAACTCAAAAAGTACACATTGGATAGAGACGGGACTTGAGTTGTCCTCCTTACCTTACAGGGGACCAAGGTAAGCTACAGTATCCCCATGGCTTCTTTGGTGCTGACTGACAACTCACAACTGACGGCTTTGAAAAGCTACCAGACCAAATTATGTATCCCTACGCCGAACCATATGATCTGCAAAAAACATGTGTTTAGCAGCTGTCACGTCTGACAGACAAAATTTAGGTATATACCTAAATGTTGACTGTCAGAAGTCAGCTGTGAGCTGTCAGTCAGCACCAAAGAAGCCATGGGGCTACTTTATATACTATCACACTAGCTCATCAGCAGGCAAGGTAGTGTCGACAATATCGGATGTAAGAGGTGAACATCCATCGCAGCTGGTATTGAGGGTACAGAAGATGGAAAGTGATTGTCAATCTTCTTAGCACATAAAACACAGCTCTCGAATGATTTTGATTAATGTTTTATCATTTAAAGTTTTCAAATGTGTTGGTGTATTGTTTAAAGCCGCCTACACACCTAACGAACGAGCATGGACATTCATGAACTAACAAAAACTTATGGTGTGGACGGAAAAACAATCACAAACAAACAAAATCGAACATTGCCGAATGCGATCCACCAGCTTGTCGGTACTTCAAAGGAAAATATGCTGGTTTTTGGTTCGTTCTTGTTCGTCTGTGCGTGCCAGGTGTGGACTGTATATTTTATTCTCTATCAGTTCTGTGTACGCGCTTGCTTCGACATGGAGTGGTCAAATAATACAATATTATCCTTCATGGGAGCAGGCAAAGTGATAGACAACAAAGTGGTCGACACGAGAGGACAAAGTGGTAGACAGCCAACTGCTAGACACGAAGAAACGACGTGGACCAAGTGATCGACACGAGCTGGACCATGTGATAGACAGCCAACCGGTAGACAAAATGAAAACAATTATTTTGAAGGCTGGGTGGGTCAAGTGGCCGACACGACTTGGACCAACTGCTAGACAAGCTCATGTATAGGGGTACAAAGTGATAGACAACCAAGCGGTCGACACGAGAGAACAAATCTGTAAACAGACCAACTGCTAGACACGCAGAAACGACGTGGACCAAGTGATCGACACGAGCTGGACCATGTGATAGACAAGCTCCCATATAAGAGGACAAAGTGATAGACAGCCAAGCGGCCGACACGAGAGGACCAACTGCTCGACAAACTTTGATATCATCCAGCTAAGAGTGGCTCAAGTGACAGACAAGTTATTTCATAGCTAACAAAGTGATAAACATGGGCGTAGAAAGCTGTGTATTAGAATGGTCTTGACCCTCCCATAAATTTCTGCCCTCCCAACCCCCTGGATTTAATTAGTCCAAAAAAGGGTGAGGTCCACTGATACGTGTATAAACTTAAACCATAGTGTTTTTAATTTTAATAATTTACTTACACGTTGCACTCTTCAAAAAATATTTTTTAACGCTAGCTTTGTTATAATTTCGAATAAATAATAGGTTTTGATACATACAATATGGTATCTGAGAATATAGAACGTTTCACTGAATGAAAAGAGTTATCGAATCTGAAGAAAGGAGACAAATATTTGCTATAAATTGTAAAATCATACCTTAAGAATTAACAAGATTAAATACCATCTTATATAAAAGAGCAACTGCCAGAAACTAAGTTGGTAGATTATGTAGGCTCCATCCACCCTTACTTTCAACACACCTTCTTACCAAAAGCACTATTTTGTAACTTTCAACAAAATAGAATCATTCAAAAAAGTTTAAAAGTATAACTAGTTAGTAAAAGATTGTAAACATTTTCCCGTAATTTTTGTCATCGTGTATTTGTACCCATTCAGTTAACACACATATGAACTAATTAAAGTCTGCTTCGATGACTGCATGGTCTTAAGCACTACCTTCGCAATTGACTGGCTGCCTAGGACAGGCATATCAGGGTTCGATCCCAGTCAGGTGCATTGAGGGTGATTTTTCTCAAAAGGTTTTCCACTCTACGACCACGCAAATTCGGGTGCAATACCTATAAATTCAATCTTCCTCATCCCTAACACATTAACGTAACTAGTAAATAAGCGTATAACCCCCGAACAGGTGATAAGACACGGTGCTAAACAAAATATAATTACACTAATGGAGTACAGAAAGAATGTTGTTAATATGAGATGTGTACTCTTATTTGCATGTAGGGAGAGTGTAAACCATTAATGAAAAACCACCCTCCGTACACCCGACCGAATTTGAACCCCGATATCCTTGTCATTGGCAGTCCAATTTATTATGAGAGTGATGCCTTAGGCCATCAAACACCGAAACTAAGAACATTTTGTTGATGTTGCGTTATCACCAGGTTTAATAATGGTTTATTATGTTATTATTGTTATATTATTATGTCAAATTTCAAGTTTTAATAAAGGCCAATAAGGAATTTTTACTCAATGGTTTTCAACTCTTTCTTCATGCAAAAGCGGGTATATTTTCTCTAAACTATACCTTCCCCACCTCTAATTTATTAATATAAAAATAAGATAGTTCATACGTGTGGACCAGTTCTCACTGTTCTTCAATGTTGCAGCCAGCGTTGCAGAATTAATTGCTACTGTTCAATTCATGATATTATTTTATAAGGTCATCATTAGTTCGAGTTATTTTCACCTACATTTTTATTTTAGCAAACCCTACAAAAAATATGTCAAGAAGTGTGAGGTTAAGCTGACGGGTTGGGGAGAAAAATTATTTGAGTGTAAACAAGTACACTCGTGTAGTAAATTAACTGTTCTGTCACTTAGCCCACTCTTAACTGGATGATATCAAAGTTTGTCGAGCAGTTGGTCCTCTGGTGTCGACCGCTTGATTGTCTATCACTTTGTACCCCTATACATGAGCTTGTCTAGCAGTTGGTCCAAGTTGTGTCGGCCACTTGACCCACCCAGCCTTCAAAATATTTGTTTATAGCTTGTCTAGCAGTTTGTATGGTGCCATCATTCATGAGCGACGTAGAAAATCTTCCTGTGCTTTGGAATCCTTCTGATCCCTTGTACGCAATAGTACGCAAGAATAGTGACGCTTGGTTAACCTTGGCCACCAAGTACAACATTAACACTGAAGAAGTAGAAAATAAAGGGCAGGCAGTTTTAACAAGTAAATATAATACTTTCATTAAATGTGGAGCGATTAAAATGTAGAGTCTCGATGAGACTAAGGTAGTCTTTTACTTTACCTTCATGTTTTTTTAGGCATAATATCGAAAATAAAGAATGAAATAAGTTTCTAATTCAGTAATGGGAACCTCAGACAAAGCCATTTCTAAATGGTTCATCCACCATCATATGTCTTATGTTTAAGGGGAATCGTTATACGCTACAGCATCCATACTTTGAACCTTAAATAAATCTGCACTATACGGATGGAGCTTCAACGAACATTAAACTTTTCAGTCTGATTACTCGTTTCTGTTTATTCGCGCGCGTTCATGCGCGTTTATGTTCGTTTGTGCTCACACTTGTTTGTTTGTGTTCGTTCACGTTCGTTCGTTCGTTCGTTCGTTAAGTGTGAACATGGTTTAATGCGAGTGAAGCCGTCGGAAAATGCTAGTTTATAATATAAGTAGTCGTACCTTGGCAAAAAAATTCCCAAGTCAAATTTCTTGCTTGTCCAAATTTCAGGATTTTCTCAATAATTACCATAACAATTTTTTTATGACATTGAAAATTATCTCGTAATACCATCCATACAAATTGTATATAATTATTATGACCGGCTTCAGTGACCGCTTGGTCTAACGCGCTACTCTCACAGTAGACTATACTGTCGATGACAGGGAGATCGAGGTTCAAATCTTGGTCGGGTGTACTGTTGGTGGTTTTTCCAAAATGGTTGTCCACTCTCCTTCGATGCAAATATAGGTACACTTCTAACTATAACATTAACAATTCCTAAAACCATTAGTGTAATAATTAATATATATAAGGGTATAACCCAAACGGGAAGTAAGATGCGGTGCGATAAAAAAATAAATGATTATGACAAAATTATTTTGGATTATCTGACACTATTAAGTGGTGATTGCATCCAAGAACCACGTCACAACAACTTGAACAATTTCTGAAACTACTCATCACTACTTTAAACCAACCAATGAAAATATATTTTTACTTTATCGCTACCTTACAATTAGGGAAAGTATTGTGATCGTCAAAAATATAGAATTTGAGATTTGATGAATTTCGACGTTTCATGACCCCCCGAACTCTAGAAAGTGGTGTTTTTTTCACTGCCGTCTGTCTGTGTGTCTGTTTAACTCTACAATTAAGAGTAGTTTAATAAAGGGCGAAAAGAGAAAAAATAGATTTTTTTCGAAATCGGCTGTAACGATTTTGATTAAAATTCATATCTAGGCGTTGATTAATATTATAAATAAAATGGCTATTTTCATTTTCCTATGAAAATGAATTTTAGGCTACTTTACAGAAGCGGAAATTTCGGTATCTCCACAATTATTTGAGATAGTAAATAACTTGTCATTGCAAAATTGTAGGACTATTAATAATACTTAGCACCGCGTCTTACCACCTATTCGGGTTATACGCTTAATTACTAATTACGCTAATGGGTTAGGGATTGGGAAGGTTGATTATAGAGGAAATGAACCCTCATTTGCGTGGAGAGAGAGTGGAAAACCATTTAGGAACCCCCAGTTCATCCGAGCTAGATTTGAACCTTGGTCTCTCCATCCTCGGCAGTCTAGAAACACTACAACAAAGATAATAAATGACATAATATACACTGTTACTTACTTATTCTATGACATTATGAACTAGAAACACTGTTACAGAAAAATTGAGAAAAGAGAATCATCTTTGTCCACAAAAGAGGACAAGAATCAGATTCATTTTCAAAAACTTGAATTAAACAAGGAAATAGGCCTATATTTGCTTATAGCTCAGAAATTGTTGGTTTTATAAAAAATATTTCAAGTAAAATATTGTTATTATAAAAATACTTACATATTTGAAATGATAATTAATTTCATATCTCAAAGAATTACGGAGATATAATCATTAAAAAACAGCATAATTTGCGCATCAGACCGGAACCCTTAAAGTCATTTTGACTAAAAATTGAGAGTAGCGATTTTGTTTTTAATATTGATCAATTCTTAGAAATGAAATTTAATCAAAATTGTGATAGCCCGTTTTGATAACATTGATGTTTTCTCTTTTCGCCCTAAAGAAAACTACCTTTAATTTTAAGGTTAGATATCCAATTCCATAAATCCCTCGGGGCAATCCTATGAAAACCCTTGATAACAAGCTTAAGCCCGATCGGTAAAATAGTTTATGCTCTAGTCCGAGATACAGACAGACGGAAATGCAAAAACAACTTTTTCGGATTTGGGGCTCATGAAACGTCGAAAGTCATCAAAATCTCGAGTTCAAATTTTTTTACGATTACAATACTTTCTCTCCAAGCTCTTGAGAGAAATTAAAAATCAAGTGAAAACTAAACAAAAGTTAAATGTTACTAAACGCTCATAAATACCAAATTATACATTTGAGATGTGCTTGCTTATCCCAAAATGGAAACTCAGGATTGACTCCCGTCTTGGAGTGAAGTGAAAACCCTCACCAAATATCTCGTGGTTTGAGGCTTCGGGCTCACAATAACTGGACATGTGACTGGGAGATCGGTGCTCGAATCTTGGCCGGATCCATATAGGGGTAGTTTTTCTCCAGTGACATATCACTTTAGTTTCCTCAACCAACTCTCCACGCTAATTCAGGTACACTTCTTATAAAATACGTCTCTCATCACTAACCATTACATTAATTCGTTAATCGCCTTCTTATTAAACGTAGACCTACTTATTTAAAAAAAGCTCATAAAAATACACTTTCTTTAATATAACCTCGCACAGATGTGTCCTTTTCTTTGTTCCATTAGATAATATGAAGGAACTATGAAGCTTTCTGGAGATTTAGAAGGGACCTAGATTACACCAGCGGAACAAAGCCCTTCCCTTGTGCAAGCTACCAGGACAAGATGGCGTCCGTCTAAAGACCGCCACGACAGCTGTGTCAACCCTGTTCTACATCGATAATGAGAAAATGATACCGATCTGCTGTCGATGCCTCCTGTTAGACACAGAAGCTTTACCTCATTAGACAAATTTTTGAGTGGAATAATACAAATTTATGTCTGGTTTTACCTGAGGGATATTTTAATGAGAAATTTTTAAATAAGACTATAATTTAAGCAGATACGTGATTTTGGTTTTGGGTTGCCAATTATTTATTAATTAAAACTTAATCAAGGTGTAGGGATGATTTAAAAACATAACATACAAACTAAAGCTACAAAATTAAAGATTTTTCACTTCCATTCAATTAATTTTTTTAATAGTATATATGAAAGCTCTTTTTTTGACTCATGTGTTTTAAATGCAAATAAAATATATTTATGATTTATTAATCTTCTGTGACCACCTGCTCTCCTATTTAAGAACTAAATTAGCTCCTTGAATAGAATGCCAAAGTTTTACTCACATGAAAACAAGGCCGTAGCCAGCCAATAATTTCAGGGGGAGGGGGGGTTTGGTGGGCCCATCCCCCAATTGACGGAGGCTAGAAAAAATTATAAATAAAAAACTGTTCTAGAAGCTATCTGAAGTGTTTTTAATGGCAACACTACCCCCCTAACCGCCGAAAAATAGGAACAATTATAAATATTAAACACCTCTAGAAGCTATCTGAGATTTTTTTTATGACAACATAGCACCATAACTGCCGAAGGCTAGAAAAAATTATAAATATTAAACACCTCTAGAAGTTATCTGAAGTGCTTTTTATGGTAACACAGCCCCCTAATTTGTACTTGTACCTTAATTTTGATATGGTTTCAACCATAAATAAAGCCATATAAATTTTTTTTTTCATAAAATTTCGGG
>CABFWB010000711.1:5720-54921 GCA_902151455.1 Timema bartmani | reverse complement strand
AATTATTAATATTATATTCATTATTATAAATATTGGGGGGTTGTGGTTGGGGGGGTGGAATTTTGAGGTTACATGTTCTGATATGCAAAAAATCTAAAAAAAAAAATCCCCCCCCCAAAAAAAAATTTCCCTAAAAAATAAAAAATAAATTCCTAGAACCCGATTGCAGCACCACCTACCGGGTCCAATTGTGAATCTAAACCATCCACGGACCCACTCAAACACACACACAAAATTTCATCAAAATTGGTCCAGCCGTTTAGGAGGAGTTCAGTGACATACACACGTACAGAAGAATTATATATATTAAGATGAAAATAAGCCGAAAAGGAAACCACGATAGAAAATGACTACAAAATAAGGTAAGTAAATAAAATAAAGCAAATATTAAATTTCAGATATGTTGAGTTTTTTCCAAAGATGTAAACTACCAGGGAACCACCTTAAATAGTTAATATCCCCGGGTAGCAGCAACCAAAACGAACGTGCTGCCAGGGCGGCCATTACTCACACTACACAAAGATAAATATATAGATATATATATAAAAAAAGAAAAATATCAGATATAATAATTATTGCAATAAAACTAAAAATTAAGGTAGGAATAAATAAAAAAAAAATCCGGGATTATTTAAAATTCTCACACAAGTTCAATGCAAGTCTACAGCCACCGATTATTTATTGCACAAAAGAGTGTACAAACAATTGTGGCTACAAGAATACAAGATATGATTTGCACAATACTTTGTACCATGTAGCAAAGAGAACACGTCCTATATCGGCTATTTTTATTGTATAACTATTGAGTTTTAAATATGATAACTCAGTCTGCTAGATGGTTACTTTTTTAATGAATGGTTGTCAAATCATTAACATCCAGATACTCTAACAAAACAAATTAAAAATAAAATTGAAAGAGGTTGGACCCCAAATGTATAAAGTTTGAATTGTTAAAAACGAAAATGGAAAATAATATTTTATTCATATTACTCTTTAGAGATGATTAGGAAAGTATATTTAGTAGGGTGTATATTTAAAAAAATTATTCATTGATTTTTTTAACATGAATAAGGCACTAAAAGCCATCAATTTGTTCAAATATTGCATGCAATCATACGTACGTATATATACGTATATGATCAATATATTTTATAATATATTTACAAGAAATTATGTCGTGTGTACCGGTCTTTGGACCTCCCGACCACCGCTATCGGTCCTAATGCATGATTGTAAGAGAATATACAATCTCAGCACGTGTCTACGATAAGGAATGTATTGAATTACCACTCCTCTGATATCTTGAATGGCGTCTTCTTCTTCAGCTCTACCTGAATGAGTCTCCACTTCTTGTGTCACTTGACCCAGTTATGCATGAAGGGGTAGAAAAAAAAATTCCGATACTAACAAAAAAATAAAATAAAAATCGATTCACCTCTGACAAAAGACTATAGTGAAAAGTTATAAAAAAAAATAGGAAGAACTCAGGGGAAAAAAATACAATGTTTGACTCCAAGTCAGATTTTGAAGAGGGATGCGGATAGAATATAATTTTTTTCTTCTTCTTCTTCTTTGCGAGATGAATGGTTTGTGGGGTTGGAGGGAAGACAGTTGAATGATAAAGGGGGGGTTGGAGGGGATAGGTTTTTAGGAAGGAGGGCTGAACTAGATCCTNGTTTTTTGTGGTGGTGAATAATAGTGGGAAGAAATTGTGGGGGGGGGTTGGGGGAGGCGGGTCGGGGAAGTTGGTGTTGTGTAAAAGACGGGGGGGGGGGGGGGGGGGGGGGGGGGGGGGGAATTCAACAGACTTGTGTGAATGCAACAGTTTGAGTTTTCATCTGCACAGGTTTTTTTTCTCTCGTCCTTGTCATCTCATCATTAGAGTGAGAGGGTAAATAGAAAGTTTGATACGTAGCCTACTCAGTGAGTGGAAGGATGGTTAAGGGTGATAAAGGGAGGAAAGGTGAAACCACCCGATTAAAACTGTTAATGGAAAATAAGATAAGAGAAGACATTAAAAAAGAAATTTGTAATTTATCAGGTCACAAAAATATAAAAATGATAAAGAATAGTTAGAAAATATTGCGAGGATTTAAAATTGAAATATAATAAAAAATAAAAAATATTGATATGAAAAATGTTCAAACAATTTTTGGAACTAGAATATTATATACAGTTAAAATAACATCAAACAAATTAAAATAAATAAAATACTAAGCTAGAGTAGGTCTAAATGACTTTTGAACAATTGAGTTAAAAATGAAAATTTTTGCTTGGTACATATTAATTTTATAATTCATTTAGTCTTTAGTCAATATAAAGTCAATATAAAAAATTAGAATATGATAATATTTTAAAATATGTATTTATTCTTACTGAATCATATTGAATAAATGTAACAATACAAAATTGTCAAGGAAAACATTTTTTAATATAAAAACAAATTAAAATATGTTATTAGACAAGTAAAAAAATATAAAATTACAATAAGAGTAATTTGTTGTTCACTTTTTGACCAAGTTTCACTTGATATAAATTAAGCAAAATTATACACAGTCAACAAGCAGTGTTTTGGAAAAAATGTTTAAGCTAATTTAAAAAGAATATTTAGAATTCCAAAAAGAGGTTAAAGAAATATTTAGGATTATAATATAATTCCAAAGTCTTATTTGAGAATGATTTTATAGTCCCTTGCTCATTTGTAGCTTAGGTATTTTAAGGAGGACCTTCTAATAAAAAAACACTTAGTAAAATTAATTTAGTGGCGCACCGCACAGACTTTCTCTCGTTTTTGTCTTAAAATAGACATTTACAAAAAACTCCTTGGATTTGTGAAACGAAATAATATGATTATACATTGTTGTAGAAACACCACACCAAAGATCATAAATGGAATAATATACACTGTTACTTACTCTATGGCATTAGGAACTAGGAACACTGTTACAAAAAAATTGAGAAAAGAGAAACATCTTTGTCTACCAAAGAGCATAAGAATCAAATTCATTTTCAAAGACTTGAATTAAATAGTGTATACATTTGCTTATAGCTCAGAAATTATTGGTTTTATAAACGTATATTTCAAATAAAATATTTGTATCTTTAATAGTACTACAACTTTACAATGGTAAGTTATTTCTTATCTCAAATAGTTGCGGAGAAATTATCAAAATTGGAAAATTTTCTTCGTGTAAAGTACCCTCAAAGTAATTTTCATGAGAAAAAGAGAATTTCGATCTTATTTATAATAATAAACAGTGCCTAGACATAAAATTTAATCTAAATTTCGATAAAATTGATTTTCTCTCTTTTTGTCCTTCAGTAAACCACCCAAATTTAGGATTGGATATCTAATTCCACAAATCCCACGGGGAGACCTTATTAAAACCTCAGATACAAAGTTTTAGCCCAATTGGTAAAACAGTTTCGCCTCTAGCCTAAGGTACAGACAGACAGGCAAACGAACAGACAAACGGTATTGCGAAAATAACTTTTTTGGTTTCAGGGGTTCATGAAACGTCGACATTCTTCAAAATCTTGAGTTCGATTTTTTCGACGATCCCAATACTTTCTCTCCAAGGTGTCGAGAGAAAATAAAAAGTATCCAACAATGATAAAACCTGAACCGGTATGCATGTTTTCTAAATATAAAACACATTTAGTCAGGTTTGCCTGTATCGGAGAGGTCAGAGCTCAAATATCATCTAGATGTATAGGACTTTATTTTCCCCCTAAACTATTTACCATCCTACCACCACTCAAATGAGGGTGCACATTCTATACATTCTACCGTCCTCATTCCTCTAACATTAACTTAATTAATATAAATGCGAACAGCCAGGATGAGGAGTGAGAGGCGGTTAGATAAATAAACACTAATAAAAGGTTGCAATACCTACTTCCCAAATGTCAACAATAATCTGTCGCTCTTATCGGTGGCCACGCGGAATAAACTTCAAGATCGTCTAGTCTGGTTTGGAGGTGAAGGGGAGGTCAGGGTGGGAATCCGCGACAGGCTTACTGAGGATAATTTTTCGTGAATGGTTTCCCACTCTATATCAATGCAAATGCCTATACACTTACTATAAACCTTTGCTTTCTCATTTTTTACCCCATTAGTTTAGTTAAATTTGGATAGCCCGGACGGGTAGTAAGACGTGGAACAATAAATAAAATCAATAATAATAATATGTTTCATTTACAACAACACGTGGCTTGGCATATTAGCACAGTTAGGGTAGTCCTACTGACCAGTGCATGTGTATCTTGTCTAGTGTGTTAGCCAAACACATCCGTTTCTAACAGATCATTTTGCCATTCTAGCCGTTAAATATATTTTTTAGTGGAAATGTTTTGTAAGGAATAATTTATCACCCTGTGACTTAAATAATTCCTTTAGATTAGCAGAGGAAAAAAAAATTCCAGTAGTAAAATGTGGACAGACAAAAATTTCTGCGGGGAAGAAAAACGAGATGATGACAGGAACACAATTAAAAAATATGAGATATGAAGGAATACAATCGGAGAGAGAAAGAGAGAGAGAAAGAAAGGTAAGATGAGAGCAAAGAAAGAAAACGAATTAAATAAGGGGGATGTAATACGTCAGAGACGTAGTGGAAGTAATGGAAGGGTTAACGGAGCGAGGGAATGAGAGTCTTGCGTTTGATTTTCTTTAGTAGACAGCTTACAAAACATCTGACAAAATAAAACAAAACACTTTTGTTCTTTTTAAAAAAAAATACACGTTTTTTTGGGCTATCTCAAATGAGACAGAAATAATACAAACTTGAAAATAAAATTTCTTATTCAACCTAAATATCCGCAGCGAAAGGATGAATAAAAGAAGCAGACAATATAAATACACATTGATTGAGTAATGAGTAGTTTAGTTAAAAACCTGTGTTTGGTTCAGGTTTTATAAGAATGGTCGCCTACTCTAATATTCAAACCAAGATCGTGCTAACTTGACTCTTTTAGAAGAGAGGTTTAAAATAACAAAAATTAATCTCTCGGCTGTCAACATTAACATTATCTTTCGAAACTTACAGTCACACAACACATACCTTGCCGTATGAATACATAATATATTAAAGTAAATCTGACAACTTTTATAGATTTCAACTAGTCGGGCCTTGCCTAATTCATAATCACTGCTTCTTACTATCCGCTTGGGCTGTACACATATGTTATAACTAATGTGCTAGGATTGGGGAGGGTTAGATTAAGATGAAGTGAGCGTATAACCCGAACGGGTAGTAAGACGCGGTGCTAAATATTATTATTACTAAGATGAAGTATACCGGAATTTGCGTGGGGAGAGAGAGAGAGACAGTGTGGTATGTGTGTGGAAAGCAATTCAGGGAAAATAATCATTTCTTGTTTTCATTTATTTGAGGTATTTAACGTGCACTTTCTGAACCAACTGACTAGATCAGCACATGACTTATAAACTAACTTAAATCTAGAACAGACACAACATCCAGCCCCCAGCCCTTGATTCATCACTGTGAAAGAGTAAACCCAAATTTCACCAGCAATACATTTTTCGGTCATGCCAGGAATCGAACCCAGGACCCTTAGCTCTGTAGACAAACACGCTACCGACTGATCTAAGGTGTTGGACAGAAAAACAACCCTCAACATACTCAACCGTCCTCGGCAGTCCTTTCTGTTGTGAGCGTGACGCTTTAGATCAAGGGTCCCTAATCTTACGGTACCGTAGAGCATATTCAAGACTAACGCAAGTGCGAGAGGCACTTTATGATTTTTCAAGGCAAACTTATAGTTGGGAATAATTAATAGTGCAAATAGCACACTTACACACAAAGTTATTCCAAATAAGTATGAGTTTAACATATAAAACTTACTGCTTACATTCTCATACAAAGTAACACAAATGATACACACGCAAAGTTAATCCAAAACATGTTTACTCATATAAACAATTTTTACTAAACTAAAATCTAATGTTATC
The DNA here is from genome assembly GCA_902151455.1 of Timema bartmani. Lineage (NCBI taxonomy): Eukaryota > Metazoa > Arthropoda > Insecta > Phasmatodea > Timematidae > Timema > Timema bartmani. Next base: position 48,947 of record CABFWB010000711.1, on the reverse strand, counting down.
TTTGGCATTGAATTTTATCTGCCACTACCTCATAATTTCTTTTCGTAAACAATCATCAAGATGTTTTACAGTAAGTCAAGATCTGTACTTTGGTTTTGAGATATTCATGGTCGGAAACAACGATTCGCATAAGTAAGTGGAACCAAAAAACTCTTTTATCTTCTATGTTGCACTTTTCAAGAAAGCAAACTTTTTTTTTCTGTCAACCAAATTCCAAAAATTCTCTTCTGCTCTATAGGATTTTAGCAATGTCATTCTGAAGATCCAACATTTCTAGCTTCAGTTCTTCTGCCTTTACATAAACTGGTCTTGCAATACATGCAGCTATTTCTGTTATATTAATGCACTTGGTAAATAAAAGGATTTATAAGAAAAGGTAATCATCGGCTCTACCATAGTAAACTGCTCTAATCTCTTTTCAAAATGCTCTTGAAGCTCTTGAAGATGAATAGCAAAGGATGGCGAGTTAAATAAAGTCACTGTCACCTAACATTTTCTTCATAGTTGGGAAATTACGAAATACTTCATGTGTAGATAAAACGGCTACAAAACTATGTTCGCTTTAAATGAATCTACAAAGCTTCTCATTAGAGCTCATATTTTCCCTGCAGCTATACTCTTAGCGAATTCAATTGTCCCTGATGTATGTGAGAGAACCCAAATCCACCAACCAGCAATAGTCACTCAGTTGATCGTAATAATTCTGATTTTTGGAATTGTGAAATGTTTTTATCTCTTCAATTAATCTTACAAATCTTGTAATAACTTATCATTTGTGGTCAAAAAGTGGTGGGTGTATGCAAAAGAGTTGGCGGGTCCCATGGTGACCGTGGACGTAGAATTTGGGGACCCCTACTTCAAACCATTTTGCTGCCAAAGCAAACTTCATTTATAGGAGCATAGAGAAAGTGTTGGTTAGGTTTATAATCATTTACTTTTTTCCTATCACAGGTATTAAACAAGGACCTTTTGAACAAACTGGTCATAACACGACTTACCCGCTAAATTACTGTGAAACAGACACAACGTCCAGTTTCCTGAACGTCAATTCGGATGAAGAAACTCTAGTCTCAACAGCAATAAATGTTTCAGAATGTCTGTAATCAAATCAATCACCCTTACTTAGCTCGTTCATAATTACGTAAATAGCACTCAAACAATCCTACACTTGAGTTTGTGCTTGTTGAATGGATTACAGATGGAATTTAATTAATCAGACTTAATCACCAATATCTGCAAGTGGTGACTAATCATATTATTAACGCTGTATCAACTAATCGCCATAGATCGCATACCAAATTCTGCTTTTGACTATTATTTGTAGTTGAGTATATTTAGAGGATGTGAATATCATATTTTGTTCCAAGCACTGATTAATTATGTGATTTAAGTTGACAAAGTAAATATAGACTATGGAAGTTACTAATCTACATATCAGGCAGTAACTTTTATTTGCCAATTTTAAAAAGTTTAGACTGATTTTATTCACCGAAATGACCAAATATATAAATTATAAGTGTTTGATCCAGCTGTATTTAATCCAAGATGTGTATTATTATTATTAGGTCTTATTTTGGTATTCCATACCAGGGATAGGCAAACCACGGCCCACCGGTGTGTTTAATCCGGCCCGCGGGCTAAATAATTTAAATGTGTTGCATCGTATCCTGTGCTGGAAGATCATTCACATACCATCATATTAATCATCTGAATGGTCAAAGGTGTCACTCTCGAGTTATACAGGTCTGCTGATGATGGGGGAGATCGGCTTTCGAATCCCGGTTGGGTCTACTGAGGATGTTTTTTCCTAAATGGTCTCCCACTCTCATTCTGTACAGATACGGGTAGATTACGTCTAAAATGCTTCCTTCCTCATCCCTACCCTATTAGAGTAATTTATTATAGAGGGTGGGGAAGTATTTGTTGACACATTTAATTGAACTTTATTTTTAACTATTTTAACTACTAAATTCTTCAAATTAAACTTAAAATAACACCAAAAGATTGAGAATTTTCTTCATACCCTTTATATATATAAAGTTATGTCCTTAAAATGGCTACCATTGTAACACATTGTTGTATGCGCTTCTCTAATCTTGATATGGCCTTGCAAAATGTCTCTTGTTGAATTGCTTCAACTTCCATCACAATTATTTCTTCAAGTTCCTGAATTATTATTGAGGGAGTCACGTATACATGACTCTTTAACATGCCCCACAAGATAAAGACCAGAGCTGTTAAGTCTGGTGAACGTGGTGGCAAGGCGATATCCCCAAATTGTGAAACCAGGTGCCCAGGAAATATTTTTGTAAAGCACTTCCGTTGATGTCCAACCTTTCTGACCCTTGTATCGCAACTTAAGGGCATGTGTGCAAACATGTTCCAATAAGATGAAGCAGCGGCCCACACAGTCATAACATCAATGGAAGTGGTTCGCAAAATGTTCCCTGGGCGCCTCGTTCCACGATTTGGGGACATCGCCTGGCCAACACTTTCATCAAACTTAACAGCTCCAAACTTTTTCTCGTGGAGAATGTTAAAGAGTAATGTTTAAGCGACTCGCCCAAGAACAATTCAGAAACTTAAAGAAATAATTGTGGTGTAAGTTGAAGCAATTCAACAAGAGACATTGTGCAAAGCCATGTCAAGATTATAGAAGGGCATACAACAAAGTATTGCATAATGATAGCTATATTAAAAACATTATTTAAAAATAATAATAATAATTTAAGGGTACGTAAAAAAATTATGTATCTTTTGTTGTTATTTTAAGTTTGATTTGAAGCATTTGGTTGCTAAAATAGTAAAAATATAGTGTTATCAAATGTGTAAACACTTTCTGTCCCATCCTGTATATTCTTATAACATGAACAGGTAGTAAGACGTGTTGATAAAAATAATCTAAATTTAACCTTCCTCGTACCTGCCTCATTAGAGTAAGTATCCGGTTATTTGGATCGTGTAGTTAGACCAGGAGGTGATAAATATAGGAGTAGTTAATCGAAAATGTATTTATCCGCAATTTATTTCCTCGGTTACGAGATAGAGAAGATTCATCTCTTAGTGGTTAGTTGGAAATATTCCAAATTATGAGTGTGCCAAAGGCAAGAAATAGCCAATACAGGGTGTTCTCGGACTAAACAGCCCAACTTCGGGGAGTGGAAGGGAATCGAAAAATAAACTCAAAATGTCCTTTGAAGATTATCTCACATTTACTTCCTTTTCGAGCAAACAGTAAAAACTAATCAAAATATAAGTATTAAATACAATATTTAATTTATTTATTTTGATAAAAATGATGGCCTCGATCCCGGAGACAATGAAAGAATGAGTGGCTGACCGACATTGCGTGTCTCCCATTTCTTCACACGCTTGAGCTGTACTTTGTTGAAATTAATGACGGTAATTAACAGGCACTTTATACACATTTTACTAGAGAGCGGCCTATAAAAAATAATCTCATGCGTGAAATCAGGTGAACACGGAATCCAAGCCACACGTCCAGCACGACTGATACATCCTCCAGGAATTAATACTAAGCCACTGCTACGTACCTCTGTCGTACTGAGCAGGGCAGTCAACCAGTTGAAACCAGTTCACTCTCTATTGTTCAGTCATCCAGTTGAAACCAGTTCACTCTCATTGTTCAGTCAACCAGTTGAAACCAGTTCACTCTCATTGTTCAAAGGAATGTCTCCTATAAAGTAATAAAATTAATTGTTTTAAAAATTGGAGAAATCTGTTCGCATCCAAGCGAGGTGGAAAAAAATAACGCCAATTAAAGTGTTGTCCATTATTATTAATCTCATTTGATGTTTCATAACGCATTCCTCCTAAGCTAAGCCAAATATTGGGACACATTAAGGGTAATCTTAGTGATAACTTAACAACTTTTATAGTTATTTATTATAATATGTTGATTAATTCCTGAGCGTTAAATTTTTTACTGTCGAATGGCTATAAATATTTTACACTAAGATTGATGAAATAAATTTTTCTAAACATCATAATTCTTCCGTAATGATTAAACATTTAATTTTGGAAGAACCATGGGATCTATATTCCATGTCTCAACTAATCAGCGACCAGGTTCTGTGTAGGTAGACACGCCTGTAAGGCTATAAATAAAATTTCAAAAATTGCATTGTGCAAATGACAGGACGCGAATAAATTAGAGACCTTTAGATGTAAAACAATATAAGTCTATTTTTCATCCGTCAACGCGGAGAGCTTGAAACTTTATTTTCAACCCACCATTTAGTTACGCTTATACGTAACGGTCAGGCGTCAGTCTCGTCTTGACTGGTTTACGGTGATCGGGAGGTCGGGGTTCTCTTCTCGGCCGGGTGTATCGATGAGAGATATTCCTGAACAGTTTCCTACTCTCTTTATCACATTCGGGTTAACATAATAGAAATAAGTTTTATACCTAATTTTATTTTTATTAGACCTTGTTTTACAGTGTTAAAAATCAATAACGTGTTTGTGGTCGGATGGTCTATGGTGTCACTCTCGCAATAGACTGGACTGTCGATTAGGGAGGAATCGGTGTTCGAATACCAGGCAGGTTTACTGAGGGTGCGTTTCCCTAAATGGTTATGCACTTTCACTTCATGCAAACGTTGATACATTTCTTCTAATACACAACTTTCATTTTTTTTTAGCGTGTGCCACCAGGATTTATCGGTTAGACATTCCTGGTTTTCTACTGGCAGTGGTGGATATGTAATTGTATTCTGAGGTTGGGACACCCTGTAGGAGCGGTTTCTTCAGCTCTATTTGATGATGATGATGATGATTATGTGTTGCCAGTAGAAGTCTTAAACCTAACTTAAGCCTAAGTAACAAGACCATGGTAATCATAGGAACAATCCCCCTTCAGGAAAAATACCTAGGGTACCGGCGGGAATCAAACCCGGGGCATCTACAATAAAAGCTAGGAATGTTGACCACTAGACCAAGATACCTTCTTTATCCTTAACACATTAGCATAATTAATACACATGCTTATAATTAAAACGGATTATAAGGCTCAAGTGAAAAAAACAAACTTCCGAGACATAAAAATGTAATCAAACTAAAGTTGATATGGTCGACCACATTGATGTTACAGCATTCATTGACCAACAAAGATGGAGTTCGACCCCAAACCTATTACTTTGAAGGTTCTTTTTTGTTCATCACGCCCTTTACAGGTTTTCAATCTTCTGCTCAGGCCAAATCTTAAAACTTTTTCTTAGTATTTCTTTCACTCACTTCGATATATTAATTATTTAGTTAGTGAAAAATTGGCTCAGTCGCGTAACACCTTCACTTAATGATCTTCTGGAGTCGTGTTTGATTTAGGATTAAGTCTTAAAATATATCACTGTTTTTCGTTTGTGAATCCGTTTAATAATAACAATAATACTTAGCACCGCGTCTTACTACCCGTTCGGGTTGTACGCATAAGTACTAATTACACTAATGGGTTAGGAATGGGGAAGGTTGAATTTAGATAAAGTGAACCCGCATTTGCGTGGAGGGAGAGTGGAAAACCATTTAGGAAAAACCACCCCCAGTTCACCCTACCGAGATTCGAACCTCGATCTCCCCGTCCTCGATGGTCTAGCTCAACGTGACTGGCGCGTTAGCTAACTACGCCACCGAGGCGGGTGTGAATCCGTTTAACAATATGTCTATTAATGGCTTAACCTATGATGTTAGGATAAGACGAGTAGCTTGGAGGGAGTGTATACACATCAGCATGTAAAGAGGATGAAAGAACCAAAATGATAAATAGCATATGATAAAACACTTTCTTCACTGTGATTTTAGGTTCGTTTCCTTTTTTACTGGTCAGTAAATATATGAGCTGAGTTCTTATTATTGTGTTGATCCTAGATCTGATTTACAACTAGTCTCTTCTAGCTATTACACTGGCTGGCACTCAAACACTCTAGTAATAGACCAGCTCAACGAGTCTATCTGTCACTTGTCCTTTTGTTGCCCCTCAACGAGTCTAGCTGTTCCTTGTCCTGTTGCTGCCACTCAACGAGTCTTTAGCTGTTCCTTGTCCTTTTGTTGCCCCTCAACGAGTCCAGCTGTTCCTTGTCTTGTTGCTGCCACTCAACGAGTCTTTAGCTGTTCCTTGTCCTGTTGCTGCCACTCAACGAGTCTCTAGCTGTTCCTTGTACTGTTGCTGCCACTCAACGAGTCTCTAACTGTTCCTTGTCCTGTTGCTGGTACTCAACGAGTCTCTAACTGTTCCTTGTCCTGTTGTTGCCACTCAACGAGTCTTTAGCTGTTTCTTGTCCTGTTGCTGCCACTCAACGAGTCTCTAACTGTTCCTTGTCCTGTTGCTGCCACTCAACGAGTCTCTAACTGTTCCTTGTCCTGTTGTTGCCACTCAACGAGTCTTTAGCTGTTCCTTGTCCTGTTGCTGCCACTCAACGAGTCTCTAACTGTTCCTTGTCCTGTTGCTGCCACTCAACGAGTCTCTAACTGCCCCTTATCCTGTTGTTGCCACTCAACGAGTCTCTAACTGCCCCTTATCCTGTTGCTGCCACTCAACGAGTCTCTAACTGCCCCTTATCCTGTTGTTGCCACTCAACGAGTCTCTAACTGCCCCTTATCCTGTTGCTGCCACTCAACGAGTCTCTAACTGCCCCTTGCCCCGTTGTTGCCCACGCGCGTCTAGGGAAACTCTCACCTTGTTCGTGTGATCGCTCCACAAAGGGTTGACAAGAGTACGAGAGCTTTGTGAACACGGGCCCTTTCGCAAGCCATGAAATGGTTAGAAAGTAATCTGAATGAATAAAACTAGTGTGTTTATAAGGCGAGGAACACGGCGCTCAAGTGATGGTGTCTTTCTATCGCCGCGACGCTTTGTAATACAAGGGTGCTTGACTTCGGGTACCCTTGTATAGTATAGTAGTATGTAGGTAGAGTCATGTTTCAAGCTGGTCGAGTCAATATTCTGCTCACAATTGGTTCAATGAAACATTAAATGCGTCACTGGTGTGTTTTTGGTGTTGACAGTAAAGACGCGCGTTTGGAAAAATAATTTGCTTTCCGCTACTCTCGCAGTAGACTAGACTGCCGAAGAGGGGGATATCGGGGCTCTATCCCAGTCGGGTGCACTGAGAGTGGTTTTTCACTACTACACCATGCAAATGCGTGTACATTTCTTCTAAATTAAACCTTCAAAATCCCTAATAATTAGTGTAATTAGTACATAGGCATATAACCCAAACGGGTAGTAAGATGCGATGCTAAAAATAAAAAAAGTAAGTGAGATAATTCCCGCTTGTTGGCTGAGGCACTTGTTTAAAAGTGTAGTTGCTAGAAGACACTTAGTACATTCATGCTAGAACATTTCTAAAAATTATACTAAGTTAATCACAGGTAAAAATAAAAATCATATATAAAAAGGAAACTTATTTAAAGGATTAAACATCCAAACATTAAAATTATAACTTAATAACAATAATCAGGAAGTGATTTTATTGTTTAGTATCCTCTATTTTAATATAATATAATGGTTTTTTAGCACCATGTATTACTACCCGTTCCGGTTATACGCATGAGTAATATTTGCGCTAATGTGGTATGAATGAGGAAGCTTGAATTCTAAAGGAAGCGTACTCGAAATTGCGTCGTGGGAGAATGGGAAACCATTTGGGGCAGGGGGGAGTTCAGTACGTCCAATCTAGGTTCAAACCCCGATCTAAACGTCATCGATTGTTTAGTAGATTGCTAGAATGACACCTTAGAACATTTAACAACAAACGCAGGTGATTCTAGATTGTTAAATTGCATTTTATAACTATAATTTCATACATTCATAATTATTTATCTAAATTGTTAAATCTAACTGTCCATAATATATTTTAAACATTATTGTATCTAGAATATTGTCCTAGAACTTACCAAATAATTGTCATCATTGACTGCTTGGTGGGGCTCAGAATTACCGAGCTATAATTATTTAACTTATCATTCCTTAGCAAATATCAAATTTAGCTCTCCTTAATAAAGTTAAAATGTTTTTTAAAATTATACATATTTGTCTTTAATAATTGATTGTGCCAAAAATGTAATAGAAAACCGAAAAATAACAAGATTTTTTAAAATCATTATATATTATTAAATATAGTCTAATTTTTCTTTTTTTATAGAAAAACTAGAAAAAAATAGAATGTCTAAATTTAAAAAGCGTATCAACCTAGAAATAATTTACTTGAATTTTTTATTCGCACATCTGACAAAAGAGATATTAATGGCTTAATTTCAGGATTAGCCGCATTTGCTTGGAGGGAGAGTGGAAAGCCATTTGGGAAAATCCACCTCCAGTTCACCCGAACGAGATTCGAAGCTCGATCTCCCCGTCGAGCTCAACACGACTAGCGCGTTAGCCAACTACGCCACCGAGGCGAGTGATGATCTTATTGTTTTTAGTTAAAACAACTTCCAGTGTTGGTAATCGATCCCAAACCTCCCCGCCGCCAACGTTGACCAGAGTGCAATGCGAGTCTAACGCGTTAGACCACCTGGTCATCATTGAGGGTTTATTTGTTAATATTTTACACTGTTTTACTTAATTAATTTCACTTGTCTTGTATAAATAAAATCCCCCAGTGATGTTTAGAATCGTGTTTTATTTTGCACTAAATAATTGTGTTGTACTTTAATGTCGCTTGCTATGTCCCTCTCTCTCTCTGAACTGTATGAATAAAGTAACAAGGCAGTACGATAGTAATGTTACTGGGGGAGCGAGCTCCAGTTCAAGTTGTTACGACCGCGCTGTTATTTACTGTTATTTCATCTCGATGGGGAAAGGCAAAATTACGTTAACAGATGAGTATTTAGGGGGGGGAAAATAAGCGTTGGTATTGTGTTCATTACATAAAAATAGTAATAATAGTTGTAAACCGCTTAGGTGGTCGCATTGTCTAAGGCGCTACTTTTGCAATATATTAGACTGCTGAAGACGGGGAGATCGGAGTTTGAGCCCTGTCGGCTGAACTGTGGGTGGTTTTACTATCAATACATTTATTATAATTAATTTTTATTTTATTAACTAAAAATATAATAATAAAATTACTAATGATAATTAACAGTCAATTACATTTTATATAATCGTAATAAAAAAAAGCTCGCAAACCAAAATGATAAAAATTACCTCTTGTTTTCAGGGTGAGTATTAATTCGCAGATACGGACAGTAACACATGATTAGGTGGGTGAATATAAGTCAATAACACTCTTTGCAGGAAATCCGTTCTTCCTATACCTTTTGAGAAAAACGACATTAAAGTTAAAAGAGGAGTGATGTGGCAACACTGTGCCTGAAATTTCATATCCACGGGCGATTAGACGTAGACAGAAATACGAGGTCAGCATTGTGTAAGCATCAATGAACTACACACACTGGGATATGGCAATGACCATGAGATCAGATCATCTGACAGTCGAGCCGGACCTGCGGCGCGGTTGTACGCTGGTTGCTTCTCCGGATGCACTGTTGGGGATACGATTGTGGGCCCCTATTTGACACCAGATCGTTTGTCCCAAGGACACCGTCTGTTCCTTGACGCGGTTTTATCTGGGATACTGGAGGGCACACCATTGCCTGTGTGACATGTGGTATCAGTGTGACGGTGTCCCTGCACACTATGGGGCACAAGTTCGGTGACTACTTAATCAAGTCCGCCCCAACTAGTGGATCTGTCGTGGGAGGCTGGGGGAATGACCACTGGACCTTACACTACTCAATTTGTTCTTGTGGTGTCACTTTAAAGAACTTATGTACCCACTTGATGACCCATCGCAGTCCCCAGAGGACAATGTGACACGGATTCATTCTGTTGTTACGACAGTTGACGACTACATGCACACCGAATCCACACGCCGTTTGGAGCAATGCATATCCGCCAAACGAGGATCAATCTTCTAACACCTGTGAACTAATATATTCGTTTTATATAAGTTTAAGGCACAGTGTTGCCTCTAGTTTTAATGTTTTGATCAAAAGTTATGGGGAGATCGGATTGTTTTGCAAAGAGTATTCTCGACTTATCTACTCATCTAATCATGTAGTACTGTCCTTATCTACGAATTACTTTTCAACCTGTATATAGGCCTATAAACACACGCGCGCGCATGCACACACACACACACACACACACACACACACACACAAAACAACAACTTATTTATCGTATCGTGTACCGTATGAGCGAGAAAATTCACTAATCTCGCCAAACAAATTAATTTCTCCAAATGTAATGCTAACGAATCACAAATTAGAGTCAACCTATTAATTCGCAATAAGGGAAGGTCAAATTCACTTACTAAAGAGTTAAGATAAACAAAGTTCATAAAGATGTATCTATGCTTTACATACATTTATCCATTACAATACAGATTTAAGTATATTCTCTATAAATAATTGAAATTGATTTATAAAGGGCTAGACATTTTATCTCAAAAATTGACGTTAAGAGTCGTGGAAAGTTTGTCCAGCTTTTCTTATAAAATATAAATATTTTTTTTAATTAAAAACCGTTTAGGTGATGTACACAAACGAACATAGGGACGCATACATAGATATGTTAGAAAACATAGCGGTACACCTTCTTTGTATGTGAATAAATTTTGTTTTCACTAACATAAAACCGCTTTATTTTATGTAATATGAAAAAGTAAATTCTAAAATGTATAAATAAAATAGATTGATAGATGTAGTCAAGTGAAGCAGATGAACCACTTCCTTGTTTGGAAACCAAATTATAAAACACTTAAATAATATATAGGAAAATTAAAATACGTAATATAAATATATATATAATGTTATTTCATACCCCAAAAGCTTTCAATAAAAGGGAGGGAAGGACTGAAAAGTGTCCATTTACAGTTTTCGAGTTGGTGGGCTGAGATTCCAAATAATTATTTTCCCTCATATTTCATTGTGCATAGATTGTAAGATTTAAATTTATTTTATTTTATTTGAGATGTTTAACATGCATTTACCCTCTTCGGTGGACACATGGTCTAAGGCATCACTCTCGTAAGATACTAGACTGCCGATGACGAGGAGACCGGCGCTTGAATCCCTGTCGGATGTACTGAGGGTGGTTTTCCTAAATGGTTCTACACTCCCCCTCCTCGCAAATGATTGCACACTTATTCTAAATTCAACCTTCTTAATCCATATTACATTAGCTAATTAGTAGAAGTGCGTTTAAACCAAACGGTGCTAAAAAAATACTTCCTCAACCAACTGATTATTTCAGCACACGACTTATAAACCAACTTAAATCTAGAACAGACACAACACCCAGCACCCAGTCGTTAATTTATCACTCTGAAAGGGGGGGAAAACGCACCTTTTACCAAGGATAAAGATAGGTCCGGTCATGCCGGGAATGGAACCCGGGACCCTTGGCTCATTATATAGACACGTTACCGGATATCTAACCATACCCGTGGTGCTGTGGTCAATGCGCCTGGCTACGAGTCTAGGGGTCCCTGGTTAGATTATCTGCTGGTACCTTGGGTATTTTTCCCTTAAGGGGAATTATCCCAATGATCACCTGTGTTTGGTTAGTTAGGTTAACACTAATACCGGCTCCACAACTTTATAATAACTATAATCACATCATCTCATTGTGGGTACGTGTAGACAATCTCCTATGGTGTACCCTGGGTAACGTTCTGTGCCACCTGAGAGGCTAATAGTCTACATACAGACAACCTCCTATGTTGTACCCTGGGTAACGTTCTGTGCCACCTGAGAGGCTAATAGTCTGCATACAGACAACCTCCTATGGTGTACCCTGGGTAACGTTCTGTGCCACCAGAGAGGCTAATAGTCTGCATACAGACAACCTCCTATGTTGTTCCCTGGACAACGTTCTGTGCCACTAGAGAAGCTAATAGTCTACATACAGACAACCTCCTATGTTGTTCCCTGGACAACGTTCTGTGCCACCAGAGAGGATAATAGTCTGCATACAGACAACCTCCTATGGTGTATCCTGGGTAACGTTCTGTGCCTACCTGAGAGACTAATAGTCTGCATACAGACAACCTCCTATGGTGTATCCTGGGTAACGTTCTGTGCCACCTGAGAGGCTAGTGGTCTGCATACAGACAACCTCCTATGGTGTATCCTGGGTAACGTTCTGTGCCACCTGAGAGGCTAATAGTCTGAATACAGACAACCTCCTATGGTGTATCCTGGGTAACGTTCTGTGCCACCAGAGTGGCTAATAGTCTACATACAGACAGCCTCCTATGGTGTACCCTGGACAACGTTCTGTGCCACCAGAGAGGCTAATAGTCTACATACAGGGGACAGAATTAGATGTCACGCCTCTACCGATCATATAATAATCACGCATACAATAAAAAATGTTTTAAAAACCGACTAGCCAAGTTGTAATCTCACTATAATATAAATGAACGCATCTGCTGCTTCTCAGAACTATAGTTATTTGAAAGTCTGTAAGTGTGTGTGTGTGTGTGTTAATGTGAGTTTTGGTATCGGCTGCGGTGTAGTCTGCTTGTGCAGACGACGTCACAATGGAGGCTGGTAACGAACAAACTGTTCCTCTTTTAAACTGGCGAAACTTTTCTTTTCAAGTCGCGGACACAGATAACGTTTTTGGGAGGGGGCTGAGGGGGTAATTCACAGCGTAGTTGTCACGGCGCCAACAGAAAATTTTGTTTGAATAAAGTTTAATCTTTTTTAAAATTCTATTAAAATACTCTTCTTTTTTGCAACATTAGCTAGAAATTATGGGGTCTTTTTTTTTTTTGTAGTTAGTGTGATTACCTCGCAGGATGAGGTCATGAAAGTCTGTGTGTCGTGTAATGACTTGGCAAAATAAAATTGTAACTTATTTTTTTTATTAAATTGTAGCTCTCATTCACAGGACTAAATTCTTTTTTTTACAACAGTTTTACTTTTTATATAGTTAGATAACATAATTTCTATTTAACATCCAATAAGTTAGAAGTTTATAATAAAATTAATCGGGCCGCTTCGTATTTTGGTTTATCGAAAGGTCCGTGGGCCGTACAGAATCATGGCTTGGGCCACATGGGGTCCGCGGGCCACCAGTTTGACAAGCCTAATACAAAGCGTGACTAGTAATACACTCAATTGCCAATTACGGGAATATTGGGGTTATAGTCCAGGTTTGGTGTATTAAGGGTGGTTTTCCATAAGTCTATTTCTGTTCGGCCTCCACGCAAATGAGTCCACACTTCCTCTTAATTCAACCTTACCCATCCCTGGCAAATTAGAATAATTATTTTTTTAATCACCGCGTTTTACTGCCTGTTCAGGTTGAACGCATACCTATATGATAAAATAATCTAAAGGGGTAAAAATGAGAAAGGACATATTTTAGCTTAGCATTTGCGTGGAAGGATAGTGGGAAACCATTGAGAGGGAAAACCACCTTCAGTAGACCCAACCGGGATTAAAACCCTGATATCCGTCTTTAGTAGGCCGGTCCAACACGAAAATGGCGCTTTAGACCGTTGAGCCACTGAAGCGGGTCGTAATTAGTAAATATGAGTAAAACTTGAACGGGTGGTCAGACGAGGTGAAAAAATTGTTATTGGTAATAAGATTTACTATTTGGAAGAAGTTCGTAAGATGTAGGTTTCTTTTTTCACTTTAATTAACAGAGAAGATTTAGTGATACGTTTTCATGTGTGTACTGTACAATATCTTTGTATTTGTGTGATAAATAAGAAAATAAATGTAAATAAAAAAATCTACATGTTGGTTATTTGATTCTTAAATATGCAATCCCTTACAATTATATAATTGTACAAGTGGTAGCAATAAGCCAACTACCGAGTCGAAGATGGCTGTGTTATCTGATAGCTCGTGATTTTAATAAACCACACACTTGTAGCCGACGATTTCCTCACGTCCATCATAGACTCTTTCTTAAAATATGAATAAATAATTACCCTGAGCACGGGATGATTCCTGGATAGCTCAGTGGTTATAGCATTGGCGTACTAAGCCAAAGGTCCCGGTTTCGATTGCCGTGTCCAGGTTTCATTTTTCAATTTTCAGAATATGTTATCTAGATGGAGTAATCCTCACTAAAAGCATAAATAATAGCTTTGGCTGTTTGCTTCTTAAATCACATGAGATAAATTCGCTCAAATTTTACCGGGCCTGGATTTGTATGTAGACCTCCCCTTCACCAGCAATCAAACACAATGCGAATCTAACGCCTCAACCTGTTTGACCACTGGCGGGGGCAGTGTAAATTTTTTTACATAAAATTGAGGTTTGACCACTATTAGATTTTGAAAGCTCACTTGTAATTTATCATTTGTATGTATCTTGTTTTTTTATTTAATAATAAACCGGATCGGTGATGTATTGGTCAGTGCACCTGGCTACAAGCCTAGGAGTCCTGGGTTTGATTCCCGGCTGGTACCTTGAGTATTTTTTCCCGAAAGGGGAATTACCCCAAATGTCACCAGGGTTTGGTTAATTAGGCTTAATTTAGGTTTAAGTGTTTCCACACCCTCATACTCACTATCACTCCATCTCATCGGAACATGGAAAGAGCCTCCACGGAAAGGATGTACTATTAGTACATTCGGGCGTCCCCTGGGCAACGATACATTAGTACTGGTTAATCTTTCCACTACTGGGCTACGAGTGATGTAGCCCATTCGCGCTTTATTATATCTTAATCATAAAGAAGAAAAAAGAGCAAGAGTTAAGACAACATGTCTAGATCTTGTTAATGTATAAGGAAATAAACCTGAAAAATTATTAAAAAACGTAAATTAATAAATGGTACGGAACCCCGCACGGACTTTCTCGCTCTATTGTTTAAAAATGGAGATATTTACTCATAGCTTGTAATATATTACTCATAGCTTGTAATATATGGGAAACTAAATAATATATACTAGCAAACCCTAACATAAATTGCACTATACTTATGTAAAACTTTTTTGAGTCCCGGTTTTAAATTTAATTTTTTTATTTTTAAAGAATTAATGTCCTCATTTGTATGTTTGGACCAATAAAAAAGATTAATATTGGGTCCACAAGGGTCAACACTTCGTATTAAAATTTCGACTTCCGATCGACATTTTATTGGGTGTTGCACATCTTCAGGTCAGCGCATTGATATTAAATTCCTAATTTATAAATTATGACAAATAAAAATGTAAATATTGACTATTTAGTCCAAAATCGAGATAGATCATTGCTGTACAAACATTTCTCCTAAGAGATTTAAGTAAAAATAACATAAACTTTTTGAGAGACTTATTTATATTTAATTACTTTATGGCATTGGAGAATTATTGCGCTAAAACTTAAGTAGTATATCTTTACAACTAAAGCCCACAAAATTGTATTAATATATTTGCCAATATCTCAGAAACTGTCGGTTTTATAAAAATGTATTTCGTATAAAAGTTTTTATTTTTAATAGTACTACAATTTTGCAATTATAAGTAATTTCATATCTCAAATATTGTGATAAAAAATGAGAATTTACGCATCAGACCGGAACCCTTAAAGTGATTTTGCCGAAATATTGAGAGTGGCCATTTTGTTTGGAATATTAATAAATGTTCAGAAATGAAATTTAATCAAAATCGCTAGAGACGATTTTGAGAAAATCGATTTTTTCTCTTTTTTTCCTTCATTAAACTATCCTTAATTTTAGGGGTAGATATCCAATTCCAAAAACACCTCGGGGCAACCCTATGAAAACCCTAGATACCTAGTTATAGCCCAATTGGTAAAATAGTTTAGGCTCTAGTCGGAGGTACAGACAGATAGACAGACGGAAATTCAAAAACAACTTTTTCAGATTCAGGGAGTCATGAAATGTCAACATTCATCAAAATCTCGAGTTCGATTTTTTTTTGACGATCACAATACTTTATATAGCTGTAAGATAGAGAAAGTAAAAATAGACAAAAAATAAATGTTATTCCTTGTGTTTCTTGAGGATTAATTTAAATTTTAAATTCCTTATGTAGAGTAAAATTATGCTATATAAAACGATTAACCAATTAGAAACTACTCAGAATGTCAAAGGGATTAAAATTAATATAATTATTACTGTTTTTATTCACTTAACTGATAAATTTATAATTCTATAACAAAGATAAACCTAAACGAAAAATGTCCTAAATAAGGATGCTACTAGTTAAAAAATTAATTATTACAAAGCAAACACAATCGACCAAAATAAATACATAGATATGACTTGTTTTTAGTATGTTTGCTTAGCACTTTTTTTATTTTTTGAGATAAATAAATAATTGACCAGGCAGGGCTACCTAAAATTTTGAAATATCACGAACTCTTAGGTTTAGGTGGGATGGAATGGGAACGTAAGCTAAGGCCATTATTCTTACAGGTTTAGTGAAAACTTTTTTTTTACTAAAATACATAAAATATTTCTTCAGTATATACATAAACACAATAATCTAAACACTTTTCAAATATTATTCTTTATGAGCATAGTGATATTTGAACATACACTTTTTATTTAAAGAGAAAAAGTCCAGTTAAATGTCCATGATAAATGGCAAATAGGAAATTTAACTAAACGTATTTACTAAAATAATATTGTTTTATGTTAGCGAATTTAATGTCATAAAAATGGTAAAATTAAGAAACTCCAATCCTGGTACCTTTCACCGCAGATTGCCTAACAAGTATATACCATCTAAAATAGTCCAAATAGCCCCCAACAAACATAAACTAACCTTTTATACCCTAACCGAACCAAATTTAAGTTAATTTAACTTAAATAATTCATTTTTGAAAATCATGTTTACAGAATTTTTAGTAAGCATAGATAATAATGATGCATAGCAGGAAATCACTTATTAAAAGTTTAGTTATAGAATAATTATAGCTTGTTAGTAGATGTTGAATAAAAGCATGCTTTTAATTATTAAAAATATAACATCAAGAAATAAGATCAATATCAAAGTTGGGAGGTCTAATAGTTGATTATTATTATTATTATTATTATTATTATTATTATTATTAGCACCGCGTCTTACTATCCGTTCAGGTTATACGCACTACTCTAATGTGTAATGGTAGGGTGATTGTGAGATGAAATGGAGGACCTACAGTTTAACGTGGAATCCGAACCACGGTGGAGGCCTGGCATTCCTCACATTCACAAGCTGTGATTAATACACATCTTGTCAGAGGTGAAGGAAGGGTTTGGCAATCAGATAAATCTGTGCCGGTACCGAGGATTGAACCCCGGACCCTCAGCACAGAAGTCTGACACCTTATCCCTAGACCACCAGGTCACCCTAATAGTTGATAAAATCGTGAAGACTAAATTATTATTATTATTATTATTATTATTATAAAAAAATAATTGAAAAATCATATTACACGGGTGGTTTTCAATAAATGGTTTTACACTATCTTCACACGAGTGTGGGAACACTTCCACTAAACTACAGCCCGGCTGGGTAGTAAGACGCGGTTCTAAAAATTCCTCAAAGCTAGGATATACAGCTTTGTACGTCTCTGACCATTATTTTTTAGTTTAGGAGTACTTACAAATCACAGGATATAACGAGCTTAACCTAAAGGTTAGTGATGAGTAAGTCTGTGTGTTGAGGAGTTGCACCCGCACAAATGAGGAGAGAGGGTGAAAAAAACCCTGCAATATATAGCATGTTTAAAACCACCTCCCATCGTACCTGGTCGTGATTCGAAGCCTGACCTGCCCTTCACCAGGAAAACAAATAGGATGGGACTATTGTGGATGTTCCTACCGGTTGGGATTTTAAATAGTTAAAATCGTTGATTAGCATTGTATGAATAATAACAATAACGTCAATAATAATAATAATAATAATAATACTAAAATATTTAACCTCTGAAAATGTACGCACACAATTTTCTGGTTAATGAAAAAATCCGTGGAAAAAGAGATGTGGATTCTTTTGAATGGAAAACTCACACTAAGTTGAGTTACAAGGGGTTAACTTTTACATTAACTTAGCAATCATGAACGCGATTTGGGTTTAAAACAGTCCGCCATAAACTCTTGTGTATAATAGACTGCGCGTTTCTCATTTACTAAAACAAAACATAAAAACACAGTACTATGATTTTTTTAATGTTATTATTTTCATTTACATTTCACCAAAAACAAATTTTTCTTCTGTGGCTCTAATTTCTTACGCTTTCTCTTTACCTTCCTTGGTTATCAACAGCGTTTGTGATTGCACAATTCAGTGCAAAACAGTCTTATGGTAACCTGGTGGTAATGTGCTGTGTAAAATCAACAATAAAGTAAGGCCAAAGTTTTAAGCCATCATTTGGATAAATGGTGATAACCAAATCACGAAAGACGTTTTCAATGAACACAAAACTTTTTTTTCTACAGCGCCTTATCATTTCTAGTATATTAATATTGTGTGTGTGGGTCACAACATTCGTTGTAGCAAATTTTTATAATAATATAATAATGTATATTGCTTGTAAAAGGGGAGGAGGAATATTAAAAGGGAATCTATCTATTATTTACTTTATGTCCAGTGACGCCATTAAAGAATTAAAAAATTAAATAGATCATGAAATAATAGTGGGTTAGCTCAGATTTAAAATGAATACAATACTTTGGGTTCAAAACAAAAACTTACATTTAACAACAAAAAAGTATTATCTCGAGGTAAAACTTAAAAAATTATCAATGCATAAAATCGAACACGAAACTCTCTCAACAATGGACTAACCTTGCGTACAGCAATACTGGCCTCTAAGGACAGTATCCCTGGGACTGCTTGCAGGGAGACAAAGCTAAATATTGATTAAGAGTTAATAGCCAGAGCTATTATTTATGCTTATTAATGGGAATTACACCATATAGATATCATATTCTGAAAATTGATTATTTGATAGTTATGGTAACATGGTGGATAACAGTGACTCATGATGATAATAATATAAATAAAATACTTATCAACGGATTTGACTTTGAAAAATTAAATAAATTTAGTTTTTCCTTTGATAAATAACTGTCACTCTATAATTTTACCCTGCCTAACAAACGTCTGCTAAATTATAAAATTAAAATACAATTCATATTTCAAATAACAATATTAATTTGAGGTATTAGTTAAAAATTCTTAAGTCCAGTCTTGGTGAATAATAATTGAAATGCTAATAAAACATATATATTATGATTTCTTGAAACACATAATAAATATATTTCCTTTATGAGGTTAATATGCTAGTTAAATTAAATGAATAGAATGATAGAAAAGATTGCATTCGTGTCGAAGGAATGGCTCTGGCCAAACTATACTTTCCAGGGTCATTGTTGAGGAAAAAAAGTTGGGGAAAAATGTATATTACCTTAGAATAAAATAACACGGAGTCACCCGTCTCGGTGGCGTAGTTAGCTAACGCGCTAGTCGTGTTGAGGTAGACTGCAGAGGACGGGGAGATCAAGGTTCGAATCTCGGTCGGGTGAACTGGGAGTGGCTTTTCCTAAACGAGTTTCCACTCTCCCTCCACGCAAATGCGGGTTCACGTCCTCTAAATTCAACCTTCCCAATTCTTAATCCATTAGCGTATTTAGTACTTAAGCGTATAACCCGAACGGGTAGTAAGACGCGGTCCTAAATAAATAAACAAAATAAACAAGAAGTCTTGAAATTGTAATGGAAAAGGTTCATCAAAATATGTCGTCTGCGTGGAGAGGTCGAAGCTGTGTAGAGATTGAAACCTAAAAAACAAAAATCTTTGATATCACCTTGAAAGATGTTCTGGGAGGTCGTCGTTGAAACTGTGAGTTGGTCCAAAACTCACTAAAAGTCCAAGAATCGTCATTGAGGAGGTTTAAAAATGGCATAAGTTGTCTTCGCGTCTCTGGTAGTTATTTGAATGAACATTTGAAAGATTACTAAAAAAAATAACTGTTAAAACTTCGATTTTTGTTGCACTGAAAATAATGTGTGTCATCTTCTCTTTATCTCCAAGACGCCAGTCCCGCTTCTTTCTTACAATTCCCGCCTCTCGGCATTTCTCGTAGAGGCTCCAAAAATCTCGCGGATATGTTATAAATTTGAAATATATGTATATAAATATGTGAAATTAAAGTAGAAACAGGTAATATCTAGGGGAAAGAAATAATAACTAATAAACTTGATAAGATTTGAATATATAACTGAATGGATGCAGAATCTGATATCTGACGGTTTGACATATGATCATTGTTTGTAAACAAACTCAATTTCTTCTTTTTTCCTCACGAGCCTTTTAAAATTAAAATGTACGAGATCGAATGGCGTGGCTGTGTCGTCACAATCCCCGCCTTCACCCTCTGCCACAGTCCATTTCACTCTTCTTCGTGTCACGTCGGCCATTTTGATTCTTATAGGATTTCGTAAAATACGTTAAACATAAAATTACACCTGATCAATATTGTTTTTAAATGTGGACGGAATATTTAGACTAGAATTAGGTAAATAAGTATATTTCTTGTTCTGATAAATATATTCATATAATATATATTTCAATAAATTACAATTTTGGGCACGCTTCTTTAAAAAACTGTTTTAAACATATACATTAAATATGTAATCAGTCTAAACATAATATAGAATTTTATTTCTCTATGATTAAATAAAGTTTACTTCTTTCCTGTTGCTGATATGGATCTCAAATACTCTCTCTAATTTTCACAACTATCTTATAAAATAATTCACACTCAATAATGAATACTGCATACAAAACACAAACTTTACTTGTGTTAATCACTAAAATAAGAATGCAACAAATATTTAAGTTATTTATACTTATAGGTAATGTTTCCCACCAACATGATGATTGGAGAATCAAAGAATTCATAGGAGAGAATTGTCTGGTTAGCTTGACCGGAGATTTGATCTACATCAAGAACACCATCACGTCACTATTATCACAGCTTATATAATTCATAAACTTTTCAAAGGGGAATTTCACCAGCCATGTCAGGATTTGGCATCCACTTATCTGGGGAACAAACACTTCTTACGAGGCTCCTATAACCCATAATGGCTATGTCCTTGGAGTGTAGTCACGCACTTTGCATGCGCAGCGGGAAATTTAGGAACCGATGACACCGTGTTCGCTATAGATCCCTGTCATCACCGGACAACTGGGGGAAAAATAACCTCGGGAGGTGCTGCCTCCTTCCGTGAGTGATGGACTCTCCTGTAGAGGCTTTAGCTCCTTGGAGGAGGTCAGGCGCCTAATCTCGGGAATAACCCTAAAAAGGTCTTTCAGCCTGAGTTACCCAATGGGGACCTAGTGGAAGTGGCCTGAACAGCTTTCCCGGGAGGTACGAGCTACCAACCTCTTAGTGTGTAGCAAGTGGGGGGGGGGGAGGATGATTTTATCGACAATCGCCACCCATTTTTAATGGTAAAACTGGAAATGAGGTTCGAGATACTGATTGCAGATCATCGATCTTTGATCAATCAAATTATTGTTTATGCAACCGGCCCTAAGATTGTTAATATTGTGTCTGCGCATGCTTGGACGTAGTTGAAAACTATTATCTGCGCTATTATCAAATTACGCTCAAAATTCCCTCATAAGCTGTTTGTTTTGCCAATATTTGCCATTCTAATTGGTGGCAGGAACAGTAATCATTGTTCAGTATTAAGTACGGAAACACCGCCCCTATGTACGGGTCATTTAATATGAAAGGAACCAATATTGATGAACATATGACGTCGGTTGAGAAGTACTTGAAGATGTGAAATGGAAAATTGTTCTTTAATTTTGTCTGTAATTTTTATTGGATTTTTAAGTTAAACTAATTCAAACGAGATAATCCAAGTTTTACTGTCTACACCTTCGTTTAATTTATCAAAAGAACATCAAAATCAGAAACATTGACAAATGAGCACTAAGAGGGAAGAATTGACTACAGCGCTTGATGGTTGAATGTGTCACTAACGTCGGATCTGGTGTAGACCAGATAATTATGTTATAATACTTCAATATTTAATCAAAGCCTTAACGAATACATACTCTTATCCTGAGATTCAATGATCTAAAACAATTACCCAAAGATTTTCTTTTTATCTCTAGTATTATCTTATTTACGATCAACAAAATTGATATTATTTTAATGATATGGATAGATAATTAAATATAGTGCGTGACTAAGATATTCCAGATGAACTAAAGTAGCATAGTAGTCACAGCACACTGTATTATTTGAAAATATATTTCGTTAAGTCTAGAAATAAATTATAGAACGTCCCTAATTCTTTTAATTTTGAGCAAATTTGTCTTTAACCTCTAGTGTTTTTTTTCTTCAGTTTATAGCATGTGAAATACAAAGCAATGGCTTCTTTTTTCGTCTGAACTATTTATCACGACTGCTGACTGTCTACTCCGATGCAATGCAGGATTAAAGGCCTCTGTCTAATCTGATGCAATGCAGGATTAAAGGCCTCTGTCTAATCTGATGCAATGCAGGATTAAAGGCCTTTGTCCAGTTCGATGCAAGGCCTGAGCGGAGCGGACCTGGCCTGAGCGGAGCAGATCCGGTGCACTATCAGCTTTAGATCGTTCAACAGCCAGTGCGAGTACTACACATTCTCTAAATCATTCAAAGTACCAGAGTGGTCTACACTATTTAAATATTTAAAATAAAGGCTCGGACTTTAATTAAATTCCCAAAATAGCACAAATCCTATTTATTTTCACACGACCAACACTAACAACACACTCTTAAAACCTCTTCCCCGCTCCCCTCCTATCCTTACCAAACATCAAATGAAAAAAACCCGACATATGTGTCATTCTAAAATAACAAACACAAGTTAACGTTATATCGACTGATTTCTTCCATCTGTCAAAGCTATGGTTAAATTAATTGAATCAACAGAGGTTTATTACTACTCTTTGACACCCGAAGAGTCCTATGACGTCACACCTACGATTCTCTTGGACGTTGCTGACGAGGAGGCTAGGGTTCGAATTCCGGCCGTGTGTACTAAGAGTGAGTTTTCGCGTGTGATTTCCATTGTGGTGTTCCCATTCTTCTTCCACGTTATTGCTGGTGCATTGCCTACTAATTGCTCTTCTCATCCTGAACCCTTAGATCAAGTTGTTAGTTATGTTTGTGCACCGAGGTTCACTGCCCACTTCTGTTACTCTCATATTAACACCATTGGGTTAAGCATGAGTAAGGTTGGATTTATAGGAAATGCATCATAATTTGTGTGGAGGGAATGTGGAAAACTATTTTTATAATACATTATGAGAGTGACGCCCTAGACCATACGACCATTGAAGAAGGTAGACTTTACATCTGAGCTATATATTGACATAATTATAAAGTGAAACCTTTCATTTAGCGGTCTCTATTCGACTCGATTCAGAAGTAAAGAACAAAAAAAATAATAATTATAATATGGCGTCGAAGAGACACAAACTTTATACTCAGCAAATCCACCGCCGACCCACTCATTTGAAAATTGAAATAAGTTATTACTTTTCCAAAACTTTCTCCAATAGGACATTTACATTATTACTTTGTAAACTTACTACGCTATGAATCAAAATAGCATATGTTTTATTTTTAATAGTTCTACGTTAAAAAGTTTTTATTTCTTTTAAAAAGTTTTGAAAGTTTTTCTCCACCTTCGTTGACGTCGTGAAGACCTCTCTTTCTTTGCCCTCGGTCTTTGCTGTGATGCGGTTTACTCAGCTACCACAATATATTCCATCCCCTCCCTCTTACCAAACTTATAACCCTAGTTGGATCATTTCACCCTTCGATGAATAATTGAGTGGTCGAGTGGGGAGTAGGGGGAAGCAGTGGGGTGGGGTGGGGTAGAGGGGGTTCACGTGACTCACTGCACTGTCTTATCATGAAACATTCACACGCGAAAGGGCAATGGAAAGAGGAAGCCAGGAGGAGTTTTAGAGGGTCATATTCACGGAAAAGGTTCAGCTATACAGCACTTACCTAAAGTTCAATACCATATTTAGGTAGATTTTAGTGTTTTTACATACGTTTAGCTCCTAAACCTTTGTGTGGTCAGGATTGTTTCAAGGCCAAGCATGCTTTACTGTCCTATTAAGAAATCATTGAAATATATTTAATAGGTAAAAAACAAGTATCTATTTTTTTAAATTATCTAAAAATAACGTATATAATAATTAATGGCTATATTAAAGTTACACTAATTAACAAACATATGTTTTGTGAGATCACGGTGCATATTTAATATTTTCAATAATAATTTGAACTGTTCTAAGCATATTAAACCATAATTTCACACAAGTTTCTAAATATTGTTTTTCTTTAAAATCACTTTTAAATCAAATATTTAGGAATGGTAATCATTATTACTTACTTATTTACTCAATGACATTAGAAACTCGAAAGTTTACTCCCGCACTTACAAAATTACGCCACCTATCCCTATCTTGAGCTAGTTCTATCCAGTCCCCCTCATTACACCCTATCCCTATCTTGAGCTAGTTCTATCCATTCTATCCAGTCACCCTCATTACACCCTATCCCTATCTTGAGTTAGTTCTATCCAGTTCACCTCATTACACCATATCCCTACCAGAGCTAGTTCCATCCAGTCCCCTTCATTACACTCTATCCCTATCTTGAGCTAGTTCTATCCAGTCCCCCTCATTACACCCTATCCCTATCAGAGCTAGTTCCATCCAGTCCCCTTCAATACACCCTATCCCTATCTTGAGCTAGTTCTATCCAGTACCCCTCATTACACCCTATCCCTATCAGAGCTAGTTCCATCCAGTCCCCTTCATTACACCCTATCCCTATCTTGAGCTAGTTCTATCCAGTCCCCCTCATTACACCCTACCCCTATCTTGAGCTAGTTCTATCCAGTCCCCCTCATTACACCCTACCCCTATCTTGAGCTAGTTCTATCCAGTCACCCTCATTACACCCTATCCCTATCTTGAGTTAGTTCTATCCAGTTCACCTCATTACACCATATCCCTATCAGAGCTAGTTCCATCCAGTCCCCTTCATTACACCCTAACTCTTTCAGGTCCATTCTAATTCTATCCTAACATCTGCTTTTGGGTCTTCCCAAAGGTTTTTTCTCATTGTTTTTTGCCAGTCAGTACCTTGGACAAGGCTCTAGTGTCAGCCATTCACGCTTTATATCCTGTCCATCATAATCTACGAGACTTGATTATCCTAACAATATCTTGTGACGATTAACATTATATGTATCTCATCATTATATAACCCCCAGTGACCTCTTCCTTTTTTTGGACCAAATATCTTCCTAGGCACCTTGTTTTCGTACACTCTTAATTTGTTTTCGTCATATAAGTTAAGATACCACGTCTTGCACCCACCGGTAAAATGGTAATCATTTTGAAAATATTTAAATTATGGTTTATGCTTTTCATAAATCATCCTAAAAACACGTGCCCCACTCACACAACAAAATAGAGCAGCCTTTGTTTATTCAAATTATTTTAATTTCAATAAATATATAGCTTTTATACTAATTAAAAACATACACAAAAATCGTTATTTTATTTAAAAGAATCCTTTATTTAAACTTATCAACAAAAAAAATTCATTCTCGACATTTCATATGTTTATGACTGTAACGTGAAACTACGAGATATACCATGTTCTCAAACTTTATGTAAGAACTGTACAGCCACGCAGGGGTAAGGAGGTGTTTTTGATGGAAGTCCCTTAGCTGGAAAGAAAATAGCCTGCCTGCTACAATCAATAATTCGGAATACGTTTTAGAGGTAACAAAACAAGTTTCCTTTACGTATAATGTATATTATATTTATTTTATGTATCCCATTAAAGGATATTGTCTCTTTATGACGTACTTTTTTGCTGAACACATCAAGAGTCAAGGAAAGAAAACAACGTTTTTATGTTCTCCCTCTATAATAAGAAATAGATAAAATGGTATTTAATTTGTACAACGTATTTTTTTGAACCCGCTTCTGTGGCTTGGTGGTTAGATTATTTGGTCGAGAATCTAGAACAACTTCTTTCGATAGTTGTGCCGCGGCACATTAGTGTGCCGCGAGAGTTTGGGGGAAGACCCAAAAGAAGCGAAAAAAAAAATTAGGAATAAGAATAAATATTTTTAAATCCATAATCAGCACTAATTTTAATAAGAACAAATTATTCTAATTTTAGCTATAGCAATTTTAAACATAATCTTAATACTATTTTTTTAAATGATAAAATAGCTTCTTTAAAAAATGATGGAGTGCATTGACAATTTTAGTGCCTTGTTCAGTGTGCCTTGATTTGGAAAAGGTTGGACATCTTTGGCCTAGACGTGCCCACTTTAATGGGTGGGCGTTTTACACACAATAAAGTGTGAAAGTCTGAAGAATAGATTTTAGTGTGACAGGGACTTGATATTAATCAATAAAAATCCTCAAATTGTCTGAAATTATACAATACACTTGCTTACAAATAGTTATATATCTATTTATATTCTTCGGGCGTGTTAAACTTTTAATCCAAAATTGGGTTTTAATGTTAGTGTCCGCATGATCTAAAGCACTATTCTTGCAGTAGGCTAGACCACCGATGACAGGGAGATTGAGGTTCAAATCTCGGTCGGGTGTACTAAGGGTAGTTTTTCATTTTATATCTGCACGCAAATGGGTGTACATTTCCTCTAAATATAACCTTCATAATCCATAAACCACTAGTGTAATTAGTAGGCCTACATAAGCGTATAATCAGAACGGGTAGTAAGACGCGGTGATAAAAAAAATCAATGTTGGGTATTAGAGAGCTATCCTAGCTTATTTCTAGGACAAACATATAAATTAGACTCCAGGTCGTAAATTATCAGGGGAATATTCAGGATCCCTACTGGAAGTCTAAACCGAGACTCTTTAATCACTACGGAGACACTCTACAACATTTTGTTATGTATAAGCTGATTAGTCTATCCCTTCACCTACTAGTTTTGTGGTGATGAAGTTCCTAGCTTATTTATTTCTGGTGTATGTATATCTGTGGTTTTCATTTATTGATTTTATCAAGAGAGCGGAATAGAGTAAAATTTTTTTTTAAATCACCTTAAATTCAAGTTAGCCAAAATAATAGAATATTTTTGTGAACCAAAATCTATGGCATCTAAAGCATTCTAAATTAACGAGTTTTAATATCTAAATCAACGAATTTAAACTTAAGCCCTTTATAAATTAACCCGTTTTGGACTAAGACCTCCTTGTAAATTAACAATTTAGAAAATTCGGTAAAATAACTACTTTTATATAGTTACTTTTAGTAAACTAGCCTGTTTTTTTATCGAAACATTCAGTAAATTAACCATTTTCAATTAGAAACACATTTAAAATATAGCTTGACTGTTGCGGTGGCGACCTAAACTATGTCGTTATTGCGTACGTTTGCCAAGGTAAAGGTTCAGAGTTTAATTCCCAACATGGATGATTAGTAATTAATTGATATCTGGAATACTAGGTGTTTCGTTTGGCCTATAAACAAGCTAGTTTATAAATGTTAGTGTTCATTTCTTAAGTAATATTTTGGTTCGAGAATAACCCTTTAAATTCCCATAAAAATGTATAATTACTCTTGTCTTGTTTTATTTATGCATGTTTGTGCTACAGCACTGGTTGTCCATTTTTGTGAAGATTAGCTGGTACTAACATACCGTTTCCCAGAGGACGTCCGAACGTACTAATCGTACATCCTTTCCATGGAGGCTCTTTCCATGTCCAGATGAGATTATGGTGATAGTGAGTATGAGGGCGTGGAAACAGTGGAACTGGCTACAGCCTAATTAAACTTAATCTGGTAACTGTTAGAATATTTCCCGTTTAGGGGAAAATATCCATGATACCAGCCAGGAACCAAACCTGGAACCCCTAGGTCACTGGCCAAGTGCGCTGACAGTGATACCACGGGGATCGTATTTGGTTAGAGTGTAAACCTCGTACTTTGTTTTTACCAGCCCGCATGAGAAATGTACATGAAATATTTAGAATCAAGAGATGAAATAATGTGCGTTTGAAATTGTCAGTTTTACATTTCAGTGAGGGAGATATAACCTATACCTGTAATATAATAGAGGGAGAAGAAGAGAAATCATATTAAATTGGATAAAATTCACCGTTTTAAACTTCATGACATTGATTTATTAATGTTTACATTGAATTTAATTGATATAGTAGATTTGAAATGAGTTTATTAGGAGAAATGCTATAAATTGAACACTTTAATATTTTGATCGAGTAATATTTAATAATCGCAACAAAATAAAAAGGATCATTTGATTCAACTCTTTGATATATTTTTCAGCCAGATATATTGTATCGATATTCGCCGTATATTTATTTGTATAGTTGGCTCACGCAAACTTTAGACTTGTGTGACAGTTCAAAATTTATTCAAAAGATGATTTGTTTTCATCCATCTTTACATTTAAAGTAAGTTTACAGCACTTGTCAACATTACAGGAAATATCTACAAGGAAGATAGTATCTCGAGCTAATTTTAGTAATTTATAATTTTTCAGAAAAAGGTTCAAACTATTTTTAACTGACCTTAAGACTTCCTACGGCCATAGAGTAGGTAAGTGAGTTATTAAGGCTTAAACAATCATGAACGGACCTTAGCAGTTTGTTCTTTTATTTAAAAAAATTGTGAACGCGTGGTTTTCGGTATGCGTTCTAGATCCTGTCCGAGCTGTATCCATCCGATAGAGTAACTGTGAAGTCACACGTTCGTCAGAAAACAATCTACAGAGGAGAAACACGGCCACTTTACGGTCATTTTGTCAATCACATGATTTCAGCGTCATCAGCTCGACCCACTCTGCTCATGTTGAAATAGTTTCAAACTGGTTAGTTCCGCTCGACAAAATCTGTTTGGGAGACCCAAACAAATTCCATCCGCTTTATTGGCCGCATAGTCTAACGCGCTACTCTATCAGACTGCCGACGACTGGGAGATTGAAATTTGAATGTAAGTCGAGTGCACTGATGGAGGTTTTTCCTAAATGCTTTTCCACTCTCCCTCTACACAAATGCGGGTACACTTTTATAAATATAACCTCCGTCATATCTAAAACCGTTGGCGTAGTTAGTATATAAGTGTATAACCTGAAGGGATAGTAAGACGAGGTGCTAAAGTTAAATCACATCCCAAAAACAAATCGACTTAGCCCACTTTGTAGAAGAAACACGCGCTATTTAACTAAACATGCCTAACATGTCCTGAAGATATTTTAAATAGTTTGTTAATAGAAAGCGTGTGTATTGATGAAATGGTACAGCATTAAAATTTGTAAACATTTATCGTAACGTTATTTTAAAAGATTTCTTTATCCCTCCGAAAATAAAACATCTTGATAATCAGATTTTTCTAGTTTGCGTCGTAAATCATCATGGCTCAACTTACATTTCTGCACCACCTAAGCCTATTTATTATGATCTCTATTTTCTTCGGACGTATGAATGGGGCCTTAGCTGATTGGACAACTCCGAGGGACAGCACGTCGAGGCTACAATGATAGAAACCATTGCCCCACTGACCTAGGAACCGGGGCGCCTATAACGTTTTATTTATCTAATGACTAGCGGAGCGAAATAAGATCCTGCCATCTCTTTCCAAATACGACAATCCTCGTTTGCCATGGGATAATTCTATATAAATAACCTTGTAGAGAATACCAAAAATAAATGTAAAATAGTAAACATTGACAAAAGCTCTTACCCACAGTGGTGGTCACGTGGTTTGATGCGTCATATTCATAGTAAGCTGTATTGCTGAAAACGGGAAGTTTGAGATTTGGGTCTAAGTTGGGTGAATCCGTTTTCTTCATGTGAAACATCACTGTGCTATTTTACATTCGATCTTTACACTAATGTGAGTGTACTTTCTCTAATACTACCCTTTTCATTACTAACCCTTAGATTATTTTTTAATTTTTTTTATTTAGCACCACGTCTTACTACCCGTTCGGGTTATACGCTTAAGTACTAATTACGCTAATGGATTAGGAATTGGGATAATGGATTAGGAATTGGGAAGGTTGAATCTAGAGGAAGTGAACCCGAATTTGCGTGGAGGGAGAGTGGAAAACCATTTAGGAAACACCTCCTCCCCCCAGTTCACCCGACCGAGATTCGAACCTCGATCTCCCCGTCCTCGGCAGTCGAGCTCAACACGACTGGCGCGTTAACTAACTACGCCACCAAGGCGGGTCTTAGATAATTGCATCAGTAGGCTTGCGTTAAATCGTAATTTAAAAATACTATTGTATTTATCTTAAAAGTATAAAATATGAGACCATTTCTCAAAAGTTAATATACGAATATATTTAAGTTATTTAAAGTGCACTTTTTAAACAGATTGATTATATTAGCACACGATTAATAAACTAACTTACATCTATAACAGACACAACAACGAGCCCTAAAGCCGTTAATTAACCGCCGTTGAAGGGGAAACAAACATTTCATCAATGATTATGTTTTCGGCCATGCTAGGAATCGAACATGGGACCATTATCTCAGTAGGCAGACACGCTACCAACTGAACTAAGGTGCCGGACCTAAATTCAATCCTATGAACATCGTGTTGTAGTAATTTGAACTGACAAGTGTTGATCTCGATGGTCTTGGCGTAAAATGCTCGCTTTGGTACCCGATGTTCGTTGTTCAAACCCAGTCGGGGTTGAATGATTTAGCTTGAGCGATAAACATCCGTAGCCATCTTCCTCCGGAGGTGAAGTAAAACCGTCAGTCCCATGCTGATTGGAGCATGTAAAATAACCTTGTTAGAATACCTTTTTCGGCAAAATTGGTAGGCCCTTTCACTCTCGCTCATAGAAACTCTGATGTACTGACATTAGCAGTCATTTCAGAAAGTGCACGTTAAATACCTCAAATGAATGAACCGACATAATTTTTTTTTCTATGGCGAAGTAACTCTATATAAACGCTGAGAGCGGAAGAGAAACAACTAATTCATTATTAAAGGTATTTTATTGATCAAGCATGCTCCTCGCTTGTAGGCGGTATCGTGCCTTCAAACGTCGCCAACACCGCATCGGTGGACATGTGGACTTAATACAAGTCAGAATCCTCTAGTCTAGTTTTTCGGTGACCAGGAGGCAGGGGTCAGAACCCCGATCAGGTGCTACTGAGAGTGAATGTGAATGCAGGTACACTTCCTCTAAATTAACCTTCCTAATCCCAAACGCATGAGTGTAGTTAGTTAATTTGCGTATAACCCGAACAGGTAGTGAAACGAACTGTTAAAATAAAACTTTGTGAAGTCGAAGTTTATTAGGTTTCATGTTGTGCGTGTAAAAATCTGAACTTAATCGTCTGTTCTCAATTACGTGAAAACTGATTGAAAGTAATTTTTATTTGTAGTTTTTTTATTTTATTTTTACACCGCCTCTCACTACCTATCCTGGATATAGGTATTTTAACTATTCCAGTGGACTAAGGATAAGGAAGGTAGAATTAGTGTACCCGTATTTTCGTGGAGGAAGAGTGGTAAACCATCTAGGAAAAAATACTTTCAATCCACCCGGCCAGGATTCTAACCTTAACCTCCAAACCAAAATATATTGAGCTTACATTTCGACCCCGGGCGTGGGTTACTTTGTTGTTAATTGTTGTTGAGTGGTACGGTTCATCCCTCCGACACACCTTCAAACAAACTTTGTCAGATAAAATAAAACGCGGGACAAGACGTTAATGAGGGGTTATAATTGAATGCCTTCAAGTCATAAGCGATTTAAGTGACATTAGCACGTTTTGAAATTAAAGTAAACCTCTCTTTTATCGTGTCAATTTTCTTTTGTGATAAGAAATGCGAAAGTGATGACTGAACACATATTTAAACTTATTTTAAACTGATGTCAGTAAATAGGGTATGTTCTGAAGTTAATAAAACTTGTTATATTTATCTTTATATTTCTCTTTAAGTTACTTTCACTATTACTTATCCTTAACTGTTGGCAAAATAATAAAAAAAAAACTCGTGTATCTCTTTAGAATTGAACTAAAGGCAATTTGAGATAAATCGAGCTATATTTTTAAAAATTACAAAGTGGTCTGAGAAATCATTATTCTTTTATTAAATAAATAAGTTTGAAAAGACTCAATAATGTATTTAGTGCATATTTCAGCTTTTCCATGATAAAGATCTCTCCACTTATAGTTTAGATCACGGGATGAATCCAGGGTAGCTCAGTTATATAGCATTGAAACGCTAAGTCAAAGGTCCCGGGTTTGGTTACCGTGTACAGGTGTCATTTTAAAACTGATTTAAATTAACTAAATTGTGGTTTTCCTCATATGTACAGTAGATTCCCGAAATTACAATGATCTGCAACCTGTGTATTGATAGTTATTGGAATTACGTTTTAATTAAATCTTGTGTTGCATACTTGGCAGCATAGCAGCCCCCCTTCTTCCCCCCCCCTCCCCCCCCCAAAGTGGCAGATAGCTGTGATATCTGATAGCGCAAGATACTATCGGTCGCTCATATGTAGCTGACGATTACACACGTCCATCACAGACTCAGCCTTAAACTACGAGTGAAGAATTACCCTGAGCCCGGGACCAATCCTGGATAACTCAGTGGTAGAGCATTGGCAAGCTAAATCAAAGGTCACGAGTTCGATTCCCTTGTACAGGAGTCATTTTTCAACTAACTTAAATTAATAACATATCTTGACGTTTTATATCAGGCTTGTCAAACTCGTTTGATCATAAAAGACATATTGAAAATTATAAATAGGCCTACTGCAAAGTGAAATTTCAATATTTTCTTATATTTTTAGTAAAAACAATTCCAACTTTAAGTATCTTATCGCTACAAAAATAAAAGAGTTGTCCCGATACATAAAACTTATTAGAAAGTAACTATAAAATGTATTAGAAATTCAAAACCTTTTGTTTGCAAAAATGGTGTGATGTCAATCTAAAAATTTTGCCGAAGTCACTTTCATTGTTGTTGACAAATGGTCGCCCGAAAGTCGATACCTTCTGGGTTTTTTTACCTCTTAAGGTGAACAAACAACTTTTAATATACGCTTCACCTCCCAAACATTGTACCTATTTGGTACCCAAATTCAACATTTTTTGAGCAATGATCCCTATTAAAATAGGAGTACAAATTTGGTGCACCAAACCTCACATGGACAATATCCACAAAATATGCCAAATTTTTCAAATGTTCTATTCATACAACGTTTATAAAATGGAGAGAAGCATTGTATTGTATGTTGGCTTATCTGGGTGTACAAAATCAGTGAAAGGGCCATATGTGACCCGTGGACCTCAAGTTTGACACGCCTGATATGAATGTCAAAAAATAAAAATGTGGCTCTTACAATTATTTCTGTCCCTACGTCTGTTTGTACCCGAGGATGGGACTGAAACAGTTACCGACATTGTCTACTTGGAGATTTCGAAGCGGTTTTTGCATCTAAGCTTGTCTAGCTAAAACGTAGTTTACCCTGCGAGGCCTCTTGTCAATATGCTGATAACCCTTCCCCTCTTCCACTGACAAGTTTTAACACTCACTATACTTTTTGAACCTTGTAAACATTAACTTGCTTTTTAAAATAACCTTTTTCTTGTTCCCTATTCTGTATGTACTGTATATATGCTTACACGCGATTTTTCAATCCAAATCCGGTAATAAGATTCCTACAGACCATTTTCATGACCAATACAAATAGCTGTAGAGGATTTACAAATAAAAGTAGGCTTACAAAAAACTACTTCATGCTCAAAAAAATAATTTTGTAACACTGAAGGACTATTTTTAGAATTATTTAATAATTTATGGTTTTTGTTTTGACGTTATATCTTTAAAACTTGCTGATGAAACGGAAATTATTAACATGTCAAATACTAACTCCCCCTGCCGTGACGTCACAGGTTGTAAGAGTGCGTGTAAAGCAAGTTGCATACTCGTAGAGGGGCAGAAGTGGCGGCCACGAGCAACGTGTCTGAAGGGTGAGCGAGAGTCAAAGGCAACCGACGGATACTGTTGTAAAAAATCGAACTCGAGTTTTTGATGAATCTTGACGTTTTATGACTCCCTGAATCCGAAAAGCCTAAACTATTTTACCGATCGGGATAAAACTTGGTATCTAGGGTTTTCATAGGGTTGCCCTAGGGTTTTTTTGGAATTGGATATCTACCCCTAAAATTAAGGGTTGTTTACTGAGGGGCAAAAAGAGAAAAAGTTGATTTTCTCCAAATCGGCTTTGATGATTTTGATTAAATTTCATTTCTAAACATTTATAAAGATTCCAAACAAAATGGATACTCTCAATATTTCGGCAAAATGACTTTAAAGGTTCCGGTCTGATGCGTAAATTCTCATTTTTTATCATATCTCCGAAACTATTTGAGATATGAAATTAGTTATCATTACAAATATGTAGATATATTTATAATACAAATATTTTATTCGAAACATATTTTTATAAAACAAATAACTTTCAAGCTATACGCAAATATTTATATTTTTTAACCTTTCGAAAACTAAACGTACAAAAAATCTAACCTGAAATATTGATGGATATCGACATCTCATGATCCCCCGAACCCTTAAAAGTGGTCTTTGCAATGCCGTCTGTCTGTGTGTCTGTTAAAACTTAAAATTAAGAGTATTTTTATAAAGGGCGAAAAGAGTAAAAAACCGTTTTCTCAAAATCGGCTCTAACGATTTTGATTAAAATTCTGTATCTAGGCGTTGATTAAGATTATAAATAAACTGGCTATTTTCATTTTCCCATGAAAATGACTTTTAGGGTACTTTACAAAAGCGGAAATTTCCGTTTCTCCGCAACTATTTGAGATACTAAATAACTTATCATTGCAAATTGGTAGTACTAATAAAAATAAAAAAACTTTTATACTAAATACATTTTTATAAAACCAACAGTTTCTGATATATTGCCAAATATATTAATACAATTTTTTTATGCTTTAGTTGTAAAGATATACTACCTAAGTTTTAACGCAATAATTCTCCAATGCCATAGAGTAATTAAATATAAGTCTCTTAAAAAGTGTTATTTTTCCTTAAACCTCTTAGGAGAAATGTTTGCACAGCAATGATCTATCTCGATTTTGGACTCAATAGTCAATATTTACATTTTTATTGGTCAACATTTATAAATGAGGAATTTAATATCAATACGCTGACCTGAAGATGTGCAACACCTAGTAAAATGTCGATCGGAAGTAGAAATTTTAATACAAAGTGTTGACCCTTGTGGACCCAATATTAATCTTTTTTATTGGTCCAAACATACAAATGAGGACATTAATTATTTAAAAATAAAAATATAAAATTTAAAACCGGGACTCCAAAAATGTTTTACATAAGTAGAGTGCAATTTATGCTTGGGTTTGCTAATGTATACTATTTAGTTTCACATATACTACAAGCTATGAGCAAATATCTCCATTTTTAAACAGTAGATCGAGAAAGTCCGTGCGGGGTTCCGTATCATTTGAGTCAATATTACTGAGTTTTATCTCTTTAACCATTTCATGTTGAATATGTCATATTTGTGTTTACCTAGAAACGTTTCGAACTAAGGAGAGAGTTTTAACTAAAATTGGTCCAAATAGTCCACATAAGTAGTACTCTACATTAACATACTTAGATTTATTTTTCTCTGTTGAATAATTAAGTCATCAAAGGCTACATTTGTTTCAGTAAAATTCCTAAAAGTGTTGCTACTCATAAGGTTACATAAAGATTAAGTTATAAAACTTTAAACGTACTAAGAACATCATATTATAAAACATACAGTTGAAATAGCATATTTTTAATAGTTACACATATATAAGGTTTTTCCAAATTTGTAGAAATATTGTTTGAAAAACACATTAATATTAAAATGTGGTTAAGTTTTCTTATCCATACTTTTAAATGTTGCGCCCTTTTCTATATGTAGAGAACTTGAGATACAAAGGGATGGCATTAAAATTTAAAAGCTTATTTGCACTTAAGAATGGTATTATGCCTTTGCTATTTATAGGTAACATTAGAAATAAAGGGTTTACATTTAAATTTAAAAAATATAGATATAAAATATGTAAAAATGTGTATGTATATGTATATGTAGGTAGGCCTATATATGCAAAACTTGTCCAAATTTTTCAACATCAAAAAGTCATCCTAGATTAGGGATGGCGAAACTTTTCCAGCCAGTGTGCCACTTAAGGACTAGATGAATTTAGAAATTTTCTAGTGTGCTACCTTTTATTTACATTTATAATGAATATTTAAAAATCAAAACTTATTGAGTATTATGAAATGTAATGAATAGCATTGATAAAATTGTAAATATTTTATTTTAAAGAAGGAAAATGTATTAAATTGCTAAAGTAAATATATTAGAAAATATTAATTTCAATAAATTGCATAAAGTTAAAACATTGTAAGTAACATCTTCAATTAAAAAAGACAACACTTTTTTATAAATTATCTTTCCAGTATATACACATATATACGGAAACTTACATAATGTTTTCCCTATTAGTTTGAAACACATTTATTTTGCTAGCCAAGATATTTATGTTCGGTTGGTAAATTGTTGTCTTCAAGAGCACACAAGATGCACTCAAGTTCGATCCAAGACAATTTAT
Organism: Timema bartmani; assembly: GCA_902151455.1. Lineage (NCBI taxonomy): Eukaryota > Metazoa > Arthropoda > Insecta > Phasmatodea > Timematidae > Timema > Timema bartmani. The sequence goes on along the minus strand of CABFWB010000711.1, from coordinate 12,245 downwards.
AACCGTTCGCTTCATAAAACTCACTTTGATATGACAATGAATGGCATAGCTGTCAAAATATTATTGACTTCAAAGAAGTATACAACGTTAGGAAAAGTTTTATTTAATGTCGATATTTTTCATATTGGTGTGCCCCCCCAAATCCTGTTAGCATGCCATAGATTTGCCGCCATTCCTGCCCTAGATCAGGGGTCATCAACCTACGGCACGCGGAACAATTTCTAATGGCACGCTGAGCAATTCAAATAAAAATAATATAAAACCAATTAATAATTATAATAATTGATGTGAGTAATAATTTTAATAACGTGTTTTATGTTTCAATGATTTAATTGTTTTGTTTCAAAATTTCAAAATAATGTCCTCAGAACTTAAGTTTTTGCCAAACACATTTATAACTTATATATTTATTCTGATTTATCTTATTTATATTAGAAAGTTAAATATTCAACAAACAGTTATTTAATGTGTTCGATTTAGAAACAGTTTTTTACATTTATATCATACATTTCTTTTAATAGTTGTACTAGCTATCTATTATAAAATATAAACGATTCGGGTGGGCTCAGGTTGGTTGGCCCGCTGAGCGACTTTGCAATATTAACTTACCCACAACACCACTAAAAGGTAGCCGAGCCCTGCCCTAGATTATATGTTTTAGTGTTTCTACCAAACCTAGCTGTGACCGGGTGAATTTATTGATTTATTATACTCTCTCTTTAAGCTCTGAAGTATGTATTCAAAACCAGCCTCATCAGTTACTTTATAACATAATATAGTTAAATTCACTTAGGGTCAGTTCTATAAATAAAGTACACAATTTTTAAAAAATCTGTCAGTTGTTAACTACCTGCAACCCTTACGGGTAGTAAGAGTCTATGCCAAAATTAAAAATAAACCCAAATAAATAATAACCTTTAATTTTTTTTGACATGCCTATTTATTTTTAAATTTATTGCAATATAATATCTAGTTTGGTAACCAAGCTTTGAATTTTTAAATATTTGGAGCCCTTAAGGGGTGGATATGAAGATAGAAGGGCAATATCACTAATATCGTACAGTTTGTTTGATATAAAAATGTACAAATTATTGACACTTTTGGGTAGCGGCGGGGAAAGTGATTTCAAAATTTCAATTTCACTCGCCCTTTATCTCCTCGTTTTAAAGAGCGCGTATCATCCAAATACACATCTAAATTATAATTATAATTCGTATAAAAATGATGTTTCCTGCCTAATTGACGAGGCAAAATAGCAATTAATGTAGTTTGACCCAAATAGGTGGACAGACGGATTAAAATGCCAGGATGATCTAGTCTGATTTGTCAGTAACGGAGAGCTAGGGTTTGAATCCCTGATGAGTGTACTGAGATAGGTATTTACTATATTTTTTTCCAACCATCCTTCCATGAAAATGCCGACTTCCTCTAAATCCTATTTTTACAACTCTTACCCGATTAGAGTAATTTAAATTGGTAAAAATAAATATGTAATTTTAATTTTTCATAAACATTGAAAAAATATATTTTAATATGTTAATTGATTTAACTGTGTCTTAATAATTGATGCTTATGACCGCACTACGATGTGGTGCTTTGTTCAAGTTGAATAACCCCCCACGTTAGCCATTGTTCGTGCTGTGACGCGTGCCCTTAATTGTTTTCTATTGTAGCAGTAGAATGCCCGCCGCTTTGCCATGAGGTTTAACAGGCGCCGATATATCGGTTAGTATCGATGTCGCCTCAGGGGAACATGAGATGCTAGGAGGGGAGGGGGGGAAGTATGGAAAGGACAAGTTGATACAATGGATGGCATATTGTAGTGGCGACGTCAAGAACACTCCCTCAATTCACAAACTCCATCTAGGATATTTCCACTAGGGACTTCATTCATCGCGATTGTTCGCAACGATTGATCAGACAAAAGACTTTTAGGTTCCTACCTCACAATTTTATAAATCCAGCTTCTCAAAGTTCACTGAGTGTATTGGTATTATCCCATTCTATTGGGGATCAAGTAGTTGTTGCACCCACATCGATGGCTACATGGTCTACGGCAGGGGTGGCGCACCTTTTGGCATTGTAAGGCTGAGTGTCACCTTGCGGATTCCTCATAAGTCCTCACGCACGCACTCTTCATGGACAGTAACTTTTTACAAAATATGATAGTGTGCCATTCATAGATAAATAGATCAATACGAGTGGATTTATTTTCAAACAATATGTTTTAATTTAACGACTTTTTATTTTAGTTAATTAAAATAAACGCTTTGAAGAATGGAACATTTTTAAACCATGAAGATAATTGATTTTTAAAATGTGCAAAAAGACCGCACCGAATGACTACAAATACCCTGATCTACTTGCAATAGGTCGGGTTGCCAATAACGGGGAGATAGGGGTTCGAATCCCGATCGAGTGTACTGAGGGTGGTTTTCCTTAAATTAATGATAATAATACTTAGCACTGTGTCTTACTACCCATTCGTATTATACGCTTAAGTACTAATTACTCTAATGGGTTAGGAATTGGAAAGGTTTAATATAGAGGAAGTGAACCGCTTTTGCGTGGAGGGAGAGTGGAAAACCATTTAGGAGCCCCCAGTTAACTCGAGTGAGATCAGAACCTTGATCTCTCCATCCTCGGTGGTCTAGCTCAACAATAAACTAGTGCATTAGCTAACTACGCCAACGAGGTGGGTTTTCCTTGAATGATTTTCCACTCTTCCTCAAAGAAAATTCAGGTATATTAGACCAGAATCCTAACTTCCTGATCCCTTCAACATTATCGTTGTTATTAAATATGCGACCAGCCCAAAGCGATAGAAAAAAGTAGGCGTTGATTTTATCAAGGGTTTTAGTTCAAATATCATGAGATTAGCTCGTTTTAGAATCGTTAAAAAAAAAACTTTTTGTCAAATTTAGTAAAATATTTGTTTATCTAGCGATGCCTACTGTATTCAATAAATTTGACACTTATTTAAATGAATAAAGCTCATAATAAATTATAATAGTTTAAGGGCGTCACTTAGATAGAAATTTAGGAATACTTGTATCTCTTATGGAAACACAATTTGAGAAAGGCTGGGTTTTTTTTTAGGTTTCCGATCATTTATTTTGATAACTGTGAAACTTTGCGTAAAACGTCTTTGAAAATAATCTCTTCAAATAAGAAGTTTTTTTATTCTATGAGGACATGGTAAGATATCTTTCCCCTCCGTTTTGTCTCAAACAATATTTTAAAACAACAACCCACTTCTTAACTAACGCGGGATTTCTGGAAGTCTACAACGCGTCTCGGCGCTTCGGTAAGCGGCCCCCTTAATAAATATGCTTATATTCAAAGAATGCATGAAACTCTCACTAGTTATCAAAATTAGTTATGTCCAGATGGCATGGTCTTGAAACTTTGAATCACACAGAGAGAGAATAAAACATACATTTTATCTTTTATATCAAATTAAATTTGAACTTGAGAAAAATGGAATGGGATAGATGGATACGCTATTATATTTGTTAATTATAGTTATAGCTGCATCTAAATATATTATTCTTTAAATTGAAAAATGACACCTGGGTATGGGAATCGAACTCGGGACTTTTGGCTTAGTACCCCAATGATCCAGGAATCGTCGCGTGCCCAGAATAATCTTACCGAGTCTAAGGTGGCTGTGTTATCTGATAGTGATCTTAATTGATCATTCATATATAGCTGACGATTTCAGCATGTCCATTACAGATTCTGCCTTAAAATATGAGCTAAGAATGTCTATGGACATGGAACGACTCCTGGGTAACTCAGTAGTTAGAACATTGGCGTACTAAGCCAAAGGTCCTAGATTCGATTTCCGTGTCTAGGTGTAATTTTTTAATTTAAAGAAATGATGAAAAGTTAATGTTACCTTATAGATATATCCATATCGCTAAGTGTGCTTAGGCCTATATATATTACAGTAATAATGTTATACATACATACCTACAAATATTTCAATCGAAGTAGAGTAAATAATTCATGTTAAAGTCTACTTTGTTCCGCTCATGGGCCAAACAAGTCAATAGGTTTATTCGTTGTAGTTACACCAACGTTATAAGCTTCAACTACATGTTTGTGACATGTTGTTATCTATACATGTGTTTGTTGGTGTACTCATGTGTGAAATGAAATTGAAACATAAACACGTGATAAATTCGTTGATTAGATTAAAAACTGTTATATCTAAACTATACATGCTACAAATTGCAAATATCGACGCATTTAAATTGGTAAAAATGTACAAATTTGAATTATTTGTTAAATATAGTTTAGAATTTTTCGTGCTTGTCAATTATTATTGTGCCATGGAAATTAATTTGTGAAAAATTTGAAAGCAAATAAACTTAATTAAAACAGTCGTATAAGTGTAAGAAATGGAAAACATATTATTCGGAGTTGGCAAAATATGAACATAATATAATTGAGTTGTTGGTGGTTTTAACCTCAGGAGAGAAGTGAATGCACAATTGTTTTATCATTATTTTGTTGTTTTTTATACAAAAATAAGATAGGAATATTTTGAATAGTGTAAAATTCTTTATCTACGCCACCAATTTAGAAAACATAATTTTTAAAAAGCAGTTTATAAGAAATATGTATTTTTCTCTAACATGATTTTTTTTATATCACTATATAACTTTTTGTTCTTATCTTTGGTATTTAACGTGAACTTCCTGAAATGACTGATTATATCAGCGCAGGACTTATAAAACAACTTAAATCTAAAACAATTACAACAACCCGACCCCCAGTCGTTAAGTCATCACTGTGAAATGTTAACAACAATTTTACTAATACACTTATCGGCCATGCCTGGAATCGAACCCGGTAAACTTAATTTATAGGGCAAACGTGCTAAAATGTCGGACCTTCAAAATACCGATGTTTTATCACATTATTATGTAAATTCATAAAATAAATCGTCCATAAAACACGTTTGGACCATTTTAACGGTGAAATTTTGTGCCCTAGGAGTAAAAACACACTATACATATTGACCAAAGTGTATAACAAATCTGGGGAGAAGTTGCTAATATTATATAAACTCATCCGGATTGCTTTTCTTTTCCCTTAAAAGTAATTTAAAAAAATTCGTTTAGTAATTTTCTCTCTATAGATTATATGAACAAAACTTGCCAAATTAATTATGGTGATCTTATTTTTAAACAATATATTGTTTAACTTTAAATGAAAGTAGAACTCAAATCAGTGAGAATGTGGACTAAACGTCGAGATCATCTAGTATTTTATGCTGGTGATGGAGAGTTAAAGGTTCGAGTCCTGGCCAGGAATACCAAGGATATATTTTCCTAAATGGTTTCTCACTCTACATCCACGTGAATGCAGGCACGTTTCCTCTAAACTCTACCTACCTCATCCATACTCCATTAACGAATAAAATAAATACAGCCAGGATGGGTAGTAAGCTACAGTGTGGGTAAAAATATGTTAGACAAATCATTTAATTTCAGTTTGACACAGATTTCAATTCAAAATCTCTTCACATTTCGTTTCAAATACTTTGCCTTCACATACAAACGGGAACGTTCGTTCCATAGATTCCTCCCATTATAACTGGTGAGTGAGATCACATTTTAGAATAGGATTATTTCATTCCACCTCTGCTCACCAATGAAATCCTAATCCTAAATAAGCGAGACAATGGAAGTATAAGCAGTTCTGTTGCCTTTTTATCCGGTCCGCTTTGCAACTCATCTCATATGAAGCACTCATCCACCAATAAGAAGGGTTTTTAAGACGCATCAACACAAGGTTTATTTTTATTTTACTTACCACGTCTCACCACCATCCAACACCTTAGCTAAGTCGGTAGCATGTCTCTCTAATGAGCTAAGGGTACCTGGTTTGATTCCTGGCATGGCCGAAAAATGTATCATTGGTGAAATGTGGGTTGACGGCCGGGGACTGAATGTTGTGCCTGTCCTAGTCTTAAGTTGTATTATAAGGCATATGAAGCTACGACAGGCCTAGCAAACCGGTAGTGGGAAATATATGGCTTGAATAAAAACTGACCCGGACTTTAAGCTGGAAACAGTAAACGTCTCACTTCCCGTTAGGACTATCCGCACGTGGTAGTGTCTCAATATTTCGAGTTGAACGGGACTGAGCCTATCTGGATCCATAGGAAAATAGCTGAAAAAAAATACATACCGTATTTGACCTAATAGTAGCCCCGGCTACTAGAACAATTTTACTTCATACCTTTCCTAAAATTAGAATCCGCGGCTGCTATCACGTCCCCGGCTACTTTTTGGTCAAATACAGTATTTTAATTGTGAAAAGGACTAAATACATATGTTAAAACTACACATTACTCTTATATATATACAAGTATATGTTCTCTTCGTTAACCCTAACAAAGTAGCAAACTTAACTTGCTTTATTCCACCAAGTTTGTAAAATAAGCGTGAGAAAGCAACGCTCCACTATTAAATACATTATATGAATGGCCAAGTTAGGGGGGGGGGGGGG
>CABFWB010000710.1:226378-238031 GCA_902151455.1 Timema bartmani | reverse complement strand
CACTCTCTTTTCTGGTGTTATCACGAGTGTTTAACACACGTCCACTCTGTTTTCTGGTGTTATCGTGTTTTTTCACTGTCGGCCGCGAGGGCTTCTTGCAGCCCTCACTGCGTCCTCTTGGACAATTTCACTTCTTAGAAAGAAATCGGCCAAGGTCGTTTTCTTTTTCACTTAAAAACTACACCTCAGTTTGAGGAGATATATTACAATTTGTCCTGTTCTTTACTGATAGTTTCGTAAATACTAAAACACACAATATACATTGTACCCTTATTTTAGAAAGTGGAACAAATTAATCTTCAGTCCGTCCTTCGCTAAAACTCATTAATCCTGCTGGAGTTAACATTAAATAATATGTTATGCTTCACAGTTTATACGATTTCATTTATGCTCTTTGATGAAGTGTTTTTGCAACAGTGTATATTATTTCGTTTCACAAATCCTACCATTATTTAATAAGTGTCTCTATTTTAAGATGAGAGAGAGAGAGAGAGTATGTGCGGTGCAGCCTACCATATATTTTTATCTTCAGCTGAATTCTCTACGCCTCGACATGCAAATGCTGGTGCGTATCCTTCACATTAGTTCATCCCATACTGTTAGTCGAGGATGGATATTTTAAATAACTTACTTACTTGTAGAATTCACTAATAAAACCAAATTTGATTTCGGTGACGTTATATTAGGATATACAAATACAACCTTATCGGAAATGGTGTAATATGGAAATAGTTGAATTATCTTACTAATATTATAAATGCGAAAGTTTGTGTGTTTGGATGTCTGTTGCTCAATCACGTCAAAACTACTGAACAGATTCAAATGAAACTTTGTAGGTAGGTAGAGTATGTCCTGGAATAACATATAGGACTATTCCCAACCTTTAATTTTACAATATTAATGTTTAAACTTTTCGTCGGGCGAAGCCACGACGGGTAACAGCTAGTATAAAATAATTGAACTAATTGAATTGTATACTATATATGTTGAAAATGTCAAAACAACGTTTTTAAAAAAATATTAAAATAGCACTTTTTTTGAAAATTAGATAATTCGCTATGTTACACAGAGGATAATGTTGCCACTAATTCAGTCAAATGGATCCAAAACATGATTTTTGACGCGCCACGGGATTAATATCGCTATAGAATCCCTATTGTCAACATCCTTACTGCCCCTATGTTAGCTTATATTTGAATATTCATCGGTTAACTTGTTCCATTTTTATCCATTAAAATTTAAACAAAATCGTGTGTAGCTTTAGTTTTATTAATTTGCTTCTTTAGACTACTCTGGAAAACTTGCTGATCGCCAAGAATAACGGTCTTTTCCGCCTGAATCTTTCATCGGCCTATAAAAAAAGACAGTTAAAAAAACATACATACATCTTACTTCTAATCCGGGATATCAGCGTTTATTTAGAGTAACGAGGTACGGATGAAGATATTTAATTTAAAACAAACCTGCATTTGCGTGTGGATAGAGTGGGAATTAATTTAGGGAAAACAAGCCAACCAATTTGAATTCCACCCGTTACAGTGGTTGAATGGACTAAAGCAATATACTAGACTCCCGAAGACTGGGAGATCGGGGTTCGATCCAATCAGGTGTACTGAGGGAGGTTTTTTTCCCTAAATGGTTTCCCACTCTCACTCCAAGTTAATGGGAGTACACTTCCTCTAAATTCAACCCTCCTAATGTCTAACAAATTAGTGTAATAAATACATAGGCGTATTCCGAACGGGTTGTAAGACGCGGTGCTGAATAAATAAATAAATAAATAAATGTATAAAAGTAAATAAAATTATACAGGGAAGCCACAAAAATTTCATATAAAATTCCCTGACTTTTTCAGGTTTTTCGAAAAGCATTTAAAAAATTAATCCTTTCTAACCTATTTACACTTTTTCTTGGTGAAAGACACACTATTATATTTTTTATTTGAAGTATTTAACATGCACTTTCTAAACCGATTGATTATATCAGCACATGATAATTTCTATGAGTGAGAATAAGAGGGCCTACCAATTTTGTCGGGAAATGTATTTTACATACCTTCCAGGGTTCTATTACATGCCACATTCGACATGGGACCGACGGCCTTAATTCCCCTCTGAAGGAGGTTGTGCTACGGATTTTTATCACTCAAGATAAATACTTCGACCCCGGCTGGATTTTAACTTACAAATATCGGGTACTGGACACAAAATAACATTCAGAATTTACTTTAATTCCAAAGTTTCTGATGGACAAGCCAACAAGGCCAGTATCTTTAATAACACATCTGATTTTGACACTTTGACGGTCTAAATTACAAGAGGATGCATTGAAATAGTTTTTCTCTTTAAGATCCTCTTTCCTGTTTCCAGTGAAATACTTGCACATTTCCCCATAAAACAAAAGTGTCAACTGACCAAACCCTACCCATTTGCCCCTCGTTTGCCATCAGCTTGGTTTTGAAGGTCGATTTATTTTAGCACCGCGTTTAACTACCCGTTAGGTTTAGACGCTTGTATACTAGTTACACCACTGGTTTTAGGGATTATGAAGATTATATTAATAGGAAGTGAACCCACATTTGCGTGGAGGGAGATGGAAAACCATTTTGGAAAAAACCTTAATCTCAGTGTACCCGACCAAGATTCGAGTCTCGAACTCCCCGTCAACGGCAGTCTAGCTTACTGCAAGAGATCATACAGCCGCCGAAGTGCGTGAGGTTGAATTTAAACCAAATAATAAATTTTGGTGTTAATTAGACCGCGAAAATCAACAAATAAAGTAGATACCCTCTTTTTTCGATTACAAAACTACATTTGAGACTAAATGTGCCAAAGCTGTATTTCACCGCTACTTGAATGTCTTAGTCAACAAAATTTGGACAATATTTTAATAAAAAAAAGGGAATGACGGTACTAATTTCCTCTTCCTTTTAATCCAACAGTAAAATATTTCAGTTGAAATAAAACATAGGTTTTCTTATCTAGTAGGAAATAATAGCATACACCCTCAAGGGTAAAGTGGGGGATTAACGCTCTAGTTCTTTAGGTAGTGATAGGGTCCTAAGTCAACGTTTACAATTAAAAATATTTATTACCGGGACCTCATAGATTTGTTTGATCTCACTTATGTTAATCTGGATACGTTACGGATTAGTTTTGGCAAACCATCGAATCATCAGCTCTAAGCGGGAGCGAGTTATATCCAGAGAGAGTAACAAAGGCTTCTATAAATCAACAACGGTTGACGATGCTGCTGGCTATATTAACAGTGAAATTCCTGAAAAGTGTATTGAAACAAAATGGCACACAAGTTTGTATACATGCACTTGAGGTACATTGCCGTGCAAAATTCGGATGACAACCACGATATTCAGTCAATCGGATTTAAGTCTAATGTCAATTCCGGACGTTTGTAATTAGTGATCCTACTTTAAAATAAAATTAAAGCTTACATATTGTTCCAGTGGACAACATAAGCATTAGAAATAGCCGTTTATAAAACAATACGTCCTCATAGTTTTTAAGCCTGTTCATTACAGGCTTATTTTAATACTACCCAACCTAATAAGATCGAACCCTTAGTCTGTAGATTCATGAAAAGTTAGGTTTTGTTATGTTGAGCTAGCTTTTTATAAAATTATATTCATGCAACTTAATTATATAAAGTAAGAGTGGGTAAAGTTCGAATTAACTTAATTGTATTATTAAAAAAAATAAAAAATTAATTTATATAATAACTTAATGTTTTTTTAATACATTAGGGTATTTTGGTATTAATGTCATTTGATTTGATCCTTCAACGACTTTAATCTTTACGTTTGTTGAGCTTCGCACCCTAAAAAAAGGCCACAATTGAAAACTGTCTTGAACAGAAAAATCCAACCCTATCCAAGGTTTAACCTTGTGACTTATTAATAGTCATTGAGAATGCTAGTTTAAATGAGAACTACCTCCATCTCAAAATAAAAGGGACGTTAGGGTCTACAGGGACCAAACCGATTATTGGTATGGAACGCACATTTCCCTCGAGACGAACCCGTTTGTTGCGTAGATTAGATTTGCATCCAATTTTGTCACTTCTAGGCGGGTTCCATTGCATAGACCATTTTAGTATAATACACCTAAACCAACAAACATTAGTATTATTTATTAGATTATGTCATTTGTTACTCACTCACTAGTGATAGTTGTATTTTAATTAGAGTAGTAATTGGTTTGTATGAACACATATCTAGGCTATGTAAATTTAAGCTCAAATTATATAAATATGTTTAACGTTATCTCTAAAATTCTCACTGACCAAAAAACACTTTTTGCTAACTAATATGAATATTTAACTAATATGAATATAAATCAACCAAACCATAATTTATTCATACAGTTCACTGTCTTATAATCTGTATTCTCTCTTCAAATTTGAGATTATTATTTCTATTCTAGTTTCTCCTTGCTTTTGAAATTAAAATAACACGTTGAAGATTTAAAATGATTCATATTTGTATTTTTATTTGTTTTCAAGTTTGAAAAATTTGCGCACCTCTTGAGTGGTTTCTCTAGAATTTCACTAAATTTCAGCTTTATATCTCATTGAGAAGTACTAAAAACTATCTGGACAGATATACATACATACATGTATACATACACCATTACACTTTTATTAATGATTAAAAGTTGTTTTTGATTTTATTTCCATAGAAACAACATATAGTGCAGGCTTTCCAATAGTTTTATTACGCATTAAATTCGTGTATTGTTTGAATTAAATTCCACACACGGACTAGCCTAAGATTTAAAAATGAGTTAGTAAAGGATTCTTTAAATATATTGATACCCACGCTGGGGGTCACGTTGTCTAAAATGTCAGACTCGTAATACACTGGGTTTACCAGTTGCGTCGAGGGAATATTTCCACTTGTGATATATTCATGGAAATTTCCCGTTAAGGCTAATTGGAGAACATTTCATCTAAAAACCTTTTTCATCCCTACTACATAGAACAACCCATTAAATAACCCTTTTGTGAAAATGTATGGAATGGAAAAAAAAAAGTTGCAGAAATGTACTCTAGTATTATCACAGTTTTTATAACTAAAGCACTTTTTTGGCCAGAATAAATATAATATTATATTGATTCATATAGTTTAATTTTCTACATATGGTAATCTCAATTTATTTTTTCAAAATATTCTTCATGAGTTATCGCGTAGTTTGACCAAAATATTTAAATAGAGAGAAAAAGTCCTAACCATATGATGTGATTCTCACGAAAAATATTCATTAACTGTCGAGATTTCCATTTATATCAATTAAGCTAATGTATATACTGAAGCAATATTTTATTTATTTTGACCAAAATAATCTTTGCTTTAAAATTCGAGTTAATACTGAACTCACATCACATGCTCTACACTCCAACCGTAATTATTTTAGCAACGGACTATTAATAAATTATGCGGAATGAACTAATCACCACTCAAAATGAAAAAAAAAGTACTGACTGAATAACATGAACCACAAAAATAAATATACAACTTATATAAATAAGAAATGCATTGCATAAAACATGGGTTTTCATTTGTCTAAATTAAAATCTTCGCTGTTTATTTAGTGGTGCTAAGTTTGTCCCAGTTAAATAAATACATTGAAAGGGGAGGGTTACACAACCTCTTAGTCTCCCCGCTAACGACGCCCTTGGACGGGGGAGCTATACCTCAGTTTTAGCTTATGTGGTGCTGACTGACAGCTCACAGCTGACTTCTGACGGCTTTGAAAAGCTACCAGACCAAATTATGTATCCCTACGCCGAACCATATGATCTGCAAAAAACATGTCTTTAGCAGTTGTCACTTCTGACAGTCAACATTTAGGTATATACCTAAATGTTGACTGTCAGAAGTCAGCTGTGAACTGTCAGTCAGCACCACATAAGCTAAAACTGAGGTATATAGTCACAATACAACTGACTAGAATTGATGCTGGGTTACAGAATCAGGCCTGGTAAAGTATAATTTTCATAGAAAACCCTTAAGTTGAAAGCTGGGAACATACGATGCCATAATGGCGGAAACAAAATTTTTACAATTGTAGTTACATTCTTAGGAGAAAAATAAGATTAAGGGGACTGTAGTTAGAATTATATATCTAAGAAATGTTAGAATGACATATCTAAGGAATGTATGTGGAAAAACTCATGTGGACAGAGTCCGTAATGAATGGAAGCTGAAGGAGTGTGGTTTGAGAAGGAATCTGATATGGTAATGTGAAAGAAGCGTATCACGTTGGTTTTGGCATGTTGTGAGGATGAGTGCGGATCGAATGACGAAGAAGATATATGAAGGTAGAGTGTGTGGATCAAAAGGAAGGGGTAGGCCATGTCAGATGTGGCTAAATGTTGTAGATGAATGTGTGTAAAAGAGAAACAACATGAGTTTTAAGAATAAAAGAACACGTATGACTCGGAGTATGGATGTTTTTGAAGGGGAGTATGTAAGGATAGGGAAGTGTAGAGAAAGTTAGTAAGGATGGATTAAGTACAAAGTTGTTTTTTGAGCTGTATGCACAGTTTCTTAATCTTAAAATAACGGCGTGATTAGGTATGCATGTGAGTATGAAGGTCTGTTTGGTTGATAATGTAAACACAATGTTAACACTCATTTATAAGTAAATGCTATTATTGGAAACTTTGTTAACTTTTTAGATGAGCTTAATATAAACCAAATTAGATATACTTCTAGAATACCAAGTTTTATTGACTTTCATTCAATGTTGGTGGTTGAAAGTGGAATTCCTATAAAAATCAGGGTTTAGTTCCACTGTCTGTTGACATTGTCTTGTCCCAAGAATCACAAACATTACAACATTGACACAGTGGCAGCACAATATGACTGCCATTTTCCGATCAGTCCCATCGGAGAAAGCGTTCCTCCACTAAGGGTCCCGCACAAAGGATCATCACCCACCACCCGACACTTTGTCCACTTCTGGGTCTCATTGTGGGTGGGTGGTCGCGATTAAAGCGTGCAACGTTGTTTTGAAACCGCAGGCGAACATACATGCATGGTGCTCGACAGCATTCCTCGTGGTGTGTGTGTGTGTGTGTGCGTGTGCGTGTGTGCGTGTGCGTGTGTGCGCGCGAGAGAGAGAGGTCGGTTGTCACAGTTTATGGCAACCAACGTTTGTTGACCGATCCTATTAGTAGTGAGTTCAAAATGATGTTTCGGGAAAACTGTGCTTTAGAGCTGGATTACCGTAACTCCAAAATCAGCAGTTTACAGGAGATGCGGTTGTATTTTCAAGGCCGTAACCAAACATTTATTTTGAAAAAGGGAGGGGAGGGGTTCCTTTTGTGGTGGCTCTCCAAATAGTAAATGGCAATTTTTCTAAAAATATATTTAATCCCCTTTGAAGTAATTTAAAAGGCGCTTATTTTATTTATAGGTAGGTAACTTTCTCTTTCTGAACCGACTGATTATATCAACACACGAGTTGTAAACTTCGCTCTAAAACACACGCAGCCGTTGAGGTAGGAGTCCAAGGAACGAGAGAAAAAGGCAGTATTTTCGCAGTTTCTATATCAAAACATTATTTTGGCCAAAATAATTAAAATATTGCTTCAGTTCAAAGGTAGAGTATAATTTTATTTACATGAGGATACCAACTAGTTGTTGAATATCTGTCATGAGCATAGCGACATTAGATGATAAATTTTTAAATCAAGATTAAAAATATATATATATATAAATTCCAGGACACCCTTGACGGATATTCAAGAACTTTTGAGGTCACCATATAAATAAAATAAAACTATTGTGTTTCTACTGGAGACCTATTTGAGTTCTTTTGACCAAAACAATGTTTTGAAATCAAAACTGCAAAAACAACGCTGGTCACATGAAAGTTACCGAGCATTTACGTCGTCTCTAAGAGCCTAATCTGTTGTTTGTTTCTGAAACGTGAAGTAATTCAATTTGAGCTGGTGGTCTGCCCAGTAAGTACTTAGTGGCCTGCGGGTCGGACACGCATGCCTTAGACCAGGGGCCTCCAAACTACGGCCCGTGGGCCACATCCAGCCCAACACAAGATTGTATTAAAAAACAAAATAATGGTTTCTCTACGTTATTTATTAACCACACAGTTTATTTGACATGCCCAATTTCTATCCACACGCGTGCTTCCCCCATGACACCAAGCCAGAGTGCTGTCGGAATTGCAAACCCTCATTTTCAGTTGCAGGCGCTATTTCTTATACCGACAACAGAACGGCTTGACTGTGACGATTTTTAGTTAGTTCCAAGTCTCCCGGCAGAGGGTTATAAAAGGAAAGTTCCGAAAGATGTTACCTAATTTAAAAACAAGTAATTATATTGACTAATTATTATAAATATAATTTATTACATATAAATTGATTCATTTCTCACAGAGAAGAATCAACGTCAATCACTTTTGTCAAACACTGACTGGCCTTGGAAAGTTGAATTTTTTTTTATAGACGTGACTGGCCATATGACTTGAATCTAAATTTTCATGTTGAAACAAATTTGATTTATGATCTATTTGCGCATGTCAAGGCATTCAAGGCAAAAAATAATGCTATTTGAGGAACAGGTGAACGTTACTTTGACCCGCAAAAATGTGTAAAATATATTATGTTGCCCGCATAGTAAAAAAGTTTGTAGACCCTTGCCTTAGACCATGCGTCCAACAGAGCGGGTCATTCCCATGATGAATACCACAGTGTGAGAAGATATCCTTCCACTTCAAATAGACAGTGCCCTTAAGGGACGATGAAGTAGAAGGTGAGATATTAGGGACGTTCACAAGAGGTTGCCTGGAGGAATACTGTGAAACCACATCGGGCTGGAGGGGTGTGGCGGGGAGGTGGGGTAACAACACTGCTCCCTAGCTTGAACCTCGTCTCCCGCCTCTAGGGCGAGCTGGTTGCCTGTATTTAGGAGAAGAAACCTTTCGCTGATCTACGCTCAAACACTCGATATCTCCTGTAATTATCAGGATACTTAACACAAACATTCTGAATACGCCGATTATATCAACACACGATTTAAAAACTAAATTAATTTTAGAGCTACCCGCTTCATTGTTCGAATGGTCTTAAAATCGTCACTTTCGAAATAGACTGGATTGCCGATGACGGGGATATTGGGGTTAGATTCCCAGTTAGATGTATTGAGGGCGTTTTTTCTTGAAATGGCTTTCAACCCAGTTTCCACGCAAATGCAGGTAAACATTCCTCAAACTTGTGCCATTTTCGTCCCTAACACATTAGCGTAGTTAGTGGGCTACACAAGAGTATAACCCGGATGGGTAGTAAGATAAGGTACTAAAAATAAAATAGAGGAAACACAACAACCAGTTCCCCAACCATTAGTTTAACAGTGTGAAAGGGGAATTCTTAATTTCACCAATTATACATTTTCCGGCCTTACCGGGAATAGAGACCAAGACCCTTTTATCTCTCACTGAAAGATGTGCTAATGACTCATCTAAGGTTCATCGAGTCTTACTACCCATTCACGCTATCCACATATTTACACTAATGGGGTAAAGATAAGGAAAGTATAATTTAGAGGAAATATACTTGAATATGCGTGGAGAGAGAATGTGAAACCGTTTAGTAAGGAAATCTTTTAATATTCTAGACCTGGATTCGAACACCGATCTCCCTGTCACTGGCAGTACAAGCTATTGCGAGAATGATGTCTTAGACCAGAAGATGTGCAGTAAAGGATCAACAGGTGTGCAGCGAAGGGTCAGCAGGTATGCAGTAAAGGATCAACAGGTGTGCAGTGAAGGGTCAGCAGGTATGCAATGAAGGGTCAGCAGGTGTGCAGTGAAGGGTCAGCAGGCGTGCAGTGAAGGGTCAGCAGGTGTGTAGTAAAGGGTCAGCAGGCGTGCAGTGAAGGGTCAGAAGGCGTGCAGTGAAGGGTCAGTAGGCGTGCAGTGAAGGGTCAGCAGGTGTGCCACGAAAGGTCAGCCGGTGTGCAGTAAAGGGTCAGTAGGTGTGCCACGAAGGGTCAGCAGGTGTGTAGTAAAGGGTCAGCAGGTGTGCCACGTAGGGTCAGCAGGTGTGTAGTAAAGGATCAGCAGGCGTGCAGTGAAGGGTCAGCAGGCGTGCAGTGAAGGGTCAGCAGGTGTGCCACGAAAGGTCAGCAGGTGTGCAGTAAAGGGTCAGCAGGCGTGCAGTGAAGGGTCAGTAGGTGTGCAGTAAAGGATCAGCAGGCGTGCAGTAAAGGGTCAGTAGGTGTGCCACCAAGGATCAGCAGGCGTGCAGTGAAGGGTCAGTAGGTGTGCAGTAAAGGGTCAGCAGGCGTACAGTGAAGGGTTAGAAGTTGTGCAGTAAAGGGTCAGCAGGTGTGCCTTGGGAATGTAAGGGAAGATCGAAAAGAAGCATAAATATTTTAAAATCCAAGCTCAAAATTATTTTTTAAATAATACAAAATTATTAAGGAATTTTAGTTATTAAACTTTTGAACACAATATCTTTACTAGTTTTTTTAACCATATAATTCCTTCTTAAAAACCAATGGCGGGCCCTGACAATTTTAGTGCCTTGTTCAGTGTGTCGTAAGTTGCAAATACTAAACTTAGAAAATTGTTGCTGTAGACCATGTGATCACTCATGTGACTTAAAAATATTGTTTTAGCACCACGCCTTACTACCCATTCGGTCTGAATGCCTATATACTAATTACACTAATGTATTAGGAATTAAAGAGGCTGAATTTTATAGAAAGTGTACCCGCATTTGCGTGGAGAGAGAGTGAAAAACTATTAAGGAAAAATTACCATCAGTACATCTGACCAAGATTCGAACCACGTTATCCCCGTCATATGCAGTCTAGTCTACTGTGAGAATAGCCTGTTAGACCATGCGGCCACCAAAGCGGGTAATAATAAAATTTAATAAAATTTAAATATTGTGAACTCTATAGGGATGCTACATAAGACATAGGAGTGAAATATTTACGGCTGTATCCACATCGGTGGACACGTGAACTAAATGTCAGGCTCATATTATATAGTCTTGATTGTCACTGACGTGAAGATCAGGGTTCTCATTCCAGCAAAGTTAACAGATACATTTTTTTTCGAATACGTTTCACACTCCCCATCTATGCAAATACGGATATATTTCCTCTACATTATACTTTATTCATCCCTACTCCACTTGCGTATTTAAATGTGTACAGCCCGGAAGGGTACCAAGATGCGTTGAAGTGGAAAAAAAGTAACTTAAAAAAGAGTTTTCTTGTCCCATGCTGTTACGTATAGAATAGCAAATACATAAAAAGTTTTTGTTATTTTCAATTTCCAATTGTAATTTAAACGTAGAGCAAAATAGGTTTTTCTAATGTTTATGTAATATTTTATTTTTAAAATAAATCATGAGATGAAAATATAAACTTTATACATTTTATAGCTTTCCAGACAATTTCTAGGAAACATTTTATATTAATTTTTATTTGTGATATTTCACTCTCTAAATATATACTATTATTATTATTAGCACCGCATCTTACTACCCGTTTTGGTTATACGCCCTTACGCTAATGTCTAATGGTAGGGTGATTGTGAGATGAAATGGAGGACCTACAGTTTAACGTGGAATCCGAACCACGGTGGAGACCTGGCATTCC
>CABFWB010000710.1:205602-222411 GCA_902151455.1 Timema bartmani | reverse complement strand
GTTAGTAGGAAAGTTCCTACTTCCCCCATCTATCGGTCTGATCGTAACTCCCACCTCTTACAACCAGTGCAAGTACACGTAGAAATGGTGTTAAGCCACGAATCTCGGATCACGGAACTAAATATAGCACTCTATGGAGCCGCTTAAAAATAACTTTTTCACATGTAACTAAAATTCGCTTGTTCCACTTAATAATAATTAAATTTAACTAATTTCGAGGAGTGTACCGACATACTCGAACAGATACTAATTTTTTAATATTTGAGATGAAATTATTATAGCCAGATCACTACCAGCCAGACTTATCTTGTGCTTTGCTTCGAATTAATTCAATTTACTTGTGCAGTTGTGTTTCGGTCTTGCTAAGTATCGCCTTTGCATATAATCAAATTAAGTTCTACTGTCTTCTAACACCTGTAAGTCGAGATTTTGGGGGGTCCGGACCCCCAGGACCATCCCTGGCTACGTCCCTGGTCAAAGGTCCTTGGTTTGATTCCCACTTCCAGGTGTTATTTTTCACTTAATTGAAATAACATCATGTTTTATTAGGATCACAATACTAAGAAATATTTAAGTGCGAGAATATGTCCCTGCAAGTACGTGGCACTCTTTACACTAGAGTTTGAATCCTGAATGGGTGTACATAAGATGTTTCTTCCTGCATGATTTCTCACTCGCTCTCCATACAAATTCGGGTACATTTACTCTAACTTCTATTTAAACCATACCTATTCCATTAGTGTAATTAATACAAAATATCATCGAAGAAGGTGTTCAGGTTTTTATAATAAAATATCCATGGAAATCCTACTGATGACGAGGCGGTTACCACACTGCTCACTGAAAAAAGCATGTAAATAGGTCAAATATGACTGAGGATATTAATTTGTGAAATCCTGGGTTACTTTTTGAATGCAATTGTAAATGCACATGGCCCTAACGGGCATAAAAACGCAGTGGAACAAAAAAAAAGAAGAAATAAGTAGTTTCTTTTATCACCACGTCTTAATTCCTGTTCAGGCTATACGCATACAAGTATATGATAATTAATCTAATGGGGTAGGAATGAGAAAGAAAGCATTCAAGGGGTAATATACCCACATTTGCGTGGAAGGAGAGTGGGAAACCATTTAGGAAAACCCTTCTCAGTAGACCTGACTGGGATTCGAAACCCGATCTCCCCATTATCAGTAGGCCAGTTTAACAGAAGAGTGACACCTTAGACCATTCGGTCACTGAAGTGGGTAGGTATTCATTGATTGATAGCTAGGAAACTAGCCGCTTCGGTGGCTGCATGGTCTGAGGTGTCACTCTCTCGCAATATACTAGACTGCCGATGACAGGAAGATCGTAGTTCGAATCCCGGATGGGTGTACTGAAGGTGGTTTTATCTAAATGGTTTTCCACTTAACCTCCACACAAATGCATATACACTTCCTGTAAATTCAACCTTCCTCATCCCTAGCTCACTAGCCTAATTAGTACAGATGGGTATAACCTGAACAGGTAGTAAGACAAGGTGATTAAAAAAAAATAGGAAACTAATCTACTACTGTGTAATGTAGAACTTGATGTTAACGCCCTTTTAGGTGACAGCTGTGTAATTGTTTAAAATAATTGTGGACACGCGCAAAAGCTGTCAGTCCCTGCAACTGACAGCTTGATTTTATGGCGAGTGGTATATGTTTTAATATTATTGTTATTGTTTTTGACACTTAAACAAAAACATACTATTTATTACTGTACGTGCAACATAAATGTTATTAACGACTTAACCTAAGGTTCAAGGAAGAGAAGGGTAGTTTAGAGGAAATGGTATTATTGGATTGACATGTAGAAATAATTGGAAAAAACACACGTTCAAAACCCCCCATAGGGCATCCGGACAGGATTAGAGCTCTGACTTGCTCATTAACGATGATCAAGTGGATTATTAGTAATTAGTAGATCTAGCCTACTTTACAAAATAGTTTTGAATTCACTAAGTAGACAAAGAACGTCCTTAATATATTCATATTTGATTTTCAAAAAATATTTTATAAAATAAATATGATGTAACTTTGATGTTCCATCAAATATATTTTATGAAAGAAAAAGTTTACAAACCTTTTATAAAAGATTTAACCTATAGAACATGCTCTGAAGTTTTATCAAAGAAAATGGTGAAATCATAAAGTCTAACTTAAACATGTAAAGCAGTTAAACATTAAATCGTCGAATATGATGATACAAACTCCACACTTTAGCTAAAGCTAAGTGTTTTTTTTAAATTAAGAGAGCAACTTTGGTGATAAAATTTTCTAAAGTTCTTTAATACATTCAGATATATATATATTTTTTTAATATGTTTGGCATCTATTTTTGTAATCATATGAATTGTACAAACTTTGAAGAGAATGTGAAGCAATGTAAAACAAATTTTATAAATAAAAGATAGTGTCATCTCTTTTATGATATTTTTCTATATAAGCCAATATATATTATATTAATAAAATTAATAGTTTGTGTATCTATGTGTCTGTCACGAGCGTTGTGCAATACCAATGGCACGTAGAAGTCTAAAATTTTAAAATTAGTATAATAAAATATATAAAACCGGTAAAGGACGATGATTCTTAAACTACCTATATATATATTTATATATATATATATATACCTATCAGATAATACAATATACATATTTAAAAAATTACATTTTCCTCGGCTCTCACGGTACCACGATGACCTTTAAAACTAGAAACCATTAGGTGTGTTCGGGAATGCTTTCTAGACGATGCTATAATATTTTTTACTTTCTCTCTATCTTACAGGTAGAGAAAGTATGGTGATCGTCAAAAAAATCGAACTCGAGATTTTCATTTATTTTAATAATGAAACTACCCACAACAATGGTACGATCGAAATCCCTTTAAGAGCTGGATAAAATACATAGAATAGAACATTGAACAATCTAAATAAAATTAATCACTGAAAAAACTCAATCATTGCAACTTGCTGTGGGTTATTATTATTATTATTATTATTATTATTAATAATAATAATAATAATAATAATAATAATATGTCAATGCTTCCACATACTAGCGCTACCTATAGCTAAGATTACAACTGAGAAAATAATAATGACAATAAAAAAGTATATATATAAATGTCTTTGATATATATGTCAAAACAGGATAGCTCAGTTCAAAGTTTCAATTTATCATAGACCTATATTTTTTATGCCTTATAGGACAACAAATAAATATGGTTTTACAAGTGTCAAATAATTTACAATGCATATTGTGGATTGTCTGCAGAATATTAATATATTTAATCAATTTAGTAAATATTCCTTCTAAAAGTCTTAATAGTTTTTGATGTTGAATCATGGAAATGAATTTATATATAAATTTGTCTAATCTCACAAAGAAAAAAAATTAAGGCCCATGATAATTCCTTCTAAAATATTGGTTTAAGACCAGTTTCTTCTTTTCAGTCGAAATATTGAATTTCACTCAATAAAAACACATACGTCGAGTTTTAGGCTTCTAGCTCACTTTAAATATATTTAAAATTCACTTTACAATAAAATATACATAATTCTTAATATGTTTGGTGAGGATGAACACATATTTCCTCCTGAAATTTTTCAGAAGCCAACAAAAAGACTAATTTTATTCAAACAATGTTCCAAGTGTATTCTTTTAGAACAAAATTTAAAAACGTTCTTTTCTCCAAGTCCAAAATCATAACATAGGTAAGAGGGTTAGCCATGAACTAACGATAAATATAATATAAAACTTAATTCAATATACAAGATTAAAAGATCTATAAATTAATTTGAGAACTATTAAAGAGACGATTAGAATTTTCACTTCCATTTGTCAAAATCGAAATTCGCACTAGTTTATATAAATTTTCTTTGCCCAAGAGCATCTGCGCAGGCTTACTCTGTGTGTGGGATTAGCTCTGTCCAAATGAATATCCTATGCATGGAATCACTCTGTCCAAATAACTATCTCACTTCTTTTATTTTCATTCAGAACGAGAGTCACTCTTCACTTGTCGTCAGATGATTTATGCCTTGAGTAGTTATGGCCAACCAAGAAATAAAACAAAAAGAATTCAACATAAAACTTCAAAGGATAAATACGTTTAGTAAAATGATAAGTGCTCTCCCAAATTTTAAAATTAGTTATTAATATTTTTAACAATGCTGGGCAATCTTCCTTCCGTATATTGTGAATGAACATAAAAGTGTATCTGATCTGTGATGTCGCGGACGAACTTCGAAACACATTTTAATTCATCAAAAATAATTTAAAAAATCGTAAAATATTTTTGCAAGTTAGTATTACAACCTACCACCTAAATTTCCTATAACTAGACACCACAATATCTAAGAAGAGGGTAGGTGGAATCTAAACAATGTAATATAACAAAGAAAGAGATACAATCGCAACTATAAGAAAAATTTGAATTATTTATTCAAAATAAAACAACAAAATTAATTAAAAATTACATGGCCTCACAAGGCAAACTGAAGAGTGTTGAAAACATGTAAATAGGGCAGAGACTGCACTTAAGCAGTACATTTTAGAATATATTTCACAATCTCAAGGTAAATTATTCATTTACATGAATTAGTCAGAAAGCGACCCAACAATGAACAAAAATCGTTACATTTTACATCGGTACATTTTAGAATATATTTCACAATCTCAAGGTAAATTATTCATTTACATGAATTAGTCAGAAAGCGACCTAACAATGAACAAACATCGTTAGTAAGATAATAAAGAGATTACAGAGCCCCTTTTAAATGATTAACAAGGCGCCTGAATCACCATAGTGAATTCAGACTAAACAAATTTAAATTTTAAGATTAAATTAAAATTTAAATATCAATTCTGATATTTATAAATTACACGAAAATTTGACTTCTCAACATAACTCAAACTCATGTGGGACTATTACTTCCTCCACCTTTGAAGTAATCGAGAAGATGCCGACTTGTTTATATTTAACATTATAAGGGAAAACAAAGCCATATTACATTAGAATACTTGTAATTTCTCACTAAACGAGTCGGTAAAAGTTAAAGTTATTACTTATAAACCAACAAAACTGAATTACTTTAATAATTTCATCAAAGAAGATACGTTTACACAAAATTACCTATAAAAGAAAAATTATCAAATTTTAAAGTTCAAACCATTAACGGTAACCATAAGTGCAATAATAATAATTTATAGTTAAACTAAATATTTCAAGCAAACAAAAAGAATAAAAAAGGTGGCTACCTAATAACATTTCTAGAAATTACAAAGAGACTAATGCCCAAGTAGCAAAAAGGAAACATTAAGTGTTCCTTAAAATAAATTTACTTTCAAAATTAAATCTTCTAATGAGAAATTACCGACGCCTACACAGAACGATTATAATCACATAATTAATCTAAGTTTTTAAATACTCAAACCCATTAAAGATCGTTTTAAATTTTAAACAATCAATGAAATATATAGAGTTTATATATAGCCATCAAGTTCAGTCCAGGACATCTCGTGGTTGTGTCGAATATAATAGTCTATCATGCTAGCTGATGATGTTCAAGTCCAGAACAGGACTTCTCGTGAAAGCATCGGATGTAAGAGTCCTCGATGCTAGCTGAACGCTAGCTATATATATATAGGTCTAGTTAATGGGTAAAGAGGTGGGAGTTTTCCTTATTAAAAATATGACGCCACACGGCTAACACGTGCAAACAGCACTCTCTTGTTAGCAGCTGCCAAAACTTGCCAATTTTTGTACACCTGGTACTGGACACCTGGTGAGTCGGCTGTTTAAACTTGGCACCTGCTCAAGTCACATACATTGGCGGACACCTGGTGTTGCAGTTCAAGATTGTGCGTGCCCCATTTGTAGCCTAGCTGGGCCAATCAGTGCATTTCTGGATCCCTCTATTAGAACAAGTTTTTTGCTGCATCATTCATATCTTGTTAGGACTTCTCTTCATTTTAGAATATCGGTGTGAACAGGTTGGTCATGGAACTTGTGCTAGTCAGAAGATACAATGTGTGAGTAAAGCACATATATTAGACATTTAATATGTCATTTATATAATATTACATCTACAATCAAAATTTCATAAAAACAATCAAATTTCATAAAGACAATTAAAACAAGATAACAAGTACTAATATATCCAATAAGAAGAGACAGGTGGTGACTCAATCAGAATTGATGTTGGGAAACGCCCAAGCGTCGAGGAACATTGCCCCAGCGATACCATTTCGGTATCGTGAGCATTTTCACGTCTTGATCGAAGGGCACACGTCAGAGAAAAGAGAGATTATTGTCTCTGTTCCCCACTCCTGCTGACAGTGCTAGTGAGGAAGTGGATTTATTTCGCAACTCCCCTTAGATCTCCTGTTGTAGTCCGAGGCAGTTCTGTTGTTATATAACAGATTCCCTGTGAATCACATTTTTGTATTCCATTGTATTTATTCACTGGAGGAGGAACTACTCCATACAACTTCAGCACCGAAGACTACAGGTGCCCACGATGTGTCAGGCGTCGGTCTCACCACCACGTAGCAGAGGAAGCCTCTTCTGAGAATATCGAGTATCATGTCAGAATGTCTGACGTTGCTATCTATGTCCCTCAGACATAGTTTCATGTATTAGAATGTTTTGCTTTATTTTCAATGTCGATTGGACATTGAGTATTATGTCAGAATATCTGACGTTGCTATCTATGTCCTTCAGACATAGTTTCATGTATTAGAATGTCTTTCTTTACTTCCTATGTCCACCAGACATAGTGTATTGTGTTATAGTGTCTGTGTCATTTTCTTTGTCCATCAAATATGGTTTCTTTAGTCAAAATGTCTAACATTATTTTCTATGTCCATCATGACATAGTTTCTTTAGTCAGATTGTCTGACGATTATTTCCCTATGCCCATAAGGCATAGTTTAAATACGAGGGCTCTATGATCTATGACCAGGTGATTGGGTATACTGAGTCCATGAATTTGATTTCCTTTTCTAAGTCCTTAAGACATCGTTATATTTTTATGACAATCTAAACGGTATGATCTCGTTTAGAATCTCTTTATGGCAACAATCAGATCATATAACATTTTCTTCTTGGACCTAGTTAGGTTATTGACTGGTTTCAGTCACGATTACACCCTTGTTTGTGTATTTATTTACGGTGCGCAACCTGTGGGAGCACTACTGGATTGAAGTAGTGGCCCGCGAGGATAATGCTTTCTTTTCGGCCCCTTAAGGCACTATAATTATCTTAATGTTTAAATATGGTTAGTATTAGCTATTGTATGTCTTAATAATGGGTATATATATAAATTTACTATTGATTTCTCTAGCAGTACTCATTAGAAAATGACCGGCCATAGTAAATTACTGTGTAGATGCCTGATTGTTTGCCATCTATTATTTGTAAAATGGAAGCTCCTCTTATAGGATATTATTCTTTGGTTTTTCGTAACTCCCCATAAGGGTTAGTACAAGCAAGCTAGCTTAAAGTATATTCTTTTAAGTAACTCTAAACATTTAGGATTTGATGCTATGTTTCTATTTTCAATAATTTCACTATTTTTCATTATTTGACCTCTCAGGTATTAGTCTGGTACTAGTCTGGCTAGATTGTCTTTTTTTTATCCAGCCCAAAACTTAAGTCCCCTTTTTTACTGTTATGAGTTGTGGCAGATGATTCAAACTAATATCCCTATTTCTAGAGT
The DNA here is from genome assembly GCA_902151455.1 of Timema bartmani. Classification (NCBI taxonomy): domain Eukaryota; kingdom Metazoa; phylum Arthropoda; class Insecta; order Phasmatodea; family Timematidae; genus Timema; species Timema bartmani. The sequence continues at coordinate 214,665 of CABFWB010000710.1, read as the reverse complement.
TATTTAACTAAACAAAATGTTCTATCTAACTACTGCCAGTTCCTTGTGTACAAAGTAACTATACCTATTCGTCCAACCTATTCTTTTCTACCTCAATAACGGAATACAGTTATAATTAATTTAATTTAATTTAAATCTTGTCACTTATATGTAATTCTATATATTTTTGTTTATGTTTTAATAAAATTATTTGTTAAACTTATATATTGCTTTGATGCATTTTCCTGCCCTATCCTTCATCAAGTATAAATTGTTTAGTTATGTACCAGCAATCGTTTCTTTTTCTACGTGATAGGAGAAGCAACGATTCAGACATAGTAAGTTTTGTAATTCTATGGTATTGCAGGATGTCTATGAGTCTTCGTATTATTTGGGGGTGGGTAGTAACTATGTAGCATTAGCTAATATAGCTAATGTTACATTAGAAAAATAAAAGGAAAAGTATAGCAGGGTGGTAATTAAGACGAAAGTAGCCCCTGGGTACGAACATGTGCACCTCAAAACAGGAATTTTAAAATTTGGATTTGATTTTTTTTAAACTAATCAAAAATCTGGTTGAAAGAAACAAATTGAATAGATTGTTTTTTCTTTCTGTTTGAAGCAAATAAAAGCTTTGCCAGGGGGTGGACACGCAATGGTACTTCTGCTCGTATTTTATAAAATTAATGTTTTTATTTTATTAAAATAACTATGTCAGCATAGTAACGTCCTAAAAGCCCATCTCACTCTTCAGTTAGTTCACAGCTTAGCAAGGTAGTTCAGCTTGAACCCGTGAGGTAGTACGTTTTTCTGTAATATGCATTATAAGACAGTGGAGATATGACAAGTTTTAGTTTTAAAATGTTTAGCAAATTGAAATATTAGTGTTTTTATAATTTAAATAGCATACAATTTTTTTGTAGTCAAAATAAATCAAATATTGTTCCTGTAGAAACATAGAGTATAGTTTTAAACACATGGTAACCTCAACATTTCTTGGATATTTGTCGTGGACATATTAGCATATGATGAGAAACTTTTTAAATGACGAGAAAAAGTTAGCAAATTCTGAGTCACCCTTGACATAAATTCAAGAACTGCTGAGATAGAAAATCAAACTAAGTGTATCTAACGTAGCCATATTTTATTTATTTTGGCCAAATAAGTTTTTGATTATAAAAACTTAAAAAAAAGGATGGACCTTATCTCACGTTTCCTTCCATCACACCTACCTGTGGTGGTATCAGGATAAAGTATCTCATCTTAAGGCGATTGGGCATTTTATTTTCGGAAAAGGTTTGTTCAAAAATAGAAGCATGTTGATTATTTTATACTTTTTATATACAAACCTCCGTGATTTTAACAGTGAGCAAATATCAATAATTTCGACATTTTTCAATATAAAACTGCCGGCTTCATAACAAAAAATAAGAAAATGTAGCACCTAATAAACGTTGATACATTATCTTAGAGGAGGTGTTGAAAATATTACTATAAAAATTTCACTCGTTCACGAGAAAACTGATATTTCCAAAAGCATGATTTGTCCGCAAGACCTGTCCGGTAGCTAGCGCCATCTACGTTTTCCGTGATCCATCTGTTCTTGTTGGCGTGGAAGGATACTTTGGGAGGTTGTGGATCCACGCCACGCCTTTCACCTTCCCGCCCACCACCCCACAAAATAGATCTTAGACTTGCACTCGACAGGGCCAAGGGCCTTAATGTATTTACGTTTTATTCGGTGAGTTTTATAAATATAATATTGGAAAAAAACAACCATACATTCTTAAATAATTCTAAATAGAGTCTTACATTACTACAAAATTATTTATTTTGTGTTAAGTAGTTTACTTGAATAGACTCTTATTAAATCATGTACAGCTTGGGTTATTTGATTTATTCATGGAAAAGGCCAGTAGTAATCTTTCTTCCAATATGTAGATTTAAAAAAGACCGTGGATTCATAATATCCATTTAAAATAATAAACAAGATTAATGCTTATTTTGAAATGCAAGTCAATGCTGTCGAGGCGCAAATAATGGCGTGAGTGTTTTCACACGTCAGTGGAAGAGGGAAAGTGTCATCAGCAGATAAACTAGACGCTTCACAGGATTAAATGTTTATTTTCTTCACGTTATTTCTAATTTGTACATTGGCGTCCGAGTGTGATAGTGCTTAGAGTGCTTAGCTGGTTCGAGTTAAGAAACAACCCGGTTCACAAAATAGCTTCGAATTCACCAATTGCCCGATGTTGTTAAAGGGGCCACCGCGGTACGCGTGAAATTGACGCGCAGACGTTCTGCTCTAACACAATATTTAATTCTACGATACGTTCTTTCAAAATATGGATCATGCCAAAATAAAGTCGAAATATTTCAACAGGGCTATTTTTCCAAAACAACCCTATTGTTTGAGTTTTATAAATAGGAAAACAAATTTGTGAAAAGGTATCAATGACTTCTTAAGCATATTTTCGGATATAAATACTAGGCTTGATGATAAAGGGCTCTAGATTTAGTCTTCCTCTAACAAATTATTAGTAGTTGTTCTGTCTTACTTTTGTCAGTGAACTTAGACCGCAAATGCACCCGGACCTCTGCCTCCTGCTTCAGCTTCCAGAATTTTCTTCTCCTCTTCCTCCTACTTCCTAGGCTCCTCTTTCCCTCAATATTTCCCTCAATGTCGTAATGCAGAAGATAGTTCCTTTCAAAAAATTTTTAAGCTATTTGAGAACAGCAACAAACTTTCCACTTTACCTTGAGAAAAGAAGTTTCATAATTTTGTTTCCCCTCTTTCTTATTGATATGATAAAGGGTGGTCTCAGGCGAAGGGCGCAAGTGAGTATAAGTTTAGACAGGATAAAGAAGTTGTTCCAGAAAACGACACAGATCATTGTATTTTAAGCCGTGTGGCCTGACAGTGATTGATACTTTCTCGCTGACCGAGGCGGTTGCGTTAAGCTGTGAAGATTGGTGCCCAACTGCAGGACCATCATACTTCTCAACTTATTTGAATCGTATTGTATTAGATGGTAGCACAGGGGTCGTGAGGGGGTTCTAAAGGGGGCACGGGGGAGGAGTGGTTGAAGTGGTAGGGCAGGGCCCGCCGGTAACAAATCAAGGGACTGAGGGCTTGTAGTGACAGCTCGGCGGCTTGTTGACGCTGACCTCTGGGACCGCGGTCAACGTGCGTGCGCGTGCAAGCATGTATGTGTGTGTGTGTGTGTGTGTAATGGGCGTGTGGGGGCCTTGTCCCCCCCACCCCTCCCACCCCAATGTTACAAATTAACATTAAACCAGCACCACTAACGGTGGACTATCAATCATACCAATGTTCATCTCTACAACACTTCAGCCTCTCTCGGGTTAATTTGTATCCCCTTCTGGCTTGGCACAACTTTTGAAACTTGAAGTTTTAATTATGTTTCTTTGCACACGGCTAAACAAATGTTTGAAATACAATCAGGTAATTTATCTTTCCTACCGATGAAAGAACAATATTGGTTCATTGTATTACATAACTACGGAATTAAAAATGTGGGAGTATCGAATACCTCAAATCATTTATTGATCTTCCTTCTTTATGAACACATGTTCTTTCTTGTAAATGTGTTACAGTAAGGAAAGAAATGGCTCGAAAATTGCCAAATCAAATTTAAACTATATTTAACTAGATTGAAACAAAGCCAAAACATATATTTAAGATAATCAATTTAAATAAGTATAATAAAAATATTTTGTAAGCGTACACTATTATGGATTTCATAAATTCACTAATGACATTCGTCAAAGTGCTCACTTAAACGTCAGGGCTGGATGTAATATTTTTTCTTCTTCTATAAATGGCTTTACACTCTCCTTACATGCAAATGTGGATACATTTGCTTTAAATGATAGCTTCTTTTTCCCTTACACATTAGCATAAATATTCAGGTAGTCTGGATGGTTAGTAAGATGTGATCTGCATGATCAGTATTTTTTTTTAACTTATCCTGGAAATTAATTTTGATCTACAAGTTTACTGATTTTGATTTATTTTCAATACATCAAGTGATTTTAAAAATATGAAAATATTTCTCCATCATAAAATAATGTAATGTCATTACATGCTCAAACACGAATTTTGAATAATTGAAGAATTTGAGTTTTTATGAACCTATTAAATGTATATATAAGCGTGTCAGATCTAGTGACGCATCCAGTAGCTGAACAGGGAGAATCAATTTCCCCCCCCCTTTCGCTCACCCCTTCCAAACCACTAGTAATTATAATTTTAATAAATACTATACAGCTAAAATTTAGTGCTCTGAAGGGGAATTGAATGCATAGGCTACATTTTATGAAGACGCTTAAGGTGGAGATGTAGGATACGCGAGAAAGGGCCAGTGTTGTTTTTACAGTTTTTAAAACAAGATATTTTTTTGGCCAAAATAAATAAAATATTGTTTCAGTCCAAACGTAGGGTTTAATTTTCTCCACATGATGATGTTAACAGTTGTTGAATATATATCATGAGCGTTGTTGTATGAGATGACAAACTTTTTAAATGAAGAAAAAAATGTGTCATTAAATTCCAGGATAGATATTCAAGAAATGTTGATATTATCATGTGAAGAAGATTAAACTATGTTTCTATTGAAGCAATATTTTATTTATTTTGACAAAAAAAAAATATTTTGATACATAACCTGCAAAAACAATTACCTTTTCTCTCGTCCCCTACACCCCCACCTTAAAAGTACTCCTTAAATGGGGAAAGAAAGATTGTTTGGACTTAATCATTTTTTAAAAAATTGTCTTATTTACTGTTGGACCAATATCAAAACAGGTACACGACCATTCTGATGATTAAGTACATTATTGTTTTTAGGATTCCTAACACAAGCTATAGGTTATTCATGCCTGACACTACACTTATAGAAACTACATAGATCCTGGTACCACACATGATTTCGTATATCATTTGGAATATGTAACTTCAACCTGACAGATTAGAACTAGTAAAGCTACAAGAGCGCATTAATATAAGAGCGCTTTAGAGTTATTTACCGTGGCATGGAATCTATGATAAATCAAATAAACATCTTTGATACATAGGCTTACACAATTAATATCTACTAATAGATTAAAATAACCATATAAATTCTAATTTCTGTGAAATTTAGTAGAAACTATATACATTTGAGAACTTTTGTTAGCTCACGTATAAATAGCTTTCGTAAAATAGTTTTAATGAAACTGGTTCATAAGTAAAGGCCAGAGAAAATTCAGTAAAATATTTGAAACGTATAGAGTAGTGTATATTTTTATCATATAAGAGTGATTTTTTTTAAATTTTAGGTAGCTAATATAAACGTAAAATATGAGGTCATTTACAGCACTTACATTATTAAAATCGCTACTCCCTTAAAAGCCTAAAAAAAACTCAAAATAGATTCTTGAGTCATTAAATTTTCGTAAATTTTATTGTTCTCCTAACTCTCCTCTTCCAAATAATTTCGCTCTGGCTACAGGCTTGATTGCATACCTCCCCTAAGTAAATTTCTGAATGCACCACTGGTTAGATTTCTTGCTAAAGTTGTGTTGGATTGCCCAATCAGATTTTTTTAGAGAGAATGTTTTCAGAATATAATTTTAATCCCTCTCTACACTTCATCCTCTTAGTCATGTTTCCTTAGATTATTAAATTCAAGTCATTAATAGCCAGCACACTAATTCTGAATAGTAAAGGTTATTTAATTATCTTAATATAAATTATAATATGGTATTTATTTTTGACATACTATGCGAGTGTTGAACATGTTTTGTGACATATTTTGATTTTTCTTTAATGGCTATTGGTTTTATATTGATAATACATCAATCCTATTAGTACCAAATTTTTCTTTCATGTAAAATAGTTCTTGGAGCTTGATCAAAATTGGTTTCATTTACTTACTAAGTCATTCTAACACAAATTAATACAGACAAAGACATTCTAAAAAATATTAATTTAAAATGTACACATATACTTTGATAAACACACGTGATGCCTAAAAAATGTTTTATGATCATATGTGTATATATTAAGTTTAAAAATTAATGTACAGGATGCCCATAAATTATTCACCCCATTAAAATTCCTTAAAATCAATTATTTTTAGAGCTCTATTAGTATGATTTGTGGTAATTAATAACACAATTAAAGACTTTTTGTTTCAATTAAGTGGGAGAAGACCACAGTTCAGTCAATACGTCAGTAAGCCAGATAGCTCATACAAAAGAATTTATTAAGCTTTCAACTGGAGTGAATAATTTATGGATATTTTGTATATTAGAAGTTCATGGAAAAACTATTACATTCCCTACTCTGCTGCCTGTGTGAGAGAACATTGTTAAATGCCGTTTTTGTGATCAAAACTTTTTATCGGAGTTTTCACTAAAGTTTCTATATCTCTAATCAAACAAACGTTCACATTATTTTTAATTGTAAACGAATAAATTGTCGTGTTTTTTTTTGTGAAAATAAAACTAACAAGAGTTTTAGTGATCAGTTGTGCAGCAATCGGCTATAAAACAAGGCGAAACGAAGTCAAGCCCATGTTTAACGATCTGCAGTCCATTTGGTTTATTTTTGAACCGTTTACTCCCTTCGCGTGTAGTATTTTCGTTTTGTTGACGTATCAATGATTTTATAGTATACTTTTAACGTCCATTGCATGTAAACAGCCCAATTTTCCTCTTGTTCACAGTGAAATTTAAAACTGAACCATGCTCAATGTCCTTCGAATAATTGATAGCGTTTGAATTGTTGAGAACGAAATATATAATAGAATATTGATGGGGATGATTTACAAATAAAATATTTCCATATATTTGAGCTTTTTTTTTTAAATTGAAAAAGGCAAGTTTAATTGAACATTTTATTTTCTGGATGAACCCTTCTATATCACTCGATACTATTACTTTAAAGTTGAAAACATTTGTTGCACACAATGTATTGTATTAAATTCACTCGACCCCTTATTTCAGCGACAAAATATACTCTTTTAATATATTATTTCTTCGTTTGAGGCCCATAAATTAAAATATAAGTTTTCAGGGGTGGACTGGCAGGCTAGAGCGGCCCTCGGGAAAAAATATATGAAAGCCCTTAACATAAATTCACAAATACCACTCAAACTATGTTTCAGAGTAAGCTAAATTACAGTGTGTGACTGTATTTAAAAAATTTAATCTGTATATATATATTTTTTAAATTTAATCTCGAAGTAATTTCAGCTAAATTTCATATGAAAGACCCTCCCCCTATCCACCATTTATCCATTTAAACAAAAAAATTAAAGCAATTTTTGAAAAATTTCAACTTAAAAAATTATAAAACTACCCTTAATTCTGGAGCTAGATTTACATTCACTATTTGACCTATAGTCATCAAGTTTGAAATAAATCCTTCAGTTTCAGCTTTAGCTCCAGGTACAGGTACATCAGAACTGTAATTTAAAAAAATATATTACGAGGACACATAAAACAACAAGATTCTCTATAATATCGAGGTCAATGTTTTTACACCATTATAATACTTTCTCTACATGAAAGAGTAAAAATGCAACATAATAGGTCAAACACTCCATGTTTAAAATTGCCAAGTAAATGTTCGTATTAAATAGCTAAAAGCACTGCACAGTAGCTCAGTCAGTAATGTGGCTGCTTACCAAATTAACTACAGTGATACATTAACGGCCAGGGTACTGGATGTTGTGTCACCTGTAGAATTAAACTAGTGATTAAGTCACGTGTTAATACTATTATTCGATACAGAAAGTGCATGTCAAACTATATATATATATATATATATATATGTGTGTGTGTGTGTGTGTAAATAAACATGGGTGAAAGATATGTTTGAAGCGGCCATAATGTGACTAAAGGCAAATATCCGAATCTACGGAAAAAGAAAAAGAGGAAAAACAAAGTCCAATCAAAATGAATAATATAATTTTTCCAAACTCTTATACATAGTCTTAGTCTTAGTTGTTTTTTTTCACTTTATTGCATCATACCACTTAAACAAAAGCTGATTTGTTAACTTTTACAAACAAAAAATTAATTTATTATTTATCGATTTTTTATACTGAAATTCAACTTGTTACTTAAAGAAATCAAATAATTTAATGGTTCATGAATCAATGTCTCTAAATATCAGTCATCATTAAACTACTCTTACATTAACAATTCTTACTTTCACTATAAGATAAAGCAAAAACAATCATTCAAAAATCATAACAAATATATAAGTTCATTAAGTATAATATTATATAAAAAAGAAAAGCCTTGTAGTGTAATTGTAACCCGCCTCGGTGGCCGCTTGGTCTACCGCACTACTCTCGTGTTAGACTAGACTGCCGATGACGGTTGGATGTAATGAGGGTTTTTTTCCACTCTCCCTCCACGCAAGTATATAACTTTCCTAATACCTAAAATTATTAGTTTATAAGCCTATTACCCGAACGAGTAGTAAGGCGCGGTGCGAAAAAAAAAAGAAGTGTTTTTGGCAGCCCAGTTCTATGTAAATTAAGCCACTTTACTATTTTTTAATAATTCCAAATTTCTATGTTATACTCAATAATATTTCCTGTAAAGGAACCCTAGCTACGTAGAGATGTGAGACGGAAAATTTTCAATTAATATTTCTGTAAAATAATTATTTCAACTGATTAAATTGAACTAATGTAATCGAGATATAGATATCCCAAATGTCAACGTTTATACTTAAGATTAATCTCTCCTGAGGGCACTAACCCCAGAAACATAATCTCAAACGAGCTTCGGTGGCCGCACGGTCTAATGCGCTACTCTCGCAATAGACTAGACTGCTATTGAATGGGAGATCAGTGACCGATCCCAGTTGGCTGCACTAAGGGCGGTTTTCCCTCAATAGTTTTCCACTCTCATGGGTGCAATTCCTCTAAATTCAACCTTCCTTATCCCTAACACATTAGCGTAATTAGTGCATAGGCGTATAACTTGAACGGGTAGTAATACGTGGTGCTAAAAAAAAAAGTAGTAAAGAAACAAATGAATGCAAGCCTTTGTAGACCCGTT
>CABFWB010000710.1:164973-205374 GCA_902151455.1 Timema bartmani | reverse complement strand
TCCTTCTTATAACCCACTCTTCTCTTAACACACTATATTTTGAAGTATTATAGGCTCTAGGTGAGACCTCTACAAATTAACCACTCCAACGCAAGCCGCCACTGCAAACAAATTCCCGCAAAATTTTCATCTCTATATGCACGTTTACTTTGGAATCTAACGTTTGTAGTGTTTGGGAAGACTTGTTCCGCTAAACTCTGTCAAATATTCTCTCATTGAGAATGAACTGATTATTCTAGACTACTACAAACAAGCTAGTTTGTGTTTGTGTATTAAACATTAACAAGATAAAAGCTGACCATGGAACAATATTTTTATGGTCTTGTTGACACTTGAATAATATTGTTCGTCCCTCGAACAGATACAGAGTTTTATTTCTTTTTAGATACAGTTACGTAGGTCAACATTGTGTTGTTTTGATATTAACATAGATCCTCATTGATACATTATTATATGTTAAATATGTTTGCACTTGTTCTGAAAGGAAGGCTTGAAGCTTATTAAGTGCTTTAAAAATAGAATACAAGAAATACAAGTTTCGGAACATTTGCTATAAGGACACGTTGATATATTTCACCTCTATTTTGTTGCGAGTCATATCTTGAAATAACAAATTTCTTCTCTTAATTAACGTGGGATTTCTGGACGTCAACAAAGCATGTCAGAGCTTTGGTAGAAAGCCTCCTTAAGAACAATATGGAAAGTAATGTTAGTAAATATTAGCATTTTTGGCAGTTTTTATAACACAAAACGCGACTTCGGTGGTATTGGGGTAAAGTTCTCGCCTTAGGACCCGATGTTTGTGGGCTCAAACCCAGCCTGGGTAGATGGATATTTCTTGAGTGATATAAATCTGTAGCACAACTTCCTTAGGAGGGGAAGTAAAACCATCGGCCCCATGTAGATTGTGTTATGTAAAATAACTCTGGAAGGCATGTGAAATATATTTCTTCCATCAAAATTGGTTGGCCTCGCTCATATAAATTCCCATGTGCTGATATAATCAGCCGGTTTAGAAAGCGCACGTTAAATACCTCAAATAAATAAATATTAAAAAAAAACATTCTTGGCCAAAATAATTAAATCATTGCTTCATTAGATACGTTTAGTTTAACTTAATACACCTAGTAATATCAACTATTATTGAATATTTGTCATGAGCATTGCATAATTTAATTATGACTTTTTTTAGTATGAAAAATCATGTTGAAATCTACCACCTTAAATAACACGAGATTTATATATTTCTGCAGTGTACCTCAAAACTTGGATAGGATTAGTTTGTTTTATGAAATAACAGTTTTTTTTATGTCTAATTCTCATTAAAATGTAAAATACCAACACAATCCATATTGATTCTCTTTAAAGCAGATAGTCAAACTTAACCTCAACATTGATATCGATGATTTGGCCAAAAGGGAAAATGATTTCGAACGTTCAAACTTAACCTCAACATTGATATCGATGATTTGGCCAAAAGGGAAAATGATTTCGAACGTGACTGTACAAGGTTTGCTCGCGTAGGTGTAGCCATGAATAGAATATTATCATCCCACTACTGAAAAGTAGGAAAAGCTGGAAGGGATTTTTTTTTACTCCAGACAAAAAAAAGGGGGGTGGGGGGGTAAAGTCTAGGAGATAAAACAAACAAAAAAACCTACAATCCCCAAACCAGATGTTCTCCAATTCAACACTTTTATACGCCGGGAAGCATGCCAATTTCCCACTAATATATATCTCATTTCGCTCCACGTTTCGCTTCTGGAATTTTATGACTTGACGAATTTAACGTGTTAGCCAAAACCCACTAAATGAACACCTGTGCTCTACGGATCTAAAAATTAAGTGCGTGTTCTAAGAACTCAATAGAGGCCTACTTGAATTAGTGGCGGGTCTTAAATATTTAATTTGGAAATAAAATGATAATTCAAATATACAGCTGNCTGCCACTGAGCTATCCAGGAATCGTCCCGTGCCCAGGGTAGTTCTTCACTCATATTTTAAGGCAGAGTCTATGATGGACGTGCGGAAATCGTTGGCTACAAATGTGTGATTTTATTAAGATCACGAGCTATCAGATAACGCAGCCACCTTAGACTCGGTAGTTGGCTTGATGCTGCCACTTGTACAATTATTATAATTGTAAGGGATTACATATTTAAGAATCAAATAGCCACAGCTATTATATATGCTTTTTAGAGAGGAATTCTCCATCTACATGTCATATTCTTAAAATTGAAAAATGACAGATTGACACGGGAATCGAACCCGGGACCTTTAGCTTAGTACGCCAATGTTCTAACCACTGAGCTATTCAGGAATCCAGAATATGACATCTATAAGGAGAATTCCTCACTTAAAAGCATAAATAATAGCCTCGGCTATTCTTATATATCCAATGAGTTGCACGTGTTTGGGATTTTCAAATTGTTGTTAATGTTTTATACGTAAACGATCTTAATTAAAGCCCTTGTAGATATGGTCTTACCTCGTGAAAATAATTGAGACTACCTTTAAGAATCTCAAATGATCAAGCAAATTTCACTAAAAACAAGCAAATGTGTAACAGACACAGCACTATTATATTAAATGTTAAACTTTTTTATAGTAAAAAAATGTAAATTTATAAACTAGCCTTGTTAAAATCTCAGTGTCGGTTCTAACATACTATTTCCATCAGGAATGGTAAAAAATAATTAATAAACACTTATTTCTCAATGGCACTCAGAGCTCAAAATAATATTGCCGCACTTAAAAAAGTACGCCACCTGTCCCTATCTTGAGCTAATTATATCCAATCCACCTCATTACACCCTATCTCTATCTTGAGCTAGTTATATCCAGTCCACCTCATTACACCCTATCCCTATCTTGAGCTAGTTCTATCCATTCCACTTCATTACACCCTATCCCTATCTTTAGAAAGTTTTATCCAGTCAACCTCATTACACCCTATTCATATCTTTAGATAGTTCTATCAAGTCCATCTCATTACACCCTATTCCTATCTTTAGATAGTTCTATTCAGTCCATATTATTACACCATATCCCTATCTTGATCTAGTTATATCAAGCCCACCTCATTAAACCCTATTCCTATCTTTAAATAGTTCTATCCAATCCACATTATTACACCCTATCCCTATCTTGAACTAGTTCTATCCAGTCCACTTCATTACACCCTATCGCTAGCTTTAGATAGTTCTATCCAGTCCACTTCACTACACCCTATTCCTATCTTGAACTAGTTATATCAAGTCCACCCCATTAAACCCTATCCTTATCTTGACCTAGTTATGTCAATTCCACCTCATTAAACCCTATCACTATCTTTAGATAGTTATATCCAGTCAACCTCATGACACCCTATACCTTTCTTGAACTAGTTGTATCAAGTTTACCTCATTAAACCCTATCCCTATCTTTAGATAGTTCTATCAAGTCCTCACTACACCATATTCCTATCTTCAAATAGTTTTATCCAGTCTACCTCATTACTTCTAAGATCTTTCAGATCAATTCTAATGTTATCCTCTCATATGAGTCTAGGTCTTCCCACTGACTTCTTCCCATTGCGTTTCCAGTATATATCTTGAACGTTATTATTACAAGAAACCCACGGTTGAGCACCAACATTTATTGAAAGTCACTAACATTTGGCATTATATAAATAATCTTATATGATTTATTAATATTATTATAAAATTAATCTAAAAGATTATCTAAAGCTTCCAATAATAATTCCCTATAGATTATTGTATATTTTCTCTTTACATCATTAATTAAACAGCCTAAGAATGTAACTACAAGTGTAATATTCTTTCCTGTCATTGTGGCAATATGAGTCACCAATTTTCAAATAATGTGCTACTTATGAAAATCAAACCGTTGTTTGTTCCATTCTCTCTGTATATTCTTCCCACCCTAATTTGAGATATTTGATTGGCCTAACAATGAACACACAAAATAAAAAAATAGAGTTTTATGTATACTTTTTCCCTTCTTCTCTTACCTGGATCTGACAGTTTTCATCCAATTTGTTCCACTACGAGTTTAAGAACCAGCAAATGGAATCTCATCAACTTACCTGAAACAAATAAAACGAATCTATCAATAAAATGGCTAACGGTGCGAGATCCTCCCATTTTACACTTAGAGACTCTTTGTGTTTGTTAGAAGCTAAGCTGGCTAGAAGCTATACAAAATCATAACTCCTTAATTAAATTTTTGTGTGTACCATATTGCGTCTTACTATTCGTTTGAACTATCACACATACTTATGGGATAAAAATGAAGAAGTTAAAGCTTAGAAAAATATTTACTTTTATTTGCCTGGTGGAAAATCAATAAACCTTTTGGTAAAAATAACCCCCAGTTCACTTGGCCGAGAGCTGAACCCCGGGCTCCTCGTTAATGCTAGGTCAGACCATATGAGGTTGACGCCCTTGCTTGTGTGCCCACCGGCATGTGTCTTTAAATCACTGAAACCTTGGGTAAAATATAATTCTAAATATTTACAAATTAAATTTCCTTATTTATTGTGTTCAATTATTTTAATAAATTCAAAGTACTTATCTTTATAGTTTATATAAATAAGTACATTATATTTTTACTGGTCATATAAGTGATTCCAAACTCTCTAATTTGGTAAATTAGTCATATTATAGGGGCCTATTAGCTATGGGTATAAGGCCTATGTAAAAACTAAGGAAAAAATTCACAATTTTAGGAGTAATATTTTATATTATATAATAATTCATTATTTTAGGGAATTACGTATTTGATACATATTTAAAAGAAACAAATTTATCCGTGGTCTAACGCGCTATTCTCGTGTTATACTAGGATGCTGAATATGTGGAGATCAGGGTTTGATCCCGGTTGGGTGTATTGAGGGTGGTTTTCTTTAATTGGTTTGCACACTCCCTCCACGCAAATGCGGGTACACTTTCTCTATATTAAACCTTCCCATTCCATAACACATTGGTGCAATTAGTACAAAGGCGTGTAACTCGAACGGATAGTAAGACGCGATGCTAAAAAAAAATTACTTTCAATTCTATATTCATATTAGGTCTATATTTAATTTTTTGTACTCTTGAAAGTATCGGGCTCAAGAACATATATTTTTGAATTATTACATCACAAAATAATTGGGTATGTCTGCTCAATTTTTACGAAAAGGTTGTTTGCTAAGAGACAACGTAAAGTTTGTTTGAAGAAAACATTAAAGTCTTCTGGCAGTCATATTAAAACTTGAGAGAAAAATGCTCTAAAGGTCTAATACTGATGTTTTTATTTTCTCAATGAAATGTAATATGAATGTTTCTAGATTGTTGATAGAATGTTTTTTGTACTTTTCAATACCTGCAAGAAGTGATTCTTTATTGGGGTTGCTATACACCCCAATTTTCTTAGGAATAGACATATCTAATAGATAGAAAATATTACTAGATCTACTTTCCTGTAATAATACGCAAAGTCATGTGATATTAAGCTGTTAATTTTGATAGAAAGTATTATTATCTATATATTATGTTTTATCTTATCACCTGTCTTACTACCTGTTCAGGTCATATGTATATATGATAATTACTCTAAAGAGGAAGGAAGAAAGCATTTTAGAAGTAATCTACCATTATTTGCCTGCAAGGAGAGTGAAAAACCATTTGGGGAAAACCACCCTAAGTATACCCGACCAGGATTCTAACCCAAATTTGCCCATCATCAGTAGGTTAGTATAGCAAGAGAATGACGCCTTAGACCGTTCTGCCACTGAAGTGGGTCAGTACCTACTATGAAATAACACTAATGATAAGATGATACAATATTATAATGTTGTACTCCTAAAAATGTGTTTGTATTTTATAAAAGGTGCTCCAAATATGAAATCGTAATGAAAATCAATGTTCTCACTATTTTCATGCATGAAAGACTTTGTGCAATAATGTGCTATGCCACAACATTTTAAACAGAGTTCATATTTGATTGTGTTCCTATATTTTATTACATATATATAAATGATTATTTCTATTGATTTCTGAAAGTCCTAAGTTTTTATCAAATTGGGACAAGAAAATAATAATTTAATTTTTTAAAACCTTAAATATTAGTATATATGAATAAATAGTGTGTTTTTCCCGCTTCAGTGGCCGAATGGTCTAAAGCGTCATTCTCGTGTTATACTGGCCTGCTGATGGTGGGGGATCGAGAATCGAATCCCAGTCGGGTCTACTGAGGGTGGTTTATTTAAAATGGTTCCCCAATCTTCTGCCACGCAAATGCTGGTATATTACCTCTAATTCCTCATCTTTATCCCAATGAAGTAATTTATCGTAGATGCCTACAACCTAAGCAGGTAGTAAAACGCGATGATAAAAAAATGTTATAGCATAAAACATTATTTCCTCAAGTTCTACATTTAAACACTCATATCGGTGGACACGTGGTCTAAATGTCAAGTTCACTTAGTCCGATTTTCTGTAGATTGGATGCTTAGGGTTTAGAATCTAGATCGTCTGCACTGAGAGTTTTTTTTACTAATTATTATCCCATTATTAATTCACACAAATGCGTGTACATTAATTCTACATGATACCTTCCTCACAACTAGCCCATTAGTTTAATTAAATGGCGATAACACGGTGGGATAGGGCAATACAAATAATTATATTGTATCATTCGTTCAAGTGTTCGCAAAGTATAAATAATATTCAAGAAATACATTGGTTCTTTAAACACACGTTGCACATATTTACAGAACCTATGCTATAATATTATGGATATTATTAACATGGTCGTATGAATATGGGGACAGACTACTCTTAAAAATTAATGAAACCTCTCCTTAAAAATAATTTCCCCCGTCAAAGTGAGTGAGAAGGGGGAGGGTCTAAATATACGTATAACTTACTATTATTTTTTGTATTATAACGTTTATAACGTTAGCCATATACAACTTAATTACTATTTTAATAATCAGCTACAAGTTGCACTTTTTATAAAACTCCCTCTTTGTAACACTAGCTCTGTCAACGGCTGCAGTAGAATTGCGGCCCCACATTTTTAGAGCCACGTACGAATTGCGGCCCGTGCTGTCTACCTAACCTAACCTAACCTAACAAACCTTCAAATTTTTGCCAAAACCATTGACGACAAGAACTGAGAAAGTTTGGACACTACGAGGGATGTCGACATAAGACGATGATAGTTTCTATCTGACATTTAAAACACAATGATAGAAAGCACACTGATAATTGGGTGGACGCAACTCATATCTCTCTCTCAAGTGAGTGGACCGCAATTCGTACGTGTCACTCAAAAAGCCGAGCCGAAAATCGTACACGATTTCAAGATTAGGCCACAACTCTCAAAATATCAAATATTATTGTTTTTGTTGCATCCAATATGGTATCTGAGAACAAACAGCTTTTCTTAGAATGAACCAAATTAGTGGGGGGGTGAAAAAAATAAAAGGCAAACAATTTTGCTATCAAATGTTCACTTTTAATTTGGTTTTTAATATTTCTGAGTACACACATTACCCTTCTCTCCCCCCTTGGCTTCCTTTATAAAGTTGAATAAAACAGATTGACACATTACTTCAAATATCTTCCTAGAAATAATTAGTTTTTTCACTTCCTTGATTATTATCTATTTCTTTGTGACATAAACCGTTCTTTTCCCCTACACAGTGTTTACAAATAGGCTTGTTTATAGTAGGCTGGAGCGAGGAAACTAAATTGTACCAAAAGAAAAAAAAGAAGAGAGAGAGAGATCTTCGCTAAAGAGAAACAGATCTCGCTGCTGGGAATAGAAGGAAAGGTCCTGTTTAGTACCGATAAATTCCTCATGCGTGCTGTTGTATTCCCTTTGAGAGAGCTCCTGTTATTCCCCTACTTCAGCAAACATGAGAGGTTTGGTAAACTCACATAGGCTTACATCAAAACATTGGACCGTGGATGGTATTTAAAGTTTAGGATATTATCGAAATTAGAGATGCACAGACTGTTTATTCGAATATTTTCATTTTTAATGAATAGACCGCTTCGGTGATCACGTGATCTAAAGAGTCACTTTCACAATAGTCTGAATTGTACTGAGATGGGAAGGCTGGGGTTCGAATCCTAGATGGATGCCTCTATAACTCATTAGTACTAAAACTAAATGACATTTCTGCTAAGATTTGTCAGGTATTTTCTAATCTATATGGTAGTGGGACTGAGGGGGGGGGGGCAGGGGAGGGAGAGAGAGAAAGACGTCATTTGAATGTATATTTGGGGAGAGTTAATTCGAAAAATATCATCTCAGATTAACAATGTCAAAATTCTAAATAGAAACATTTCTTTAATTATTTATATTGAAAAGCTCTCAACACCAATTTAAGGTTATTATTAGGTATGTGCGAGACAAGAAAATATCTTGAATTCGTCTCGTGGCTTAAAAATGAATCTCGAGAATTCAAGAAATTAAAAAAAAGCAAATAATTGCCCTAATAACTTTATAAATCAAATCTAGACTTTATTATTTCTAATAATAACGTAAATCCCCCCCGCCCCAAAGCCGCACTTTTATTTCCCAGAAACAGTCTTCATTAAGAAATGTTTTGGCAATAAATATAATCTTTTAACATCAAACTTTAACATCAACTGTTATTTCTAGGAACACCACAAAATTAAATTATATGGTATAGGTACAGCTATCACTATTTTATTCATTGCATTTTAAAATATTTGTTAATTAGCTTATAGTTAATTGCAAGGCAGTAGTCAAAGGGGTGTTTTGGGGGTTCAAACCCCCCCTGAAATTTTATGAACAAAATATATATGGTTTTATTTATGGTTCAAACAATATCAAAATTAAGGTAAAAGTACAAATTAGGGGGCTGTGTTACCATAAAACGCACTTAAGAGATTTTAGAGGTGTTTAATATTTATAATTTTTTCTAGCCTTCGGCAGTTAGTGGGTTATGTTGCCATGTAAAAATACTTCAGAGAGCTTCTAGGACTGTTTATCATTTAGAAATTTTTCCAGCCTCCGGCAATTGGGGGATATGCCCACCAAACCCCCCTGAAATTATTGGCTGGCTACGGCCTTGGTTAATTGAAACACCTTAAGATATAAGTCAAACAAGCGCAAGCCCGAGTGTCAAAAGGTCAAAATTATATATTAACATTAATAAACATAATTTACATTTATATATTTTCAAAGGAAGTTTTCTCTTTCTCGCGTCTAGAAATTCTTTCATATTCTCATTTTGATATCGTCTCTGATTGAAAAATTGTTTATCGCACATCTCTAGTAATTATTAAAAGTTGTTGATTTCGAACCACTCGTACCCAAAATTCTTCTGCAGCACGTGACAACTGATAAACCTCAGCGGGATTCGAACCTTCGACTGTTTATCCCCAATACGAGACCAATAGTTGAAGCAAGCTGCCTTCCAGATATTATAATACTGGTGGCTGGAGACACATTAATATTGATTTAAACTTCATTAAAACATAGTTAGGTTAAGTGAAATGGTTAGTAAAATAGTGCTCTAAACTCTAGAGCAGCGGTTTCCAAACTTTCTCGACTCGCGAACCACTTTCACAAATATCTGAGTTACACGAACCCCCTGGTAAATATCCATAGCCACTCACTTAATTTTATACATAATTTCTATTAAATTTAGTTATTAATTGTAATCAAAATGTCTAATACCTTTAAATTAACCTACTATAACTCGGTAGGTACTTTAGAATATCCTACCAAATATAATTAAATAGTATTGAAACTACTTAAGTAAATTTCAAATAATCATACATTTGTTTTAAAAATTAAAACTGAAATTAAATAAGCAAAGTACTGTAGTAAAATGTTCTTATCTTTACTGTCACAATATTATCACACTTCACAAGTAATTTTAAAGTGGTACTGGAAATTGTAGTTTTGACATAACTGAAATACCCTCCTTTAATCACAAAATTCCATGCCGATTTAAGTTTAAAAATTGTTTACAAGTTTTAACAGCTACTCACTTCTTCACATGACTGAGTGAGAAGGATGCGCTTGCTTTGGATGGAACAGAGCTTTAAAGTCAGGGACCACAGACGATAAATAAAGTCACAAGTCACTTTCAGCATTGAGCCTGTTTCTGTATTTATTTTTTAAATAGGCATACGAAAAAAAGTTTCTCGCTCAAATACTTAGAAGAAAATGGTAGCAAAGCTGTAATAGCTTTATTCTCCATCAATGAGAACTTCTCCTTTAAAATTAACCAGAAACCAATTAATGACCAAGATTTTTAGCTTTTCTTTAATTTAAAATCAGGGGAAATTTCAAGGAGCTGCTCTTTTGCACTCACGCTTAATGTGAAGGATTTCAAAACTGCTGTCTCTTCCAGGGAATTGCGAATCCAATTGTTATTATTAAACATGGCTGGGAAATATTCTCTAAAGGTTTTTCCAAGTCCCTTCAAGTGTTATATAACCACGTTCTTTACATTTTCTTCCAAAGAAAGCTGATTTTCTACCATGAAGTCGTGAAGGGTATCAAAGCACTCCGTTTGATTGCTAATTAAACACGTTTCCCAAAACTTTTTTTTATGAACCATTCAATATGGTCTTGCACAGTAAAAACGTTAATATTTGACCTCTAAAAAGAGAGGTTTAAACTGTTCATTTTTTGAGAAAATGTTTGCCAAATAGGCCAAAGCCTTGAACCACATTTTATCTTGCATAAACTTTGAAGTTTTCGTTTTTCTTAACAACCATCCCTTTCACAATACAGTGTTTAGAGTTCAAACAATATTGTAAGAGTCCTACCTCGATATAACCACTTGACTTCAGTGTGAGGCGATAAAAAGTTGTAAATGCTTCCCCTTTCCGCACAATGTCCTGAAAAATCCGCCATTACAGAAATATTTTGGCGAACTCCTTGGAAGATTTCGTGAACCCCCAGGGGATTCGCGAACCACAGTTTGGAAACCGCTGCTCTAGAGTGTACTTTGTATATAATATCGATACAGACCGATTTAGATAAGAAGTAACCTTTCTGGCAGTTATGAGTTACACAAACAATTGAAGGGTACAGGGGGAAAATGAGTCAATTCCAATTTTATCTCAAATTGAGTTAGTACTGCCATCTGTTAGATGAGCATGGTACCTTTATAATACAGCAAAACTGATACATAAATTTTAACAACGATTTTAAGAAAATTATCCTGGAAGTTTCGCCCAAGACAACTTAGCTACCATCTAACCATTCACGATAATTTTTCAGAAATACAACGAACATAAAGTTGTAGGAAATAACTTTAAATAAAAGGCTTACCTTTTGATTATTTTGTATGTATGGTTTATTTATCAGGTTTTCTTTAGTAAATTTAACAATTTAGTTAATATTTAACTACTTAGAATATAACCGAGTCATTTAAAATTCGCCTTTCGAGCTTTTCTATGGAGTCAAAATTCAATGTCCGTGCAAGTATTGATTCAATGGATAGTGTTCCTAGATCAATTAGTCTTTGTTAACCCACTGTTGAGCTCAAGCAGTTCTTTATTCTGCTAAGCAAACTAAAAGATCGTTCTGCTTGACCAATAATCACGGAGAGCGTGCAAATGTGCGTAAAGCAACGCATTCATTCGGAAATAAATTTGAAATTTTGAGTTATGTTATTTTGTTGAGTGGTTTTAGGGACTGTAGAGTAGATTTAGAAATGTTTGTCCTGTGTATCATCACTTTAAGATACTTGACTTCTTCCATTAGGTTACCAAAATTTCAATAGACTTAACAGCGTTACCTTTAATCTTGTTTATGGCTCTTCCATTGAGGTTCAAATTATGGTAATTAGTGTAAGTACTTAATTTATATTTCGTATTATATTGCACTTTTATTCCGTTTCGCTAAAAGTTTATGTTTTAGTTCAAAATGAGGAAAAAAATGTCTCAAAACCGAGCCGGTCCCCCCTGGTGCCGGGGATTTTGCCCCTCCTGTACCCTTCTCGGTGGGCCTGCCCTTCAATTTTCAAAAGAAAACCTTTTTTAGATTTCGGGTTCACATAAAAAGTCAAGATCCATCATTATCTGGGTGTAGGAAATTGTCCAGATTACAATAATTTCCATACATGAGAAAATAAAAATACAATTAATTAAATAATATTGATAGTGTCGACACTCAACCATCTATTTAATCATTATAAATATATTTTCTATATTTTGTTTAAAATTTAAAAACTGTTTATTAAACTTTTACAAGCTATTATTTTAATTAGTTTACTGTAACTGCTCCCACTTCTTAATAATTATTTCAAGTATAATGGGGTAAATTTAATTTATTTTTGAGTTAAGTCAATAAACTTGCAATCGGATACTCAACTGGCACTGCTGTGATAATTGAATTAGTACGTGCAGTAAGGAACTAAGTCTTTTTTTTTAACTAAGAGAAAGAAATCACAATTTTTTTCTGTATCAATGGTTTGGATTACGTCATTGTATTGAAGCTTTGTGGCTTAGTGATTTATCTAATGGGGCAATCATTTTATTTCCTGGATTTTTATTTATATATAAATATATATTTACATATTTTATATCTATATATTTACTTATACAAATAACTAAAAATACAGGAAATAAAATGATTGCCCCAATAGATAAATGACTAAGCCACAAAGCTTCACAACACACCATATATATATACATATATATATAAAACTTTGTTCCTATCTGCACCAACTCAAATCAATAATAATATTAAATAATGTGTGTATATGGACGTATCTATCAGAAAGTTCATATTTTTTATGCCAATTAATCATTTTTATTACAAAAATGTCATGTTATTTTTGTATCTTTATCAAAGGTAATAGTTGTTGGCTATGCCAACCAGCGACCGGACAACGTGATATTTAAAGGAAGTAGGTTGATGACTTAGTGCGTTTATCTTAATATATATACTTCTTCTGTACGTGTGTATGTCACTGAACTCCTCCTAAACGGCTGGACCGATTTTGATGACATTTTTTGTGTGTGTTTGAGTGGATCCGTGGATGGTTTGGATTCACAATTGGACCCGGTAGGTGGCGCTGCAATCGGGTTCTAGGATTTTATTTTTTATTTTTTAGGAAGTTTTTTGGGGGATTTTTTTTTTTTAGACTTTTTATATACCAGAACATGTAACCTCAATTTTTTTTTTCTATACAGCTGATATTTGTGGAGTTGTGGGCGAAATGCCAAAAATGAAAAGATGTTTTATTTTGTATGTTGTCTTGACAAACACTGAATTTGTAATATAATTGTGTTACTCACTAAATGGAGTTCATTGTGTATTTGTAATTGTGATCACCACATAGTATTTGTTTTATTATCGAAATCAACTATGCCACCCAAACTAAAAGCCAACGTTCGGGCAGGACAACGTCTGTCGGGTCCGCTAGTATAGTGTAAATAGTTAAATCCGCCATTGGTACCATAATGAATAGTGATACACAGTTCCTTTCATCAGCAATAAATGTGTCGAGACCCAAAACATAGAATGGAATAAAATATATATATATTGGCTTAGTTACGTTTTGCACGCACCCGTTCAATTGGATAATTGAGAGGAAACCTAGGCATACACGCTTATATTGAAAATTACCAGCTCGAAATTGTAACAATGCAGGTTTTCATTATATGGTTTCTGTAGAAAAATAGGAATTGGTATGGTTCAAAATCTTGTTATGAACCAATAATTCAGCTTTTATGAATTCGGATGAAAACCAACTTGGATTTGTAGCCATTTCTACACTTTTAAAACAATCTATTATTAAAATACTGGATATAATCAATTGCAACTCTCTACACAAATGGCAGACTTTACCTAACTTCCACAAATTTGGCACTTTTCCAGATTTTAAAGTGGACATAATTCCGTGTTTATTTGGAGGTTGGTTGTTTTGGAAGTGTTTGAATCGAAACAATTCGGAGATGGTATATTCCAAGATTCAAAAACGTTGACTTATTCGTTTAATATAAATCCGTAATTGTTACATTTCCGAGTGTGTAGTTTTCACCTCCCAAAGAGATAACTTTTGTGTTCACTGTTTTAAAATATATAAAATGACCTTGATATAAATATATTTAAGTTACGTTCAACCATTCAAATGAAAACTTTGTGTTAATTATTTCTATTTTACATAAGTCAAATTCTGGATTATTTAGTCCTTTGAGACCTTTGTTAAAATGTGTGGCCAAATGTAATATCTACATTTTTTTACTTTCATAAATAGCAATGATAAAATCTCTACTAAAAAATGACCATAAAGTAAACCAAAATAATGCATATAGATGTATAGATTTGTAAATATATATATGTATATATATATATTTGTAAATATTTGAACATGAATAAAAAACGCTACACAGAGAGAAATAATATACCAGGAATGACACGACAGGAAACGAAACTAAATGCAAATGACTAAATATAAAATGCGTCAGAAAGCAATGTATACATAATTTAAAAGCCCTGACATTTTCAGGGCAGGTTTTAAGTTCGAATTCTGTATGAATGGACTAAATACATTTTCAATTCAAAACTAGTGCTAGTATATTTGATGCAACTTCTAAAAAAAAAAAAAAAAATAGCCGTGGATGGAAAATTTGGTTATTTATATGACCTAAAAGTTTAACTTCATGCTTCAGCACATGGGATACAAAGGACCACCATTTAGTGCCTTTAGTAGTTAATAATATATCTACTGGATTGAGATCCTTATTTGGTTTGACAATTTGGCATTTCATCCACCCAGTGTCTGGATGTTTGTTCTGCGATTTCTGCCAAATGTACGGACGTAGCGTACTCCATTTACTGTGGGTGTGTAATTAACAGCTTGGAGAAGTATTTTTTTCATTTATTTGAGGTATTTAACGTGCAATTTCTGAACCAACTGATTGTATCAACACACTACTTATAAACTAAATTATATTTGGAATAAACATAACATTCAGCCCCTGGACGTTAATTCATCACTGTGTTAGGGTAGACCCACACTCCACCAATGATGATAAACTGTTCGGCCATGTCAGAAATCGAACCTGGGACCCTTAGATCAGCAGCTTTGATCTCGAGCTATGTAGTGCCACGTGCCTAGCTCTTATGCAACTTGTTGTACACGCATGCTTGAATAGCTTTGCTCTCCTGCCACTGTTTGCCGAAACTTTGAACACAATTTGATGGTATTAGCATAATTTTCCGGATGTAAGTGTATAGGGATTTTGTATTACTTTTGTTCAAACAAACTATATGTGCACTTTGGGCTGTGAGTTTCCAAACACCTGTATATAGCACCGTGTCTTACCATTCACTTTAAATGTATGAGTGTATATATATGTATATATATATTACGCTACCCATTGAATCTATATATATAATTATGCTAATGCGTTATATATTAGAAATAATTAATTTCAGAAGAAATTTATCAATATTTTCGTGCAGGAAGAGGAAAAAACCATTTAGGAAAAACAACCCTCAGTACCCCAACCGGGCTTCGAACCCCGATCTCCCCGTCATCGGCAGTCCACTCTATTGCGATAGTGATGCCTTAGATAATTCGACCATAGAAGCGGTTCTCCAATATTAATTATTTTGCTGTTAGTTCTCAGATTATTAAAAAACAATAGTCACGTTTTTAGGAACGCTATACCCCTTCAGAATATACTTCTTCAAGCCTTAAGTAAGCCTTTCTCTTAAGTTTTTTTAAAGTTGATGTTGATACCACATTAAGAGTGACCTTAATTTTTTGCCTCCTAGGTGTTATTTTCGTTCTTAAATGGTTTTATTTTTTCTTTAGGGTGACAATATGGACTGTGCTATAATTGTCAGCGAAAATAATTTCTTTACAAATCATGGAATCTCTTTGTAATGTCTTTACGGTCAAACCAGTCACTGTTTTTACTTTCTCTCTATCTTACAGGTAGAGAAAGTATGGTGATCGTCAAAAAAATCGAACTCGAGATTTTGATGAATTTTGACGTTTCATGACTTCCTGAATCCGAAAAAGTGGTTTTTGAATGTCTGTCTGTCTGTCTGTCTGTCTGTCTGTCTGTACCTCCAACTAGAGCCTAAACTATTTTACCGATTGAGCTGAAACTTGATATCTAGGGTTTTCATAGGGTTGCCCCGAGGGGTTTTTGGAATTGGATATCTACCCCTAAAATTAAGGGTAGTTTACTGAAGGGAAAAAAGAGAAAAAGTCGATTTTCTCAAAATCGGCTCTAACGATTTTGATTAAATTTCATTTATGAACATTAATAAATATTCCAAACAAAATGGCTACTCTCAATATTTCGGCAAAATGGCTTTAAGGGCTCCGGTCTGATGCGTAAATTAACATTTTTTATAATAGCTCCGAAACTATTTGAGATATGAAATTACTTAGCATTACAAATATGTATATATATTTATAATACAAATATTTTATTCGAAACATATTTTTATAAAATCAATAATTTTCAATCTATACGCAATTATATATATATTTTTAGCTTTTTGGACATTAAAGCTTAAGTATTGCGATCGTAAAAAAAACTAACCTGAAATGTTGATGGATTTCGACGTCTCATGACCCCCCGAACCCTAAAAAATAGTCTTTGCAATGCCGTCTGTCTGTGTGTCTATTAAAACTTAAAATTAAGGGTAGTTTACTGAAGGGCAAAAAGAGAAAAAGTCGATTTTCTCAAAATCGGCTCTAACGATTTTGATTAAATTTCATTTATGAACATTAATAAATATTCCAAACAAAATGGCTACTCTCAATATTTCGGCAAAATGGCTTTAAGGGCTCCGGTCTGATGCGTAAATTAACATTTTTTATAATAGCTCCGAAACTATTTGAGATATGAAATTACTTAGCATTACAAATATGTATATATATTTATAATACAAATATTTTATTCGAAACATATTTTTATAAAATCAATAATTTTCAATCTATACGCAATTATATATATATTTTTAGCTTTTTGGACATTAAAGCTTAAGTATTGCGATCGTAAAAAAAACTAACCTGAAATGTTGATGGATGTCGACGTCTCATGACCCCCCGAACCCTAAAAAATAGTCTTTGCAATGCCGTCTGTCTGTGTGTCTATTAAAACTTAAAATTAAGGGTAGTTTACTGAAGGGCAAAAAGAGAAAAAGTCGATTTTCTCAAAATCGGCTCTAACGATTTTGATTAAATTTCATTTATAAACATTAATAAATATTCCAAACAAAATGGCTACCCTCAATATTTCGGCAAAATGGCTTTAAGGGCTCCGGTCTGATGCGTCAATTAACATTTTTTATAATAGCTCCGAAACTATTTGAGATATGAAATTACTTAGCATTACAAATATGTATATATATTTATAATACAGATATTTTATCCGAAACATATTTTTATAAAATCAATAACTTTCAATCTATACGCAATTATATGAATTTTTTTAACTTTTTGGACATTAAAGTTTAAGTATTGCGACCGTAAAAAAAAACTAACCTGAAATGTTGATGGATGTCGACGTCTCATGACCCCCCGAACCCTAAAAAATAGTCTTTGCAATGCCGTCTGTCTGTGTGTCTATAAAAACTTAAAATTAAGGGTAGTTTACTGAAGGGCGAAAAGAGAAAAATTTGGTTTTCTCAAAATCTGCTCAAACGATTTTGATTAAAATTCGTATCTAGGCGTTGATTAAGATTATAAATAAACTGGCTATTTTCATTTTCCTATGAAAATGATTTTTAGGGTACTTTACAGAAGCGTTAATTTCCGTATCTCCACAACTATTTGAGAAACTAAACAACTTATCATTGCAAAATTGTAGGACTATTAGAAATAAAAAACTTTTATTTGACATATATTTTTATAAAAGCAACAGTTTCTGAGATATTTGCAAATATATTAATACAATTTTGTGAGCTTTAGTTGTAAACATATACTACTTAAGTCTTAACGCAATAATTCTCCAATGCCATAGAGTAATTAAATATAAGTATCTAAAAAAGTATGTTATTTTTCCTTAAAGCTCTTAGGAGAAATGTTTGCATAGCAATGATCTATCTCCATTTTAGACTCAATAGTCAATATTTACATTTTTTATTGGTCAAAATGTATAAATGAATAATTAAATATCAATGCGATGACTTGAAGATCTGCAACACCTTATAAAATGTTAAAACTTTAACCAGAAATCGAAATTTTAATACGAAGTGTTGACCCTTGTGGAAGACATTAAACTGTTTGAAATGCTCTTAGGTGGACAAAGATGCGCCTCTTTTCTCATTGATTCTATATCATTGTATATTATTTTATGCGTGTTCTTATGTGGAGTGGTGATGATACAATGTACATTATTCCGTTCAGAAATCTTACGAGTTTATAGAAAGAGAGAGAAAGTCTGTGCGGTGCGCCGTACCATTTATTTAATCTTAGCATTTTATTCATGCTAGCCATCATGGTATGATAACTCTACGTACTTTATGAGCGCATTTGTATACTCATTCAGTATGATATACTTAGTTTAAGAGCAAACAGTGAACACTCAAAATCATAAGCACCTGGGATATATTTCGGTGGATTTCAGGTCTTGTCAACGAAAAATCAAGAGTTAATCGTAAAAAAAGATGGTCACTATTCCTTGACTGTTCCATCATATGAGGCCAAGAAGTAAATTAAAAATGGTTTCCCAATAGTGTACGTAAATATCAATTGTCTCGCCCAACCTAATTCAATTAAATTCTTGTAACACAAATATATTTAAGTGATTTTCTGTGTTTTTTTAAAAATGATTATTTAACACCGAAATTATTACTAGTGTTAAAGAACCTGTAATATTTTAATTTTCCGCTTCTGGAAGGGCCTTAGCTACGCAGTATCGCCTGACTGTCGTAAGAGGTGAATAAATGGGGAAGGCAGATCGGATCAACGCAGCGATGCATGGTAGAAAGGTAGTATGTTGCAAACTTGGCTGTTTGGGCACCGGACCGAACCCAAACTGGTGGGTAGTGCACGATCCATGCTTGTATTATTCCCAGGGCTTCCCGTTGTACCAGTCTCTGCTTCGGGCGACCTTTTTACTGAGATATTTGTGGGAACTCTATGCCTTCTTGTACATCCGCTGGCACCATATTTACAAACCCTACTGGCATCACACTGACTGGCGCTTCACAGTTCACGGGCCATAATTAGATAAACATGTGAAAACGGGAACGGCCGCTTAACCCGATTTTGAAGATCGTTCAGGACGTGGTGAGGCCACGATGGTAAATATCTAGTAGATCAGGGTTTCTCATGCTGGGAGGGGTGCCTGAATGGTGAGGTGCGAGGGTGTTTAAGGTTGGGCGCAACATGTTTAAACTGTCTGTTGAGTGATTACTCTTCAAATAAGATTAAAGGTTTGAAAAATATACTTTGACCTATCAATGGGTTTGTAACTTTATAAACAAACTGCCATTATTACTCTAAAATCAGTCAGGTACCTGTAACGGGAATATGAGAGGGTAAAATATTGAGACAAAAGACAGGTGACATGTTCTGCTACGCTCCCTTTCCTTCTGACTCTATCAAATATCTATCAAAATTTGCATCTGCATATCACGTGACCTGACGTATGAATACGCTAAAGTAGAATGTGCACGTTGTGTGTAAAGATAATTAAAACAACCCATTAAAATACTAATATTAATAGATCTAAAAAAAAATAATAAGCACTAAAGTGACCTTTAGTGTCATAAACACATATAAACAACTTTAAATTAAAGGTATAAGATAACATAACGAGTGGGGGCAGGGGTGTCCAGAAAAGGGACAGGTGATTTGGAAAGTGAAAAATAGTTATGACAAGATATAAAATTTAACTAGCAGTAATTAGTAAGCCATTTTATTAAACCGTGTAAGATTAAAATCTAACATTCTGACAAGGAATATTGAAAAATATCTTAAGAGATTTAAAAAATATTATAAACATATTGAATATTAATTTCACGTGAAATAATTTCCTTTAGTTAAAATAGTGAACATAGAAA
The DNA here is from genome assembly GCA_902151455.1 of Timema bartmani. Taxonomy (NCBI): domain Eukaryota; kingdom Metazoa; phylum Arthropoda; class Insecta; order Phasmatodea; family Timematidae; genus Timema; species Timema bartmani. The sequence continues at coordinate 185,343 of CABFWB010000710.1, read as the reverse complement.
AGATAACAGAAGTCGGGGAGAACTGTTAGGAAGTAGTAAACTTCTCTTATTTTTTTATTTCTCTGTAGACCATTAAATGCAAGGCAGTCTATCTTGGTCGTGTCCTCCAAATCTTCTTTTATCCAATCATATCCGTCCCCACGAGGATAAAGTTCCCAAGCCCTCGTGGGTTAGGCTCATCTGCTACGAAATGGATTGCTATTTTTACAAGTTTGTTTTCTTTTGTATTGTTCAAAGCTTTCTCTTACACCGTTGATTAAAAGATGGGAATTAGAAACGTGGAAAATTTTCCTTCGCAAGAAATGTGGACTATTTCTTTAGATTAAAAAAAAACACATTTAGAAGAATTTTCTACAACAATTGCCGATCAAACTTTCCAGAACTGTCACATTCAATATTCACTCGTACAAGTTAATTATTTATAAATGTCAAAATATTTTCAAAATTGATTGAGATTAATTTCAATGCTTAATGAAAACTGCTAAGTAAAAATATATTTAAGCAGTCTACCTTTATTATTGTGAACATATTTGCTGTGAGAATGAAAAATGCAATACCTAAAAACTATTTGGTTCAAAATGAGTTTCTGATAAGTTCTTGATTACAAAATACATAATTTTGTATATTTGTTTTTCTTAAAACTGTCTAGTAGTTAATTGATGATGGAATTTGAAATGTCTTAATTTTTTATTCACAATTGTTATATTGATTTTAATTTACATTATAATTAATAATGTTTATTTATTTTTATAAAATGAATTCATTTAAAGGTAGTGAAATTTTTTTGGACAGTTTTGTTTAAACTTTATATATGAAGAGTATTTAATGCTACTAAAAAGATTACGTATTTATTTTTCTGAAAACAATAGCAGTTTACTGAAATCATATTTTTGAAAATTCTGTTCTAGGTTTGTGTGATTGTGTCCTACTATTTATAATATTTTGTTTTAGCTTGGCCCTTCAAAACATAAACGCCCTCATTACAACAGTTGAGTGGAACTTAAAATTGAATTACCTTAGTTTTACTTTTATAGCCCATCTCAGGGCCGATTAAACGGGAAACGGCCATGCGATTACGTTAGAAACAAATTAGATCAACGGGCTGTTTTCTGCATCATTAACGTGGCTGAGAGATTGGAAAATGGAACATTTTATTTACTAAATTACATATCATTTTAAATGAAATACAATTATTTCAATCATCTCAATCCAAAATCCGTTTCAGTGGTCGTATGGTCTAAGGCGTCACTAAAGCAATAGACTGGACTGCCGAAGGATGGGTAGATTAGAGTTCAAATCCTAATCGAGTGTACTAAAGACAGTTTTTACTAAGTCGTTTCCTGCTCTGTCTCTATGCATTTTTCATTTATTTGAGATATTTAACGTGAATTTTCTGTACCGACTGATTATATCAACACAAGACTTATAGACTAACTTAAATCGAGAACAAACACAACAACCAGACCTAGCCATTAATTTATCACTATGAAAGATATTTCACCAATGAAATCTTTTTTCGGCCATGCAGGGAATCGAATCCCGGGACCCTTAGCTAAGTAGAGAGACACGCTATCGACTGTGCTAAGGTATCTGACAACTTCATGCAAATTTGAGTACATTTCTTCTTCTAAATTCCACCTTCCTAATCCCCACAGCATTAAGCCACGTGCACACTAGAGGCATAGCAACCACGAGGCTGAACGCGGCAAAACTCGCCAGCACGAGGATACTCAAGCAGACATTTCATGAACCCCACAAGAGGAATGCCTCCCTGGTCTGTGCTCCACTTCTCTATGACATTCACACCAAGGCAACAAAGATGTCAGACGTCCACACCGCAGCAGATTGTGTGAGTTTTATGATATTAAAATTTCAGGTGGAAAAGTTAGAGGAAAAAAATCAATAAAATACGTAGGTGAACATAACAACTATATATACATAGGCGACGATTAACCGGAAATAGCATGGGTCTTTTAAAGGACCTTAATTAAACTCGACCAAGGTGAAAAATTTGAGAACTTCACAAGGTTGATGGAGGAAGACTTTCTCTTTATTTTGAATGGAATTAAAGATAGAATAAGAAGAAAAGATACGACTTTCAGACCTGCAATTCCACCAGATGAACGTTTAGTCTTCACGATGCGGTTCCTGGCCACTGGAGATTGTCTGTTTTCCAACGCACCAATCAATTTTACGTTCATGTCCTGCTACCAGTCCATTTTATTGAGAATACTTACACCATTATCAACAACAAAAATCACTCACGACTAGAAAAAACGGTTGGGACGAGGCAGATGCAACAAAAGAGGCGTCCAGACTAACGCGCACTAAGAAACTCCTCGCTAGGAATGTGAAAAAAGTATCGATACTTTACTAATATCGATATTTTTCCTTTCAATGCTAGTATTTTTTTACTCGATACTTTTTTCCGATACTTTTATTGATATTAGTACTCACACTCCGGTTTTGAAATACACATTTTTGTTAATTTCACTCATGCTGGGAGTCCGGGACTAAATGTTTACTAGGGTGGACTGTGGAGGAATGAACCAATGACCAGTCTACTACCCCTTCCTTTATCAATGAGCATGCTCATCAGAAATTAAACAAAATAATCTTTTGTAGAGCTCAATTAACTCAGCCACATCAATGGTGTCCCAAGCAGACGAAGCATAAAAGGGCGTCTATTATTTTATTGTTTGTCAATAGTTAATAATCTATCTTAATAAGAGTATATAAACGAAGAGAGTAGTTAGTAAATGGCACCTCCCAGAAGTGAATTATGGAAATTGTTTTAAGAAGTTGGATAGCGAAAAAGCATCTTGTAAAATTTATTTTAAAGTATTAAAAACCAATATAATTTTCAGTGTTTAACTAAATATGGAAATACAGCTATGATGACGTAAAAGTTGAAATTATTATTATTACTAGATAAAAAAACCTTTTTTCAAGATTAAAATGTCAATATTGATACTTACTTCTATCGATATTTTTCTTTCGATACTATTAATGGTATCTATATTTTTCTTCCGATACTTTTAATGAGTACAGTATCGATACTTTTCTTTCGATAGCACATCCCTACTCTTCGCTTTGATGTACCGACAACCCAGTGGACAGACCCACGCAGCGAGCCGAGGCCGATTTGGGCGCTTTTCATGCCTCTGTTCACCGTCCACACTACACGAACGGTGAATCCTCGTGAGTCCTCGCGGTGCCTCTGCCTCTAGTGTGCACGCAGCCTTAGTCAATGAATACAGTCCTAATGGGTCGTAGAACGCGCTGAAAAAAATAATCTTAATTCTGTATTTTAATTAACCACTTTTCTAAATAACTCTTGGTTAAATAATGCTTATGTGGCCGCATTGTCTAAGGTGTTACTCTCGCAATAGACTGAGCTGCCTAGGACGAGGAGATCAGGGTTCAAATCCAGGTATGGTGTACTGTGGTGGTTTTACCTAAATTGTTTTCCACTCTCCATCAACGCATCTGCGGGTAAACTTCCTCTAGTTAAAACTTCCTCATCCTTGACGTATTAACGTAATCAGTGCATAAGCGTATAAAATGTAATAAGACGCGGTAGTAACAAAAAAACTTTTGGTTTGAGTTGTATTGTAGTATATAGCTTCTTCACCTTCAACACTTTAAAAAAATATCAATATGTTGTTTTGTTCCTATTTTTCTTACAAATATGTTTCGAATATTTGAATAGAGAAATAAGTTACAGCCCTTGTCGAAAGGACAGGGCATATTTGTGAGTGGATTGAATGAGAAACTCTTTTTAGAGACTATTCTACTACAAGAAAAGGAAAAAACTACCATGATTGCGTTGTTATCCGTGAGGAAAAACGCTCTTTCAAGGCTGAATGGAAAGGAAAGCATGTTAAGATCCGTGTTGTTTCAGTTTTTATGACAAAGAACTTTTTTATCCAAAATAAATCAAATATGTTACAATTAAATACATTTAGTTTAATTTGATACAATTCGCACTAGTTTTTTAATATCTGCAATGGGAATTGCTTAACCTTCGGGGACTGGCGCTGTTGCAGTTTTGCAACATCCTATAATGCTATCGATAATAATCAAAACCAATGCTTGAATACATAATATTATTATTTATTATTATTATTATTATTATTATTGAAGCAATTTTATTAAATAAATATTTGAATAATATTGTGGTTTTTTTTAAAAGTTTTATTAGAAAAATAAAATTACAAACATGTTTAACTGTTACAAAAACATAGCTAACTACTAGAAAAAAGATTATTAGTACATGGTAATTGATGAATACAAAACTACATTACCTAAAACTTTGTAGCCTAATCTATAAAATATCTAACAATCATAAAATATAAGTTTCAATTAAGACGTATTTTGAACAGAAAAAAAATTACAAGCAAGATTATTTAAAAAAGTTACTGCTATTTTTGTTGAAAAAAGACTTTTATTCCTTGAGTTCCTTCCTTCAATTCGGTTTTTTATTTAATAGTGACTGCACGTGAATAACAATTAGGCTTACAGCAAACTAAAGCTATGTGATTTAACAACCAGACAGGTGATAGAACTTGCACGAACTATGCAATATGAACATGCGGTGGCAATGAGCCAGACGTATGACATCACGACTTGCATCGTTGCGTATTCACAACATTCCTACATGGCGCCAGTTAAAACTCCCATATTTCAGAAAATAAATATTTCTTTGAATGTTTGATGGCATCATACTATGCAGCAGGAACCTAATTACCTTTAATTTTTAAAAAATATCACATTTGTTGCAAAAATGCAACAGCGCCAGTCACAGAAGGTTAATTTACTATATAGTAATAATGTATTATTATAAAATATAGTAATAATCGTAATAATAATATATTATTTATTTGGTTGTAAACTTAACCAAAATCGTCAGATAAATAAATTTTATTTTAACTAGTCGCATACTAATAATAATACTAATACTAATACTAATACTAATAATAATAATAATAATAATAATAATAAATTATTATTATTATTATTATTATTATTAGTATTAGACTATAATTTAATAATAATAACAATTATTATTATGTTTATGTAATATTACATATTATTTGTGTTTAACTAGTGTATAATATTATTTATTTGGTTGTAAACTTAACCAAAACCGTCAGATAAATAAATTTTATTTTAACTAGTCGCATACTAATAATAATAGTAATAATCATCATCATTGCATAAGTCTCATATCAATAATAATAATATTATACACCATAGTTAAACACAAATAATATGTAATATTACATAAACATATTTAAACTATTCTGAAAATTGAAAAATGACACCTGGACACGGGAATCGAACCCGGGACCTTTGGCTTAGTACGCCAATGCTCTAACCACTGAGCTATCCAGGATTCGTCCCGTGCCCACGGTCATTCTTCACTCATATTTTAAGGCAGAGTCTATGATGGACAGAGCAGAAATCGTCAGCTACATTATGTGATTTTTATTAATATCACAAGCCATCGGATAACGCAGCCATCGGCGACTCGGTAGTGGCTATTGCCAAGTTGTACAATTATTATTATAATTGTCAGGGTATGCGTATATTTAATATATATTTAAACTAGTTAGAGCACATGTGATAACAATTATTTAAGCCTAAGTTAAGCTAACAAATACATATCCACCCCACCACTCCCCTTCACCCCTCAGCGTATAAAATTAGAAAGGGTTCAATAATCCTTATACTCCTCAATGTCACGGCTGAGTTGAGCATTTTGCCTCACGAGAGGATTGGAAGCTAATTTATGGGGTCTACTTTTCTAATTAGGATTGAACTTTTACCATCCAAATCATAATCAGATAGGCTTACACTTTCATTAGCCGAAACAGAATTGCTTGAATAAACTTTGTTTATTGAATGGTAAAATCCTCTTTAACTAGTTTATAGATGGTTATTTATGTCAATACATAATTCTGCTACGAAATATTTCATTAGAAGTTTTGAGGACTCAGTGTTTAAAAGGTATTTTCAAAAATGAGATCATTTAACTCGTAATATAATGGAAAACCGGTGGTTTTCCATGTTGTTAAATGGTTTGAAACATAATTTAATTTCCCTAACGACAGAAGTAAGTCAACTGTGCAATATTTGTTCAGACGCGTTACTAAATATATGAACTGAACGAATAATCTGAATTTCACATTATGTGTACAATACATGAAGCACAAAATTTACATACAATTTATGTGCGTGTGGGATATTTTAAACAGCATTTTGGTAAAATAATTCTAGATCTCTAATATTTCTAGTGTGCTATTAAATTTTCTTCGTACATTATTTTAATAAAACCTCTATCTAGTAATACACTAAATATTATTAGACTAAGAACTGACATGATAAAGCAAATGGGTGGGCAGACATCAGGAAATGTTTGTGGTACTAGGCCGTTGTTGGCTTTTTATTCCGAGTTAAAACTTAATTAATAAATTGAATGTATTTATTTATATTAAAATTCAAGTAAGTGAGAACAGTAGATAACCATTAATTCAATAGTCGATACACACAATTTAAATGAGAATCCTAAATGTTAAACTGCCAAAAGTAAATATTTTTTAAAAATATCTTTTAATTGCTCTATTTCAAAGCTTTGCCTCGTTAAGTTAACTGTGTAGAGAGTATGGTTTTGAATTAAGTATTTATAGAACAAATCTTCAAACACACACAATTTCATCGTTTTCCTCTGGTTTTATTAATACATTTTCCTACAAAAGTGGTACAGTTTGAGAAGAGGTATATGTTGAATGATAATTAAAACTTTATTATCTTATAAATACCTGATTTGATTTTTATAGTCTTATTGGCCCATTTGCTAGAAAAATATTATCACAGCAAATAAATTACAAAATTTTACCTCTGTAGTCTTGGGGTAAAATGCTCACCTCAAAACTCTATGTTCGTGGGTTCAAACCCAACCGAGGTTGAAGGATTTTTCTCGAGCGATAAAAATCAGTAACACAACTTCCCTCGGAGGAGAAGTAAATACGTCGGTTCTATGTCGATTGTGGCATGTAAAAGAAGCCTGTAAGCTAAGCTTTCCTGGTAAAGTTGGTAGGCCCTTTCACTCTAGCTCATAGAAATTCCTGTGTGCTGATATAATAAGTCGATTCAGAAAGTACACGTTAAATACATAAAACCAAATATTAAAAATAAATTCCTAAAATAGGGTGTATTTTTAGTAAAAAAATAACTATAAATATAGTATTATTTGCTCTGTATGGTACTATTTTTCAAAATAAAACTCAAAACTCTGGGTAAATTAAAAAAATTCTACGATAACTTATCATCTGGAAGGATGTTTATACACACATCATCAGTCTACGTTTTGTAATAAATGGAGGAGGAATGTATGTAAAGGGTTGCCAAACATATTTTACATTTAGTTCTAACTTTTGTTTCATGGCAGATACATCCCCTGTTTCTTTACCTTGTAGTACAGTGATTTACAAACAACCGGTAGCTCGCGATGGCATTTTCGATCGCTCGCACGAAATAGTATTTTACCGCTTTCCTTAGTAATTTATTGTTGAAGTGTGTTGACTCAAGTTTAGTATCTATGAACTCTTAACTCAAAGGAAAATGATTCCATTCTGGTTCATGTTGCACTCTGAGGTAAGACGTTGTTCTGCTGTATCACCCCGTATGAATCATCACTTTCAGCTGAAGGGGATAAAAAACACATGTAGAAGTAGAATTATAAAATGAACGTTTGATAAATTCAATCGAATTGATGGTAGTGAAATATTTATTCACTCCAATTTTAAAAATAGTTGATGAAAGTGAATGTAGTTCTTCTTAGTAAGCTATACAACGTGTTTAAAAAATATATATATTTCCCTATAATTTGGTTTAAAAAATTAGTGTTACGTTTCTGGTAGGAATAACAGTATTTAACAGTTACAAACGTTACTAAAGAATTTTAATATATTCATATGTCAAGTCATGTGTTCTGCAACTGTCACTTTTGATAGATATAAAAAATACTTTTAAAATAATATTCATAATAAAGTGAAATGTTTTCAATATTGACAGCAATAAAATATATTTTTGTTTTATAAACTGTTCTTCCTACCGTAACTTGTGTTTTCTATTATTAGGTGTTCTGTCTTAAGACAGGTACATTCTTTTTGCCAATGCGCTGTGTCCTCTGCCTCCTTCTTCCACTCCCATAATTCTCTTTCTTAAATTCATTCAATATTTGAGACCTCTTTCTTCCTAAGTTCCTCTTCCACTCAATCTTATTTTCTATGACGTTGTGCAGAAGAAAGTTCCTCCTAAGAATGCGTCCGATCCTGTTTGCTTTGCACCAAAGAATCACATCCAAAATGGTTCTCCTCTCACCCACTCTTCTAAGAACTACATTTGTCATCCTTGTCTGTCCACCTGATCTTCTCAAGTCTTCTCCAGCACCACATTTCAGAGCTCTCCAAGAATTTCTTTTCAATCTTTCTAAAAGTCCAAGTTTCTGTTCCGTACAGCGCGATACTCCAAATATAGCATTTTATCAGTTTCTTCCTCAGTTCCAAATTCAAATTGTGTTTGCTAATATTAAAAAGTGCACTTCAGTACAATATGTCTCTAACATTTTAATTTTTCATTACAGTTATGAATCCAAGTCACAGAGCTCACCTCAAAGGTGTTGGCTCTGTACATGTTACAATAACGACAACCAATACACGATACCGCAAGATTTTAACCTGGATAGCTCGCCCAACAATTTGACACACTGAAAAAATGCTCCCAATCTCAATGATTTTGGTAACCTCAGCTCTAGTAAATCTTATCTGGAGTTTGAGATGAAAAGTTTCCGTAGTGGCAGCTTGCGGTCTAATAAGAGGGGGAGGGGCTGGGTTGAGGAAGGCGGTACCTAGAAACATATAATTATATGTACATAAAGCCATCAAATAGTGTTTTGGGGACGGGTAGAATGGGGTTAGCAGGTGGACCAAGATTTGTTTGTAAATACTAAATCAAAACAAATAAGAACAGTTAGAGATTAAAATTATTTTTGGTAAAATTTTCAGATCTTTTTTTCATCGTATTTTACTCCCTGTTCAGGTTGTACACATAACATATAATAATTACTCTAATGGGATAGGGATGAGTAAGGAATCATTTTAGAAGTAATATATCCACATTTACATGGAAGGAGAGTGGGGAACCATTTAGGGAGAAAAAAACACCCTCAGTGAACCCGACCGGTATTCGATACCCGATTTCCCCTTAATCACCAGGACAGTCTAAAGTGAGAGTGACGCCTTAGACCATTCGTCCACTGAAGAGGGTGTTCATATCATTGAATCTAATGGGAAGAAGGTGTATTCGTAAATACTTTGATTATAATATTAAAGTCATCATCATCAACAATTGTTTCAAGCCTGTGGCCAGGTCAGTTTAACAAAATGCCTCCATCTTCCTCTAGCCTTCTACCACTCTTCCTCCTTTAATTTCTTCCATTCTTCTCCTCCCACTTGAACACTTTCTTTTATCTGATCCTCCCTTCCCTTTGATCTTTTTCTCACATTATTAATTTCCAACATTTTATTCGGCATCCGCTCTTTTTCCATCCTCATTACATGCCCATACCATCTCAGTCTTGCGTCCTCTACTATCTCATGTACTCCCTGTAATATTAAAATATTAACATTTATTCTAGTCTACAACAGAGCTGAAGATAGTGACACATTCAACCACCAAACGCTGTAGTCGACACATGAGTTTAGGAAGAAAACTGTATTCACTGTTAGTGCTCTATTTGAACTCATTTATATAGATATAATTTTTTTAAATAAAAAAATATTTAAAACTTTCCAGAACGAAAATTTTTCTATTTCACATATCTACTGGAGTAAATAAGTTTTCAAGATTAGAAACTATTCTCTTATTCTCTGAAGTTTTTTAATTTCTCTCGATCCCTCGGAGGGAAAGTATTGTGATCGTCAAAAAAATCCAACTTGAGATTTTGATAAATGCCGACGGTTCATGACCCCCTAAATAGAAAAAGTTGTTTTCGCAATGCCGTCTGTCTGTACCTTGGGGTAGAGCCGAAACTGTTTTACCAATTGGGCTAAAGCTTGCTATCTGGTGTTTTCATAAGGTCCCCCGGGGTTTTTTTTGGAACTATATAGCTAACCATAAAATTAAGGGTAGTTTACTGAAGGGCAAAAAGAGAAAAAAATCGATTTTCTCGGAATCCGCTCTAATGATTTTGATTAAACTTTATATATAAACACTGTTTATTTTTTTTAAACAAGATGGCAATTCTCATTTCCTCATGAAAATTATTTCGAGACATTAGGGAAATTGTCAAATTTTCATCATTTCTTCACAACCACTTGAGTTACGAAATAACGCATCATGGTAAAGTCGTAGTGCTATTAAATATTAAAATCTTTTATTTGAAATATATTTTTATAAAAACAATAATTTCTGGGATATAAGCAAATATATTTGACTTTTTTTAAATTCAGATCTTTGAAAATGAATTTTATTTTTATGCTCATTGGTGGACAACGATGTTCTCAAGTTTTCTCTAACAGTGTTCCTAGTTCCTAATGCCATAGAGTAAGTAAGTAACAGTTTATATTATTTCATTCATGATCTTTGGTGTAGTGTTTCAACAACAATGTATATTATTAATTTTTCGTTCCATAAGTCTTACGAGTTTTTAGTAAATGTATATTTCAATATAAAAGTGGGAGAAAGTCTGTGCGGTGCACCGTATCATTTATTTCTATTGAATGAAAAAGTGACTTGTCAAAAAGATCAGTTGATAAAGCGATCTTGGTTGACCATTTGTTTGCCCCTATACTACCAGTTTTATATAAGGCTCTGACCGTAATGCAGTAGTGGTCTGTTTTTTTTAAATTAAAAATGTGTTAGTCAAAATGGTGTTTTGTGTTAATCACAATGGTGTTTTTTAATTAAAAGTCATATTTTTATTATTCTAATTATAAATTAAAATCTTTATTAAATAACATTATTAAATGTATACTTGGAGGAGCTTTTTGAAAACCAATAACTCCCCAGACAACAGGCCTCGGATCCGCCCAGCCCTTGTAGCAATTATAATCAACTCCACCTGTATCGAGTTTGAAACATGCGCAGCTTGTGATTGGCTCGCTTCTTTTTCTAGTATCTTTGTGTCTAATGAACGGTGTGCACACTTTCTGAATTACGTAGCATCGTCATAATGCCGTTCTCGTTCCACCTGATGATAATAATACCTTTATCATCGATAAAAGAAGGTACAGTAGAAGCAAGATGAAAGCAAATAAAAAGGAGGTAACACAATATGGGTTACTTTCATCTTGATGAGCTCCGATAGAATAAAACCTAGCTTGAGGATTGATTGAGCGGTAGCAATAGGTTTTCTTTTAGAGGAAGTCATCACCACTTTGTACAGTGGCAGAAATGTACCCTTCGTTTAGCCTGTAAGGCAGAAAGCTTACCTTGCATTATTACACTATGGTATAGCTTATAAGATAGGGCCACAGTGCAATACGTAAAGGTAAGACTGCTACCTTTCAGAGTAAATGGAATGTACATTGGGAACGGTGGTTTTTTAAACACCACGTATTACCACCCATTTAGGTTGCACGCATATGAACTAAATAATTTAATGTGCTAGGGATTAAGAGGGTTGTGTTTACACAAATTGTACCCGCATTTACTTGGAGAGAAAGTGGGAAACTATACAGGAAAAACCAGCCTCAGTGCAGCCAATCAGGTTTGGAACCCTGATCTCCCAGTCAACGGCAGGTGAGTTTATTGCGAGTGTGTGGTAACTTTGTGTGTTATAAAGTATATTGTGTTGGGTCCTTTCCCTCTTTCCCGTCTTTTCTTTCATATATTCCAAAATGTGCCTCAAAAAGTGAAGAGAGGGCTTTCTTAAAGAGTCCTAATATCTTTATCGGGAATTGTTTGATACAAAATCCAAGCAGCCTTTTGCTCATGCACTTATTTTCAGTCAATAAACCCTTTTAAACGTGATCAGTCCTAAATGTACCTGTTGCTGGGAAACCTATCTTTAGTTTTTCAAAGACACAGGTATGAAAATAACTAAATATGTTAAAGGGAAAGTTGTTTATTAATGCACAACATCTTCATGTAGAGGCGCAACAGTTGCTTCAAGACCAAGCTCTCTGTACTATGTTGAAGGACGTTGCCTATATGTGACGTCACGGCAGGTAAAGATAGGATTTCCCGTGTTGGTGAGTTTACGTTTTATTCAGCGCGTTTTAAAGATATAAAGTTGAAACAAATACCTTAAATTCTTAAATAATTCTAAAAAATAGCCCTACATTGTCACAATTTTTTTTATCTTGAAGTAGTTTTTTTCTATAAATCATCAACGACTTAGGTTATTTGGCATAGTCATGAAAATGGCCAGTAGGATTCTTCCTGACAGAATGTAGATTAAAAAATTCCGTGGTATCAATTTGTCTATCTATAATAGGAAACACGAAAAGGTAATTTTAAAAAGAAAATCGATGTTTCCAAGGCGTCAATATTGTAGCGACTCGATAAATTCGTTAGATAACAAAAGGACTCGCTGGGTAAACTGCTAATTTTCTTCCCTCTCTTTCTATTTCGTACATTGGTGGCTAAAGTGTGTTAGTCCTTAAACTTCATAGGTGCGTCAAGTTAAGATGCAACCCGCTTCGCAAAGTAGCTTCAAAATCTCTAAGTAGGCAATGTTATGAAACAAATTAATTAATGCCCTGACAAGGTTCTGGTTAGAAATTAATTCCAAAAGTAAGTGGTTCCTTCTTTAATTTGTGTTCAGTCGTATCTTTTTCGGGCTAAGCATATATTTGGTGGTTTAGTGTTTGTCCTCAATTGTGAAGCAAGAAAGTTAGTTAATGTTTATTATCCTCCTTTTCCAGAATATTCATTAATTATGTATGCGTTTGTTGAGGGTGCAGAATACTGTTTTAAAATTAAATTAATAAATCAACCACTGAGACAAAAAGTATAAATACACACACGATAAATAAAACAAATATTAAACCATAACATTGTTTGAAAAAAAAATTAAATGGCAAATGTATATAAAATTTGTAAAAGAATACCCGACTTTAAAATTCGTTGGAGTAAATGAATTTTACAATAGTTCCAAACGTTTATTATAATTGGTAGATATGATTGCTTTCGAATGTTAATAAGGCATATCTCAATAATAAATAAGATGCCTTACTATTACAAATATCGGAGCTACGCTTCCCACTGGCCCAACGTGTCGAGAAGGATAGGGACGGCGGCCAAATATATGTGTGTGTAATTTAATTTATATACGGCTTTGGTTTTAAGGGTTTATTATAGCACTACTAACTACTACGAAATGTTATGCTATACAGAAATGTACAGAACATCTATAAAGACTTTACTTAGGATCCTGCGACAAAACTGGTTTGGTAAGAAATGCTTAACCGATGGCTTGGTGGTCCTACGCGGATACGAGCCCCGATACCTTGGGCATGGTGGTTGCCCTCCAGTTGCCATTCAGTGTTCGATAAAACCAACACAAATTTTCCCATTTATGTTCAGACGAATCTGTTCTCTCTATCTCTCTCTATCTCTCTCTCTCTCTTTCACAAAACACACACACACACAGTGTTCCATCCCGCACAATCCCAAAAACGGGCAGAGTGACCCCTTAGTACAGATGTTATTTTGTCAGCCCAGATAGTTCTAAAACAGAGCCATATATCCTACACATTGTTCTGGTTGCCAATAACAATACTGACACACTGTTTTGAGTTGTCAGCTCTTTCGTCATATTGTTTACTAACTAATCAAACCAAGATAACTAGACCAGTTTTGTCACTTGCAACGTTCAACACTTATAATGTTAATTTAAACAAGCACCTCAATTTAGGGCAGGGCGATTACACAAACTTATTTTTCATTCACAATGAAGTAGTTTTCCATCGCGAAGTTTCTTCAACAAATCAAATGCTTCAAAAAAGCATTCATGTTATCAAATATTTAAAATTTAAGCGAAACATCATCTTTCAACCGTCGAAATAAATTTATTATGAAACTTAAGTGTCTATAGTCTATTTTGGGACTTTAAATGTTTAATTATTAAAGAATTAAATTATTTTAAGAAAGTGTTTGTTATATATTTGATAATCTTAGGTAACCTTTATAACTGTTTTCTAAAGTTCGGTATTGTAACTCAAAAGGTTTGTTTGGATAAGGATCATTTTTTCAAACATGAGGGACAAGTATGTTAGTGAATATTTTGGAATTTAATTAAATTTGATGTTTAGAACTTAAAAGTATAAAATAAATTTCTAATAGATATTTGGTCTTACGATAAATACTTTATCTTTAATGGAAATTATTCTTTTAAAACTAAATTTGGTAGGCCTATTTATGGGGGAACTTAGTAATTATTATGAATGATGAACTTATACGTAATCTAGACAATAGCATGGTGATTATTACTGATATAACTATGATATGTTTGACTTATTGATCCTGCTATTTAGATGCTCAAACCTAGGGAATTATTATTTGTAATAAATTAGTGGTACGCTTGGTTGCCTCTTGCCCTGCGCACAAATTATTACGATAGAGTTCTTATTGATATTAGCGTTACAATCCTTACCAAATGATGATAGAATTGTTACAAAAATAATGAGTAAGTTGTTTTGAATAATTGTGGCTGCTAGCTTTCCTTTGATAAGTTATTGTATTAACTATACACGTAAAGTTTGATAGAGTTATTCTATACAAGGTTGTTAGATGTGTTCACATGTAAGACATTTAGATTTTAATGTATTCATGCTAACCTATGTGTTTGATTCTCTTACTACCCTTATATATTATTTTTGACTTTAAACTACTTTCTCATTTAATCGTTTATTCCATATTACCTAATTAGTTTTGAATGCAACCTGTTAATTGATGGGATATGTATCAGGATCCGTTTGGGGAAGTAATTCCTTTTGGTAACAATGAAAATCTCTAGATAGCAGGTGACCTGGTGGTTTAGGGGTAAGGTGTCAGACTTCTGTGCTGAGGGTCCGGGGTTCAATCCTCGGTCCCGGCACAGATTTATCTGATTGCTAAACTCTTCCTTCACCTCAGACAGGACGTGTATTAATCACAACTTGTGAAGGTGAGGAATGCCAGGCCTCCACCGTGGTTCGGATTCCACGTTAAACTGTAGATCCTCAATTTCATCTCACTATCACCCTACCATTGCATATTGGCGTAAGTGCGTATAACCCGAACGGGTAGTAAGACGCGGTGCTAATAATAATCTAGATAGCATATTATATCCTCGAGTAAGATCACCGTTTATATTTATTGGTATATTCGCCACTAACTGAGTTGCACTGTTCTGAGAACAATATAGTGTTATCATATTATTATTATTATTTGAAATCCTGCCAATTCACTCCGGTTTCTTTCTTGTTTATTTTGTCTTGTACAGTTACCTTTATTGTTTATAATAAAGGAGGTTACATTATTATCATAGTTAAAAGTTTAAACACATTTTGACTGTTTTTATAAGAGGGCATAGGAGAGATATTCTCTTGGCCATGTAATTTATCTCTCAAGCTTAGTTAAAATTCGGATATTCCAGATAGGTATTAAGATGCGTCGAAAAAAAAAATGTATAGCTTTGATCACATTTGAAGAGTAAATGGGAAGGCCAGCAACTTCTATATCTAAAACCCCATAAGGACCCCATCAAATATATTTTTTAATTAATTTAAATACGACAGTGACCTCTTTTAATCATAATCTAAAGTGCATTAGAAAGGTCTCGTGATTGTCTAACAGATGGAAACATTAGCTCACTTTTGATTAAAATGGAAGTTCCCCTCCGACACCTGTAGCCTACCCTTAATTTATTAATGGCCAGTGGTGAAGTGTGAAATGTTGCCATGGTAGATGGACTTGTTTAATCCTGTATCTGTGAAATGTTCTCCGTGCTCCGTTACATTGTAGGCCTATATTTAGGTTTTGCCAAAAATAGACCGGTTTGAAAAATGCGCCTTTAGTAAATAGAATAAACTCACACTACTAAATGAACTCAAAAGCCTACTGCATCATTAACAAGCCTTTTTCAAAGCCTAAACGTAATCAAAGACACACTTTATTAATGGTGTAAATATGATGACATATTTAAATCAATATCTGGTTTGAAATATAAGCTGTTCACAAATATGATTCAAATTTATCTTTAAAAATGACACTTAAGACTCGAGAATTTTAACAGTAACCTTTTGCCCAGCGCTCCAATTCTTTGCCGCTAAACTATCAAGATATGTTCAATGTCTAGAGCCATAAGCCACTCATTATTTTAAGTCAGAGTCTTATGATGGGCGTGTAAGATCAGAAGCAACTTTGTTGATAATAGAAACACAGCCACGCAGACTCCTGTGTGTGCAAGTTTTTTTATAAAGGCCTACAAGTGTCGCGCTCATCATAATCACAATGGTCGGTAGTAAATTTTTTTCGCAGGCTATATGATCATATCAAAAAATTTCGCTGGTCATCTGTATTTCAAACAATTTGTAAGGCCCGATGTCTACCGTTCTACCCAAATTCATAAGGATCGGTTTTTTGTGTTTTTTTTCCTTAGTAGTGAATATTTAAATTTATGAATATTTTGTAGCTATGTTTAAGTAAATACTATGTTCACAAAAAAAGGCAGCACTTTGGAACAATATGGGTCTAATTCAGTTACTTCACTATATAAAAATGTTCGAGGTATCGCGTTGAACGTGTTGACTATGTTCAGGTCTACATATGCCTGCGAAGTGGGATTCTCAGCAATGAACATCATGCAAACAAGTTGAACCAAGAGTGCTTACAGGACTCGCCACGAATTGCCTGTACCAAATTACTCTCGAAAATATAGATGAAAAGCTGAAAAACATTAAATGAATTTTTTTCTTTTTAGATTTAAATGTGTTCTTAGTGTTTATATCAATTCTTACTTTAGTAATACTTATAAACAAATAATAATGTATATAAATGAGCCTGCTTTTTAATAATGTAGTATCTTTTATTCGTTCAATTAGTTATTTTATAGACAGACAGACAGACACTGTGGTTCTGCGAGCCAGAAGGGAGAACTTCGCCTGCCAGATCCGACCTACGGGCTACCAGTTGCCGACCGCTGCCATAGCATATTGAAATTCATGTTTATTAATAGTACATCATTTATCCATCAGTGTTATATTAAAGGCCTGCAAGTTGTTTTCATTGAATTATCATGGTCATAAAAATAGTAAATCTGACATTTTTAAAAGAACTCCTTTAAATTCTTATATTTAGTTTTACACTACCATATCTTGGTATCAGAACCAGTTTATGTAATTAAATGTTACAAATACTATGCAGTATACAATAAATATAACTTAAAAAACACACCCTATTTATTAATACTCATTAGCTAACTAGAAATAGCAGATGTCAAATATTTCCATTATAGTACATCAACTCCGTAAATTTTCTGACAAACCGTTATAAAAAAAACTTTATATTTCTCTCCATTTCCCTTGGAAAATCATGAAGATTGTAGTAAATTTAAATTTCTTTCAGCCAAAATTCACTTTTATAAACAAAGTTATGTGAACATAACGTCGAGATAGCGACATAATCTCATCGGGTTTTACGATCACAGGAAGAAGCTTGTGGAAGGTGGTGAAGAATAATGGAAATAAACAACACTTTTATGTTCCATGTGTCATGGAAAAAATGTGAATACAAAAATACGAGCATATAATATGGTGCATAATTACAGGTAAAGTGACTACTGGGGAGATAAATCTAGACATTCAAACCTACATGAATAAATGTTATTATTTATTTAGTGGGTCTAAAGAGCTATTTTGAAATACGGAATCCTATCATTCCTAATGTAGCGCAGAACAGCTAAAGCACACAAGAGGGAGAAACCTCTTATCATAAGCTCACGAAAATATGGATCAAGAGAGCACCTAGACCTTGTACAAAAGTGCACGAAGATATGGATCAAGAGCACACCTAGACCTTGTATCAAAGCGCACGAAGATATGGATCAAGAGCGCACCTAGACCTTGTATAAAGCATAGGAAGATATAGATCAAGAGCGCACCTAGACCTTGTATCAAAGCGCACGAAGATATGTATCAAAAGCGCACCTAGACCTTGTATCAAAGTGCACGAATATATGTATCAAAAGCGCACCTAGACCTTGTATCAAAGCGCACGAAGATATTGATCAAGAGCGCACCTAGACCTTGTATCAAAGCGTACAAAGATATGGATCAAGAGCACACCTAGACCTTGTATCAAAGCGCACGAAGATATGGATCAAGAGCGCACCTAGACCTTGTATCAAAGCATAGGAAGATATAGATCAAGAGCGCACCTAGACCTTGTATCAAAGCGCACGAAGATATGTATCAAAAGCGCACCTGGACCTTGTATCAAAGTGCACGAATATATGTATCAAAAGCGCACCTAGACCTTGTATCAAAGCGCACGAAGATATTGATAAAGAGCGCACCTAGATCTTGTATCAAAGTGCACGAAGATATGGATCAAGAGCACACCTAGACCTTGTATCAAAGTGCACGAAGATATTGATCAAGAGTGCACCTAGACCTTGTATCAAAGCGCAAGACTATATGGATCAAGAGCACACCTAGACCTTGTATCAAAGCGCACGAAGATATTGATCAAGAGCGCACCTAGACCTTGTATCAAAGCGCACGAAGATATGGATCAAGAGCGCACCTAGACATTATATCAAAGCGCACGAAGATATGTATCAAAAGCGCACCTAGACCTTGTATCAAAGCGCACGAATATATATATCAAAAGCGCATCTAGACCTTGTATCAAAGCACACGAAGATATGTATCAAAAGCGCACCTAGACCTTGTATCAAAGCGTACAAAGATATGGATCAAGAACGCACCTAGACCTTGTATCAAAGCGCACGGAGATATGGATCAAGAGCACACCTAGACCTTGTATCAAAGCGAACGAAGATATGGTTCAAGAGCGCACCTAGACCTTGTATCAAAAGCTCACTTAAATATGGTTCAAAAATGTAAATATCCAACCATCTTTAAATTCAAATCAGAATCTAAGGTCAGCTTCTGGATTTTTGTAGGAGATGGAATTAAAATCTGATTAGTCACTAAAACAATCTTACAAGACTGTTAGCCAAGTCTAGCTTTAATGAGGGAGATAAACTACATTCTTCTATAAGATCATTCAATGATAATACGTTATTATGGCGGGACATTGCTCAAACATAGCATGCTTGGAAGAGTTTGTGCTAGAATACAAAAGAGAGCTTTGGTTGCTATAACAACAAGGAATTCTACTTGAAAATTTGCGTGCAACGTTATATATTATAAGTATTCAGGACACTTTAAAATCTCACTTTGTAGTAAAGATGTAGAGGATTTTGATTTACTGTGGACAGACGCAGAGAAAATGTACTTTAATCTGCGTTGATGGATAGTGAAAAAATATTTAGGAAGTAACATCATATTACACTCGGCTCGGACTAAAACCCGAAATCCCTACCACCAGCAAACTGGACAATACGAGAATGACGCCTTTGTCTATGTGTCCACTTGGTCCCGCAAAAAGTTAGATTTGTATTAGTCAAGCTTTAAAATAATCTGTAACTAGTCTAATTTAAATGCAATTTAATTCGTCATTGTAAACGACAATGAGATAATTTTCTAATAATTAAAAGACATAATAAAGTTGATTATGACAAAGTTCTGTTTTAAATCATATACTTATAGCAATGAATCCTGAGTTTAAGTACTTTTAATTTACTTAGTTTTCTATGAGACAAGACAAAATTTAGTTAAAAGTTTACAGTGTCTCCCTTGCACCCAAAGTTTTCAGGAATTCTTCTACAACTTCGAGTATTACATTCCTCCACGATCATTATTCTTAGTTACACTTGAAAAATCGATACATTTCACTTGGCCGCTTGCCTTTAAAAAGTAAATAACCATTCAGTGTTCGATAAAACCAACACAAATTTTCCCATTTATATTCAGACGAATCTGTTCTCTCTCTCTCTTTCTCACACACACACACACACATTTGTTCCCAAGAGTTTACCCCATTCTGCCTAGTTTCTGAAACAGTGTCAGCAGAGGAATTGAGGAGAGGGGGTTGAAAAAAAGGGGGAGGTGAGGGAAGAAGAATGTTTTTTGTGAAACAATACGAGTATCAGGACGCTGAAGTATCGCTGGAACGATTTGTCAATAAACATTTGCTGGCCCGCGTGTGGCCTGAGGGGAAAGGAAACTTCAGTTGAAGGGTTGCAGGGGG
>CABFWB010000710.1:139982-156554 GCA_902151455.1 Timema bartmani | reverse complement strand
ATCCCTCCATGAAACCAGGACGAGGCCTAAAGGCGTACCTTGTGGCAACGCAATCGACGTCGATCACATATCTGATCAGTATTCAGGACCGACCTGAACTCCTGGTTGCTTGCCACGGCAGTGGAGGAAGGAGGTAGGTAACCTGATTAGAGGCAGAGCTCACGGAGCTGACCCACCTTCTCCCCCCTCCCCCTTTATCTCACAACTCCCTCCAACTCCCTCCAACTCCCTCCAACTCTTATAAACTGCCGGTTCATGGGGGAGATACGGAACTTGCCCAATGTCAACAAAATAGGTTTAACTAGATTCGATTAACATATCTTGAAACGTTTTCGAGCTTCCTACCGGAAGGAAGCTCCTGGTTCGGACCAAAAACTAGACTACTTTGATTTCAAAAGCTGTCACAGATTCAGCTTTAATCTTTTGAGTTTAAGGTGGGAGTGAAGGGAACGCCAAAATAAATAAAAAATTTCGCCAGTAGAACCATAAAGTTTAATTTTCTTCACATGGTGATTTCAATAGTTCTTGAATTTATCAAGATTTTCTTGGAACTGTTTATATCAACATGTGATGAAAATTAAACTCTGTATTTCTACTGGAGTAAAATTGTATTTATTTTTTACCAAAAAATTAAAATATTTTGCTATTTAAGAAATCCTGTAAGAACACTGGCGTTAACTCGCGTTTCCTACATCCCATCTTAAGAGGAAGATGAGAAAAATAGAATGTTTGCAAGATAGTAACATACAAATATTAGTTAATAGTCTATTAACATGAAACTTAAGTTTTATAGAGATCAATCATAAATTAATTTTCAGTTAAAATTAAATTGAAAAATATAATCAATAATTGATTATTGTAAAAATCTAAAATGAATGGGAAGCTATATTTATTTCGCTGATTTATGTTCTCTATTGTTTTTGAACCGCATTTTAATACCCCTCAAAAATTATTTGCATTTAATGCACTAATATGCTAGGGGTGAGGAAGGTTGAATTTAGAAGAGGTGTACCCGCATTTATCTCTGGCTGGGGTTCAACCCCTGATCTTCCTGTCATCAGCGGTCAAGTATATTGCAAGAGTGTGGTATTCAACCTGAGGTACGCGAATACATCTTAGGATGCCCGTAAAATTGAATATATATTTATTTAAAATTTATCATTTGATACATTATTTTGATGTGATTTATTTTAGATGTATATTATATAATATGTATAACTTGCATTATGTACTTACAGCTTTGGGTGTACAAAGCTTAACATAAGTTATATTTGGGGGTATGTGAAACAAAATGGTTGAATATCACTGCCTTAGACCATGCGGCCACATAAGCGAGTATGTACATATATACAGTACTACTAATATTAACTACCCGTTCGGGTTGTACGCACTAACGATAATGTGTAATGGTAGAGTGATTGTGAGATAAAATGGAGGACCTACAGTTTAACGGGGGATCCGAACCACGGTGGAGGCCTGGCATTCCATACATTCACAAGTTGTGATTAATACACATCTTGTCAGAGGTGAAGGAAGGGTTTGACAATCAGATAAATCTGTGCTGGGACTGAGGATTGAACCCCGGACTTCCAGCACAGAAGTCTGACACTTTATCCCTAGATCACCAGGTCACCCTATGTACAGTAAGATCTGGCTAATTTGACAAATAGGATAATATCGAACCCATCATCATTCCCCGTGAAATTAATTTTTAAATCAATGACGAAAAATAACATTTAATTAGAATTTTAGAATGAAATATTTGGATAGTTCGAAGCCTATCCATTGTTAATGTTTTCTAGTGTCGGCTCAGCTTTCATCGCTGCTGTGTGACGTAATCACGTGGCGCCCTGACTGATTTACAAATTTATCTTGTTAATTTTTACAAATTTTAATATTTTTGGTTTAAATTGTTCTTGTTTTTTCATATAAGTATATATTGCTTTGAAGTTCTATATCAAATATAAAATGTAACTTACGTGTTTATATGTAGCATATTTTGAGGTTATTGATTTGTTGTGTATCAGATACTCAAAAAAAGGGTTAGTTCGAATTTCTTTAGATATCCCTTGGACTCTGAATTTAAAAAAATCTACTGTATATATTTTTAAAACTGATCCATGACGTGGCACTTTCCAAACCAGTTGGTATGATCTCTGATATCACAATGTGGCGGCGATATAAAAACCAAGACGGTCAAAATGCTACGGCGATATTTCCTTCGGGTAGTAGTAACATTAGGTTTTAGTGGGTGCAGTAATTTTATACGGCCACCAGCAACCGTATCACATTTTTATCCCGAGGTGAAAATGTGTTTTATTGTGCTGTCAACTAGCGGCATGAATTTCCCCATTTTGATAGCTACCACCTGCCCCATTTAACTGCTACGAGGAAAGCTTGGTTGCGCCTTTGAGACGGTATATTACTAGCACGTAAATGTATGTCAGCAAATATAATATCATATTATTTTCGTATTTTTAAATATAACGTATTACTTAGTTGTTTTTTTTTTGCTACGCGTCTCACTAACCGCCTGGGATATCCGCATTTTTACACTAATGGGACAAGAATGAGGAAGGTATACTTAAGAGGAAATCTATTTGTACGGCTAGATCTAGAAGTTGAGTAAAATAGAATGGGCTAGAAATATTTGTCGCTAGATATGACATGTATTATATCGTTTATATATGATATTTATATAGTGATGTATTCTTCTTTTTAAGTCAACAACCCGAAGGTTCGTTTGATTCTATACATCCAGAGCCAGGCATGCACTCAGCCATTCGGTTGGTTAGTGATGCCTGTACCATCTGGTAGAAATCACATGTACTAGGGCAATTCTGGAAGTGTGGTTGTTCCCCGTTGCTTTTCACGCTGAATTTCTATGAGTGAGTGCTAAAAGGGCTGACCACTTTTGGCAGTAAGATATTTTCACAAACCCTTCAGGGTTCTTTAACATGCCACATTTGACATGGGACCGACGGCTTTACTTCCCCTCCAAAGGAAGTTGTGCTATGGATTTTGATCACTCAAGAAAAATCCGTCGACCCTTTCTGGGTTTGAACCTACGAACACTGGGTCCCGAGGTGAGCACTTTACCCCAAGACCACTTTGTAGTCAGTGATATATTATATTGTGACATATATAGGGTGTACCAAAACATGTGGGACCCACTTATGAAAACCTCTTATTAGACCCCCTAAATATATAGGGGCTTCATAAGTCTTTGGCTTTGTACAAAAACCAAAGAGCTACAGATTTTACAAATATGGTTCATTAAACATATTTCTTCCGTGCTCAACGCCTTTATTATTACGTTGCTCTAGTTTTTTCGTCCATAAAGAACTTTCCTGATTGCACTGCAAAACAATCCTCAGTAGCAGAGTTTACCGTTTTAACGCTTGAAAATGTTGCTTCTTTTAAGTGTTTCTTGAGGTTAGGGAACAGATGATAGTCAGAAGGGGAAGTCAGATGAGTTTTCCGGATGTTAGAGCACTCCAAAGAGTAGCTCTGTCAATGTTTGTTGTATGATGGCTGCTGTGTGAAGAGAATCACTGTCCAGGAGAAACAACATTCCTCCTGAAAGCTTTCCATGAAGTTTGGAAACCAGTTCTTACTTGAGTTTGTCCAAAAGTATTATGTAGTAGTTTGCAGTTATGGCTGTACGCTTCTCCAGGTAATCGACAAAAAGATTCCGTCTTTGCCCCAGAAAACAGATGCCATCACCTTCCCCGCATACTTTAAATTTCTGTGGACGCGGGTTACCACTGTGTCGCCATTAATTTGATTGTACTTTCGTCTATAATTCATAAATATAGAGCCAAGTTTCATCCATAGCAACAATCCGGTTCAAAACTTCCAAAATATCCCTACTGAAACCGTCAAAAATGATCTGTGAAGGAACCATTCTAACACACGTTTGGTCAACACTGAGGCATATGGGCATCCATTTGGCTAAAAGCTTCTTCATATTCTCATGGGTTATGACGCCTACACGTTCCCGAGATATATTTAGGATTTCTATTCTATTTTTGACGGACGTTCTTTGATCCTCCAAGATCAAGGAGTGAATGGCATCCACAGTTTTGGAACAGTCGCTTTCACTGGTCTCCTAGGAGTTCTTCCTATTCACTATCAAAATTTTCTGTCTTAAACCGAGCAACCCAGTTCTTGACTGTGGAGTAGGAAGGGAACTTTTCACAAAATGTACCTGAAATATCATCATGAATTTGACTTGCCGAATTCCCTTTAAAAAGAACCGATATGTCATCACCGCACGGCATTCTTCTATTTTGAAATCTTCATTGTTCGCTACCATTTTCACTTCATACCTAACAACATTTTAAAAAAAATATATGGAATAAAAATCTGATTTTTTTTATGATAAACATTGAAAACAAAGAAGAGTCATATAATACAGGAATTTTAAATCAGATAATGGGTGAAATAGGGAAAGCCAAAAATTTATCAGTCCCCTACTAGACCTTAGTCCAATCGGTAAAATGGTTTCGGCTCTAGGCCGAGATACGGAGACACACACATTCACACACACACACACACACACACACACCGCATTGATAAAACTCCTTTTTAGGTTTCAGGGGTCATGAAACGTCTACTTCCATCAAATTCTCGAATCAGATTTTTTTGACGATCACAATAGTTTCTCCCTCTAGGGGTCATGGGAGAGTATAAATATAAAAAAAAACTAGCTTGTAAACAAAAAATGATTCCATTAACAGTAAGTTGAACTAAATGTAGAACCTCGTAGCTTAACTGTTAGTAAATTCTAGCTGTTAGTTAAATTTGGCTTTGGGTTTTAAAATACTATCACGATGTGCTCGTCAAATATTTGGACAGGTACCTTCCATTAGTTATTAATCATGATTGCTAATCCTCTAGGAGCGCTGGATTTATTAGGAAGCTTTTTATTGGATTAATTTGAACATAGAGAGTCTAGGGTAGCTATTACAATTTATACGTACGTAGTTGTTTTTGTAAATGACTTTTTTTTTAGCAGCGCGTCTTAGTACCCATCCAGGTTAGATGCCTATGTACTAACAAATGTAATGTGTTAGGGATTAGGTAGGTTTAATGTAGAGGAAGTTCACTCGCATTTGCGTGGAGGTAGAGTTAAAAACCATTTAGTAAAACCACCCCTCCCCATCTTCGGCAATCTAGTCTAACACGTTATTATCGCGTTAGACCATGTGGACATGTGGTGTGTAAATAAATTTAAAGTAGATTCTTACTTTGGCACAATTTCTTACGTACAGGGCCGTCTAAGGCTACCTGTTATTTACTTATTTATATTGTAGTTTTTTTTAAAATAAAAATATAATTTGAAAATATTAAAAGAAAGCGTAGCGCTAATTTCATCGTAGAAGAACCCACTTCGATATCCGCGTGGTCTAACACGCTACTCTTGTTTTGAACTGAACTGCCGAAGACTGAGAGATCGGGGTTCAATCCCGGTCGGGAGAACTAAGGGTGGTATTTTCCTAAATGTTTTTCCAGTCTCCCTACACGCAAATTCTGGTTCAATTCTTCTAAATTAAACCTTCCTAATCCCTAATACATTAGTGCAATTAGTTAATAGGTATATAATACGAAAGGGTATTAATATGCGGTGCAAAATAGAAGAAGAAATATTTTACATATAACTAATATAGAAAAAGAAAATAAACTATCGAAAACAAACCGATAATGTATGTCATAAACTTACTAGTGAGTTTAATGATTTAAATGGATCGATTTCTATAACAAAATATGTATAGTAGATTATGGTATTTCTTTGCTTTAGGGACCCTTAGAAAGTGAAACTCATATCAAAGTCATCATCCTCATACAAATAATCGTTCATTGTTTTCAAAAGAAAAAAATATTTACCCTCACAAACATGCCAATGAAAACAGTATGGCTGAATGGTCTAGCGTTAATGGGGATATTATGTAGACTAACTGGAAGGTAAACCTCACATTAACTTGAATGCTTTTTTGTAGAAGTCAGAGCTAAACGAACATTATAAAATCAAAAGTAGTTTTAGTCATCCCTCAACCTAATGTTAAGTTCTAACGAATAGAATAACGTGACATATGTTTGGGCTTGCTACCATTTTTTTCAAACAGAAAGGTTTTTACATTTTCTCCCTCATCAATCCATTATTGGTACATGTGCGAACTAAATATTGGATGGACAAATATGAATGCATGACCTATGTCCTCTGTCAATCATTATTTGTAATGGTACATGGACTAACTTAATATGAAATAATGAGTGGGAATATGTCGAAATCCTTTTTGTTTGAACCAAAATTGCTTCAATTAGAATAGAAAGAAACCAATTTCCTACTGCTTAGTTCCACTTTATGTTGATAAAATAAACGTTTTATTTATTTTTTAATACTTTTTTACATCCTTTTTGTGGACTGAGCTCTTTTATTTAGTTTTTTTTTTCATTTGACCTCTGTATTTAAAATTGTTTTGAACCGTGTGATAACAATACTTTCGTTTTTTGCCTTAAAACTCCAAAAATAATAATAAGTTATATATTGTAACAAGTATATTAATTTTATTCATTGAATGACTCAAAAATGAATTCAAATTTGAAAACCTCCCATGAAGGGAGAAAAACGCTGAAGATAGAATCTGACTGAGCTGGTTCGCGATCATTTTGTAACCACTTTCCCTATTAACCATCTAGAGTGGGTGCTATCATCAAGATTGTGATGCTAGTGGTGTTATCTAAACTCAGGATAAAAACCGAGCAACTCCACCAACAAGTGTTGACCAACTCTTTTAAATTTCGTAGATGCAAATCTGTTAGCGTTCTTAAATGTCCGAGTGTAGCGAAGTCCTGTTTTAACCTGATCAATTAGCATTTCATCTACAATTGAGTCCATGAAATCATGCTTACCAAGCTGCTCATCAAAGATTTACACCGACCAGAAGGATTACTTACTGCTAGAACCATGAAATGAAGAGACAACTTGTTTAACCGCGACCAAGATCTACTTGGTGATCTATTGTGACGGTAGACAAGTCTTCCCTACCTATAGTTCAATTTTCACAGGAAGACGGTCAAATAAATTACTAGCTCCTCTTTTTCATCTATTAATACGTCCAAACAGCCACTTCGGTGGCCGTATAGTCCAAGGCGCTACTCTCAAAGTAGACAAGACTGCAGATGACAGAAAGATTGAGGTTCGAATCTCGGTCGGATGTACTGACGGTGGTCTTCCCTAAATGGTTGTCCATTCTCCCTGCACGTCCCAATGAGGGTACACTTATTCTAAATATAACCTAATCCCTAAAAACATGAGCGTAATTGGTACATAAGTAAGAGGCCGTGATGAAAAAAAATCCCCGCCTAGATACGATTTGCAGCTGTCGCTTTTGATATATGTTTTAAATACCTTTAAAATAACACCAATAAAATATTAAAATTACATCAATTTTGAACACAAAAAATGTGTTTGTATTTTTCAAAAGATCTTTCCTCTTAAAATTGGACTGTACCTTTCCTTGTCGTGGAGCTTGATTCGTCCTGATTAGTCCCGCTTTCTTGCTTTAACTAACATTATAGAGTTGAGAGTTCCCAACGGGGGGTAGGTGCCCGGACGTTTGGAGGTACGCAAAAATATTTGTTTAATGGCAATGTAAAACAAAAGATCAGTCAAAAGTTATGATATTAACTCAACGTTATTGTGAGGAGTGGTGCGGGTTTTCTTCTGTATTTGACCTTGAGAAAAAGATTTCAATTTCAAACACAAAATAGTTTTTATAATTATTAATAAATTAATAAATGGATTATATGTGTGTGTTTTTATTGTAACTTTTGCTTTTTGATTGTAAAAATATCTGCACTATTTATTCAGCTTATTATCACATTGTTTTTTAATCCCATTTATTTATAATTGCAACAAATAAATCAGAAATCGCCACTACTATAGTAATTAAATGTTTTGCTAAAAATTAAGGGCACAATTTATGTAAATGAGCTGCCAAGGGGTACGCAAGCGAAAAGAGGTTGGAGTCGCTGCCCTGCTAGGAACTATATTTGA
Source organism: Timema bartmani (assembly GCA_902151455.1). Taxonomy (NCBI): domain Eukaryota; kingdom Metazoa; phylum Arthropoda; class Insecta; order Phasmatodea; family Timematidae; genus Timema; species Timema bartmani. The sequence continues at coordinate 148,492 of CABFWB010000710.1, read as the reverse complement.
TTCTCTAATTGCTCGTGACGTTGCATACGATTGAGGTGAGTTGTTAATGCCCTGGGACACTCGGTGTTGGAAATTTAGAGGGAGAAAAAATTCTCAGCGCCCATAACTTTCCGTCTTGGTGCAAACTCATGTATATTTATTGTTGTTTTATTCCAAATTGGCTTTCAATTTAGTATTCTCAACTTAAATGATTCTGTTGCAGAGAATAATGTTTTATTAAGTTTTTCCCCTTCACTATAAAATATTCAATCATGTCTGGTTGAGGGGCAAGGGTATATTTAACTTTCTTTACTCACACATAATTTGTTATTTGATATTTCAATATTATACATTTGTTATTTTTACTTTATTGTTTGTGTTGTGTATTTTAGGAGAGGCCGCGACATATTTGGTACTTCCACTCACACATGAAGACATTTATATTTTCGTGCTTGGGGAGCTGGCAGTCTAGGTATAAGGTGTCACACTTCTGTGTTAGAGGTCGAGGGTTCAAATCCCGGTTCCGGCACAGATTTATCTGATAACCAAACCTTTCCTTCACCTCTGGCAAAGTGTGTGCTTTCACGCTTTGTGAATGTGTGAAATGCCAGTCCCCACCGTGGTTCGGAACCCATGTTAAACTATAGGTCCCCTCTGTTTTCCACCATCATCATTTTCACGTGTCATCCTATCATCTGGGGATAGTGGAATTCGCCTTAATGGTGTCCCCACCTCAGAAATGATTTCCTCCATACGCCAGGAGAGCAGAGTTAATATCAGGCCGAATGACCAGATTTGAGGCAATAGCCCCAACCACCTATATTTTCGTGCTTTCTTTATGTTTTGTAATAGCTTGCTTAAAAAGTATTCTGAAAATTGAAAAATGACACCTGGACACGGGAATCAAACCCGGGACCTTCGGCTTTGTACGCCAATGCTCTACCACTGAGCTATCCAGGAGTTGATATATAGATGGAGTATTCCTCTCTAAAAGCACAAATAATATCTTCGGCTATTTGAATCTTAGTTACTTAAAAAGGTTACACACCTTTTAGGATTATATTATGTATAATATGTAAACTGTTCATTTAGAAAAGAGAAAACACTATATTGTAATCAAGGTTTCTCTTGTTTTTCTTACTGTCTTTGGTTACATGACCGGATATTTGTTAAGTGATAAAATTGGTCCATTCATTTGACAGAGACTTTTTTTAAACCCAATCCGAACGATATACCGGTACTTACCATATTCTTTCACTCTCGCTGTTTCAATTTGGTGGCCACTCAAAAGGATTTTCATTTAATAGATAATCTCAATTGATTTGAATTTAAAATTATTCGCGATCATTCGAATACTTATGGCCTTTTTTTTTAATGTTGACATTTAAATTACGAGATCTACATCTTAAACCACGAGAACAGCGGTTATTCTCTATGAATATAGTGCACTATCAAATATATGATATTAATTTGTTTTTCCTGTTACTTGATTCCCGAGGGAAAAAATCAACTTAAAATCTAAGGAGAAATTACAGAAGATATTTCAAATTGAAATCCAAAGTAAAATCTTAAAATTGTAGTAATGATAAGAACACGGTGGTCTACTGTTCATAAAATTATTAGTTTAGTCCAACCGTAAGAGTTAGCCCATAGCCAACAAGGCGGACTTTCTCCAGAAAGATGCCAAAGGTGTTGAATTCGAAATGTGTACAGTGTTTTTATATATGCTTGCTGAAAACTAGTGTTTATTGTGATTGATAAGTGTACTAGAGTTAGATGTTAATTCTTATTCTTTTTTGAAGCTAAATTTTATAATTAAAGCATATACTTAGAAAATTACACCACCTATCCCTGGCTTGAGCTAGTTATACCCAGTCCATCTCATTACACCCTATCTCTTTCGTGTCCATTCTAATGTTATCCTCCCATCTGCGTCTAGGACTTCCCACTGTTCTTTTCCCCATTGGGTTTGCCAGTCAATACCCTGAAAACGGTTCAAGATTCTTCAATTCGCGCTGCATGTCCTGACCACAATAATCTGCGAGATTTGAATATTCCAACAACGCCTTGTGATATTTACAGGGTATGTAACTCTTCAATATGTAACCCCCTCTTTCCAATATCTGCATCTCTTTTAAGACAATAAATTTTCCTGGGTTCTTTGTTTTCTAACACTTTAAATTTTACCGGTTGTTCTTGATTGTTGTGAAACATGGTTTCGTAACTACCATGACAAAAATACATTTTTGTTTTGTATATTCTGAGTTTTTCATTACTTGAAAGCAGTAATAGTATGCATTTCCCGACTGTATTATTCTCCTAATTTCCACTCTAATATCCTCATTGCTAGTTATAAATTGTTCATAAATACAAGTATTTAAATTCATTGACCATAAGAAGTAACAGCTGTGTGCGCACTGGCTCATCTGTACGGTCGTTATTTGTTTACTTCACCATGAAAACGTTGATTTGTGTAAGTATATCTCTTTGGTTAAAAAAAAACCTCAATTCTTACTTAAATAATATGGTGTAGCAAATAGAAAGAGATCGGTTGAAAGGCGTTTTAAGTTTACCTTCTTGGTATTCAGGGACAAAATAAATTAAACACTGAAAGTTCAAGGCAAGACAAGAGAAGAAATCCGAGTGAAAACTTATTTTATAGAACTTTTTCCGATGAAAAGTTTTGAAGAAATTTTAGCGGAGTAAAGCCACCGTTTGCAATTATCTACTATACGCCGGCCGGCAGGCCGCTTGACCTAGAACGGCCAAACAGGCTCTCAGTAGCTTTTCATTGGTGAGGGAAGAGAGCAGTCCAGTACTACTCAGTCCTTCCCGCCCCAAACATCGTGTACTGATCATTGATCTCTATAGTACAACTGGATAGACATCTAAGGCTGAAATTGTAGACCTGCCGTCTGCAAACCATTGTGCAAGAGAGAAATAAACTTTCGGGTATCTCTTTCTCTCTTACACACATTCAAGACAATGTGGCATTTTGACATCGTTCGCTAATTTGCATGAATATATTATAAACATCAAGTTATGTGATATTTAAATGAAATAGATGTGTTAATTAAACGTTTTAACATCATTACTAAGTTCTAAACTCGTGACTTGATTCTTTAACTAAGTTGATGCAGGCTAATACATGCCATGACTTTGGAAGGATGTCCGTTTTGAAAGAGCTTATTTCATACCAGAATTCTATTGTATAATAGTATTTTGGAAGGATAAAACAAGGTTCTTAGAATACAAGGTTGCCTCGGTCCCTATACCTGCTAGCAGGTAGTTTTCTCCCTTTCACCACTCTTTGCGTGACGTCACATGGTGACCGGACTGCAGCTTAGCGACAGGGGCTCATTAGTAAATTTAAATTACTGGCATTCGGGTTCACAGTGTTTCATGTAGATACAACTTTGTTAAAATAATTTCAGTTTAAAAACAAGAGTGAATTCTGTGTACTAGTGTAATCATAATGTTAGTAATATTGTTAATAGTTCCCTTCATTTAGAATTTATTTAATGATTCTCCCTCAATCGAGTGAGATTCAAAAGAAGAATATTTTCAATGTTTTGTTTATATACGTATAATAATGTAAATAATAGTATAAATAGTTAAATATTTTGTTTTTACACAGTGTTTTTATTAATATAAACGATATTTTAGGATTTACAAAAATGCCGGGGAAAAGATGTACAGTTGCTTTGTGTAATTATAGCCACCAAAAACAAAAATAATCTCCAATGGAAAATCAATAATGTATCATTCTTTTCCAAAAGATCTAGTAATTCGTAAAAATAAATGGATAAACCTTTGTAAGGGTGGAAATAAACATAATTTAAACTCAGATGAACTATGGAAGAAACGTAGAGAGCATTTGAAAGTGATAAAAACTAAATTACCTACTTTCAGACATTTCAGCCAATCCATTACATAATGAATTGATGCAAAATGTGAGTACATTTATAAATTATTTTACCAATAATATAATAATTACAATTACCTAATAGATTACACTGCATCGGCATCAGCATTTTGTTGTTATTTTTCACTGAATTTCACTATCAGTCTAGGCTATATGCATATGTATTAATAATTACGCTAATAGGGTAGGGATGAATAGGTAAAATTTCGTGAAAATGTACCCAACGTTTCCTGGAGGAAAACTGGGAAACCATTTAGAAAAAAAAGCTCAGTACACCCGAACGGAATTCAAACCCCGACACTACCATCATCTAAAAATCAGTATAAATGGCATAGTCAAGTCACATTTCAATAAAACGTTTCTAAACTAGTAGTGGAATAATGTCTGAAGTTAACAAGCATTACACTTTGAAGCTTCATATATTTCTATTGAAATAATAGTAACAATATAATAGCCAGTTACAGTAAATGATGACACTTTTTCTCACACTTTTAGACGAACGACCGGAATTTAAGCTAAAAACCTAAATATAAATAATAACTAACAATTATTTTTTGGATATTCAATAACTTAATATATTTTATGGGGTTTATCATTAATGACAAAAGTTTCTGTTTCATCTAAGTTGTTTGATTGAGGACTGGGTGGACGGGATTTGTGAACAAAAAAGTTATTAATTTATAAAAAATAAAATCTACCTCATTCCTTCATATTTATATTCACAACATATCATCTGGCTCTGAAATAGGCTAGCTAATTTTGCACGCAGATTCTNCAGAAAAAAGGCTGACGAATTTGCGCCCAAGGTTTTTTTATCCCGGTCAGACTGGGTGGGGGGGGGGGGGGGAGTGTTTTGATAGTTACAACCTTGATTAACATACCTGGTCACTTTGATCATCAGGCCAACAATCACAACAATCACAATACTCCACACCTAGTTATGGATCTCAACAATAAAAATACAGACAAAAAACAAACAAACAAAATATCTTCAACAATGCAAATAAATATGTTACCTTGAGAACAAATCCTGTAAACATTTAATAAAGAAATAAAAATAATGTGTCACTTGCTTGTCTTATATTTTCAGTAGTCTATAGAAATCCCTTCTACCACTCCTGTGAAACTCCACCTACACTCTAGGATTAACAAGCAATCATATAAGTTTAAAGGAACAAATAAGATAAAATATATGGTAATATCTCATTTGGAAACAAATTATTTTGAATAATAAGAAAAAAAAGGTTGAAAATGGATTTTTTTAAATTGACCGTTTTTTAACATAATAAAATAAATTATGTTATAATTTGGACGATGAAAAGTATAAATAAATGTTAGGATATGCACAATTGAAGTTTCAGTAAAATAAAATAATAGTCTTTATAATATGTTTCCATGAATAACAAAATGCCAAAAAATTAGAATGTTGAAAAATTAAACAATATAATTAATTATTTTAGAAGTATAATTTCCTTTATTGACGGATGGATTGAGCTAAATTTGTTCATGTGTATTAATTTAATATATGCCAGCTCACCGATGTTTGTTGTTTTAGGCAGAGTTAATTTTTTATTAAATTTGATGTTACAAGAATTTAAAAAAATTGTTTCTTGAGAAAATACCTGGAACAATTCATGAGATTTGGTCTTGGAGTTAATTTATATAAAATTATAATAGGCAACTCCCACCTTCATTTATGTAGATTCCTCGCACTTCATACTATTACTTGGAACCATTTCCTGAGGTAAAGCACCGCACTCATTCGTAATTAATTCAATTTACAACTCCGCGGACAAGAATCACATCATTCTCTCTCAAAATGATAGATTTATAAGCCTTGTATCTCTGTTTGAATTGTCCGGGTCACTTCCGTCTAAAAATAAGTTCGAGTTTCAAAGAATAAATCTTCCAAGCCAAAGAAGAATCCACTTCAAAGAAATGTTTGTCTAAAAAATATATTAATAATTTAAAGTTCAAATGAGATGATCAGAAAACAAGCAGTAAAATATGTTAAATTTAAAAAGAACACAAAATCAGTTTTTTTGACATATAGAATAATAATGCTTGAATCACGCGTTTAGAAAATTAAAAAGACAAAGGAAACATATACAACAACATATGCTAGAGGCTAATTCTCGTAGCGTAACTTGGAACTTAGCTGACATTAGTTTCAACTGTAGCCACTGAAGATTACGATACAACGAGCGTTTGCTGTCCATTGCTAAGTAGTAAAAATTTTTCTAATTTTGATATTTGGTAAAATTAATATTATTGTCTTATGAACAGCTAAGATCAAAAATATATGTATATTTTAAAATTCTAATCATCTTCTGAAGTTCTACCATGTTTAAGAAAGTTCAAGGTTCTTTTAGTTGGGAAGTGAAAATAATTATATTCAATGTTGGCACAACTTTACGTTCATCAACAAATAAAAGTAAATAAGATATGTTTTGTTACTAGAATTGATTGTAAATATAGTTTATAATTAAAAGGGGGGTGGGGCGTTTTCTTTGTCACAAGTTTAAACGCTAAGCCTCTTGACGATTTTTATCTTAAATTATTTCCAACTAGCCCTCCACATAAATACTCATATATTTCCTATAAATTCTACTTTATTCGTCCCCAACATATAATAAGTGTAAATATAAGAATAGCTTGGACGGGCGCAGCTAAGGAAATATGTTATTTAATGTTGTTAAATGTGCTTTCTTGTTAATCATATTTCACACTTTAACTATGCAATTGTTAGTAACTAATATTTTTAACGTTTTTGTCACTTTATTGAATGAATATTTTAAATTAAACATTTCTAACGTCATTATACTTCTTAATTATGATGTGTACATACACTGTAAGCTTGAGACATTTGCTACTGATTTTATTTTGGTGATATATTATGTAGTAGATACAGGTATAGCTAGGTGCCCTAACAGTTTAGTGCTTTTAAATTAAATTAAAATCAAGTCGAGTTATCCGCAATGAAACATCGAGCTGTGTGGATGGAGGGGTAGTCGGGCGATCACTCTGTGACGTCACGCTCCCGGCTCAACCTGCTCCACGAAAACGGCTGATCGAGGCAACCTTCTATTCTAACAACCTTGGGATAAAAGACCTTCCAGAAGGGTATTTCTACTACTGTTCTAGAAGGCCGTTTACTTTGTCAAAATACTACAATACAATAAAATAATAGTACAAATTAAGGAATTCAGGAACATGCTTTATACCAAAACCAGGGTATAGTAATACTTCCTATAACCCTATAACTTAAATGATTGTTTTAACGTAAGACTACAACACAAAGTTTGTCATTCAAACAAATTGAATCAAGTTGTTAGCTACGTTAATTCATTATAGTTATCTGACTCATTTTAATAATATAGTTTAATAATCTTATTATAGAACTAATATACAAGATAATAGTCAACTTTAAAAATTATATAGAAGCCTAACAGATATAAATAACATGTCTAATAGCTACATATTTTAATATATAAAAGATTGTACTCGTATTTATACATTATTATCTGTGACATTGAATTATATATCCTCTAATTTAAATGTTTATTCACCCAAGTGTGATACAATACTTCTATATTTTCAAATGATAACATATTTATGCACCAGATACATGTTTTCGCACAAGAACATTGAAAGAAACCGTTAGATATGTCCCCTCAGAATCAAGCAGACGAGATACTTGAGCGTCACGCTTTTGTCCTTTGCAAGGTGTATGTTTATGTCCATCCAGTATAGTATTTATATCACTGGTGCTGTTGTTTACAAGTCTGTGCTGGGTAGAACAAGCCCTTACTCCAGACTCCCTCCAAGACGGCACCACCTACCGGCCGCTCTATTGTAAATATATAGGCCTATCACTAATTTTATGGTTAACTATAGATTGTAGGCCTATTTTGTATAGCACCACGTTTTTCTCCCCGTTCTTGTTATACTCATATGTACTAATTACTATAATGTATTAGGTATGAGGAAGTTTGAATTTAGAGGAAGTGTACCCACATTTTACTTGGGAGGAGAATGGCAAGCCATTTAGGAAACACCATTCTCAGTACACCCGACCGGGATTCAAACCAGATCTGTCCGTCATTGGTAGTCCATTTTATTGGACCATTCGATCACCGAAGTGGGTAATCATAATATAAACTATTAAAGGGTATAACCTATTTTAGAAACAAACTTTAAATTTTGATGGAAGTGTAATCATATTTTCATGACTAGAAAAGTGTTTATTATATTTCCAAGGTTTTTTTTATATTCACGTTCGTATGTAGTTGTAGCCAGTGGCATACCTCCCGTCCATCCATCAAATGCTTACCCTAATGATTCGGTTAACCCATTACACTCATCCGTCCCAATGCCACTGCACTCGGAGTGAGCGCCGTCAGCGCACCACTAGATTATTTTCCGTGCAACCGTGGAAACTGAAAATATTAATTAGAATAACAAGTGATTTAATGGTTGATGCCGGGGGGAGTGGGAGGGGTGGTGAGGAGAAAGGGAAGCTTCATGAAAACTGCTGAGCTGGAAAATGTGTTGAAATGATTTGTTTGCTACTACCCCTACTGTCATAGTTTTAGTGCAACTCTTT
>CABFWB010000710.1:119407-139922 GCA_902151455.1 Timema bartmani | reverse complement strand
CCCCCCCCCCCATCCAAACCACTCCCACTCAGTCGCTCCATCATCAGCTAACCACACACAAGCACCGCGCGTAGCCTATATAGTTAGAGAAAGAGCCTTGCTGCAGTCCAATTTACGTAGTAAGGAACATTTGGAAAATAAATACATATTTTAAAGGGTGCAAATTGGAAGTGGATATTAAAATAATTATTTACTAGTATTTGGTTTGTGGAAAATAAAATGAATCGTAAAAGTAAATAATGGATTAAATGGAAAAGGTATTATTTTTGTTAATTATGGTTATAGCCTTATCTAGATATCATGCTCTTTAAATTAAGCACAGGATGATTCCTGAATAGCTGAGTGGTTAGAGAATTGGCCTTCTAAGCCAAAGGTCCAGGGTTTGATTCCAGTGTCCAGGTGTAATTTTTTCGATTTAAATAACATGATATCTAGATACGGCTATAAACGTATTTAACAAAAATAATTGCTTTGCTATTTAATCCATCATAATATGCGCATTTCGCACAGTTATAATTGTACATTTGGCAGAATAAAGCGAACTACAGAATCAATGGTGGCTGCGTTACCTGATATCTCGTGATCCTTAATGATCCCACATTTGTAGCCGACGGTTTCCGCACGTCCATCACAGACTCTACCTTAAAATATGAGTGAAAAATTACCCTGGGCACGGGACGACGTCTGGATAGCTCAGTGGTTGGAGTATTGTCATACTAAGCCAAAGGTCCCGAGTTCGATTTCCGTGTCTAGGTGTCATTTTTCAATTTAAAGAACAAAAGTAGATAAGCTGTACCATATTAAAGTTTTTAAGCGTATATATGAATACCCCCTCCCCCTTCAGGGATAGACCATCAGCCAAGAAGTCCCATAGAAAAATAGGCTAAGGTTTCCCATAAAAAAAAGTTTGGAAGCGTGATATTATTTTAAACCTGTTTTAATTTGGTGAATAGTGCGTTAAAGGTGACCTGGTGGTCTACGGGTAAGGTGTCAGACTTCTGTGCTGGGAGTCTGGGGTTCAACCCTAGAACCCAGCACAGATTTATCTGATTTCCAAACCCTTCCTTCACCTCTGACAAGACGTGTATTAATCACAACTTGTGAATGTGTAGAATGCCAGGCTTCCACCGTGGTTCGGATTCCACGTTAAACTGTAGGTCCTCCATTTCATTTCACAATTACCCTACCATTACACATTAGCGTAAGTGCGCATAACCCCAATGAGTAGTAAGACGCGGTATTACTACTACTACTACTACTACTACTACTACTACTACTACTACTACTAATAATAATAATAATAATAATAATAGTGCGTTAAACCAAAGGTCGAGAGTTCGCGTGCGTAACTAGAAACATTTTACAGATTGCAGATACATTATGTCATCTTAAGAGAACCGTGATAAAATAATGACCGATTGTAGTTTACGCACAGTGAGCGTATTATCAAAAGTCAGTAACGTAGCTAACATTATGAATAAGAGACTAGTGAAATTATAGATACATTCATTTTACCTTATATCTCTTTTTGTATCGACTACAACTGACTGCCAAATATTGTATTAAACACCCTATTTTTGTGTACACGACACAAGCCATTTTATAATGGCACTTTCACATAGGTTCTTCTCCTAATTAAAACCAGATTGAAACCAAATTAGTCTAAAATGATTTGAATGCGCATAGTATGAAAAAATGTATTCAAAGTCAAAACTAAAAATAGCTAACAACTATATTTAGAAAGGCAATGTTCCAGTGTCCAAACGAGGAAACATCCTATAATTTCAGATTCTTTATACAAATGCTCAAATTTGTTCAATACTAGCTGTATTATTAAATACACTTGTGGTATCGTGTTCATTGTGTGTAAATTAGTTAATAATGTAGACCTATGTAAGTGAAAAAAAGTATTGTCTATATTTGATTTGAATTTATGACTCAATTGACTATTTTACTTATTTTAGTGCATTTTCTCAATAATTTGTTATTAAAATAAGTAAAGGGGTTTAAAGCTCTTGTGGAGTGAAAATGTATGAATAATAATCTTATCAACAACTTGAAACCCCTCGTCCCCCTTTTTTTTCTAAAACTACCAAATCTCCCACACCCCTTTCATAACCACTCAACATCATTATATGGCAAATATCCATAGTAAACCCCGTTAGATTGAGCTCCGATAGTCCAAAATTCCGGTTAGTCCGAACACAATTTTTGGAAAACAGTGGGAAAAAATTAAGTCAAAAGAAATATATTTTATTGGTTAATAAGCTCAACTTTAAAAGATAATTGTAATAAACATTGATATCTGATAATAAACGCTTATTATTTACATGTTGTAGTCAATACGATGTGTTTTCCTGTAACTAAAAGTAACTACAGTACATATTACGTGTTATATATCAGTTAAATAAATGAACATTTGATTAAAATCATTCAACGCTAATTTAATATTCGTGAAAATATTGAAGTCCTGTATTCTCCGGCTTAATCAATATTTTCGCTAGTCCGAACAAGCTTAGGTCCCAATTAGTTGGGATTAACAAGGTTATAGTGTAAATTAATTTTATCAAATACGCTTCCTAATGCATCTAGTATACTATCAAACACTTGCTTTACGATAAAACCGTAAGCAGAGATATTGAGCCCAGTTTTTTATTTTATTTTCTTCCATATTTGGCCTATAAAATGTGTATCACAAACCAAAATGTAATATAATATTTAAATTAAAGTGAAGAATTTAACATAAGTGAGGGCTTAAAAACTCATTTTCTTATTTAAGTTGTTTACATGCCACTATAAATATTGTTATTGTTTATAAACATAAACAATATTTAGGCCTACTAATTATAGTTTTACATTTCATTGCCCAAATTATCTCACTGTTTGAAAATCACATTAGATTTGATTTTTTTTAATGAGTAAACCCGATCTATGTTTATTTATTTAAAAAGACTATGACAATGTTTTATTAAATATCGCAGACAATGTAAATTTTTAATGTAAATCTATTTTAGAATATTGGAAAGGAATAACATTTTATGATGATGGCTATCCTCTTTATATTATAAAATTAGGGGTATCCAAATATGCATTTTTCACTACGATTCAAGTTCTCATCTAGTTCAAAAGAAAGTTTTCGAGTTTTGAAGATGTTCGAGTAAAATAGCACAGGTTGTGCTACAAATATTTCATGTTGAATTTATGTAATGAATCCATGTATAAATTACTAACATAAACATAATGTTTAAGTTTTATTATAACTTTTTTACAGTAGCAATCAAACAAATTCAGATTTTTAACTAAATTTAATAAATCCATACAAGTTATTACTATTCTTTTTTTTTTATATAATATAAAAGGTAAGATCGAAATCTTGTTTTTTTTTAGCACCACGTCTTACTATCCATTCGGGCTATACGCTTGTTTGTTATTAAATAATATTTTTAATTGAAACAAAATAACCAAAGTGGGATGTAAGAGAGCTCGAGCTAAGGTCTGTATTTTTGCAATTTTTTATAGAAAAAAAGTTTTTGGTTAAAATAATTAAAATATTGCTTAAGTATATACGTATAGTTTAATTGTTTACACAGAGTAATCTTAACAGTTCATGAATATTTATCTTGAGAACAGCGGAATTTAACAGGATCCCCCCCCCCTCCCCACACACACATTTACAAAGTTTCTGCTCAAATTATCTGAAGCCTATGAAAAATATTGCTGAAATGTTAAGATTACTATTTGTAGAAAATTATACTAAACGTATATATTGAAGCACTATTTTATATACTTTGCAGTTTTTTAGGGAAAAAAACAACATTTTGAGTCAAACAAACTTAACTCGCGTTTTCTTTCACCCATTATTAATTATAACATTTTTAGATTCACTTGAACATTTAGAACAATTTTTTTAGTACTGCGTCTTACTACCCGTTCGGTTTATACGCTTATGGTTGTTATGGATGACATAGGCTATTTTGTATAAAGTGTGACCGCATTTGCATTGAGGGAGAGTGTAAAACCATTTTGAAAAATTACCCTCAGTACACCCAACCAAGATTCGAACCTGGACCTCCCTGTCATCGGCAGTTAAGTCCAACACGAGAGTAGCGCGTTAGACCGTGCGGCCACCGAAGTGGATCTAAAATCTTCCGAGTTTCCTAGAACTATCTAGTCGAGTCCAAACAAATAATTAAATTCTACCTGAACTCAAATTTTCCTACTTGCATATGCTTTAAAATGATTATTTGTATAATAAAACTCATGTTTGGGACTTATGCTATTTTTTCCGTGAAACAGCCTAGATAATAATGTAAGCGTTGACGATCTGGGACGATTCAGAATCACAAATGGCAGGGTAATGGTGAGTTCATCCAGCGTGAAAGGGATGGTAATGGGGGGGAGGATGGTGGTTCGTTGCTATTGGGGGTGGAGAGTAGCGATATTGCCGGGGAAAGGTTGATGGATGATAGGAGGTTAGCCACCTATAAGCTGCTACAGTCATCGACTTCACGCTATAACTCATTCACCAATCGGAATTATTGTCTAATAGTTTCCGTTATTAGTCACATTTATATTCGGCCGGGAATATAGGGGTCCCCATCCACCCCTCCGTACCTTCCCCCATGCATACGGTGGGGGATACCAACGTTACACACTGCACTATCTCTTCTGCATCACAGGGCTGCCATTAATCGACACCAATTTGTTGATATGTCTAACCTCTAGTTAAAAATTTATTTCTCTAAGGTACAGACCATTCAATAATACTTTATGGTTTAATATTAATTGGAGTTTCTTGTATTAATACATATTCATTACAATTTGCGCACATTATTTAGTTTATTTGTTAGCTTAAATATACGTTTATAAAACTCTTATTTTGTTTATAAAAGATTCAATTATTTCTGTGTTTGCCCAACTAATACTTAGGTGTGCTTACAAAATGATTCACGAAGGAGGGAAGGTATTAGTTTCGTGAATAAGACATATTTTGTATTTAATCGTTAGCATTTTAAAATACATTCAGTATTTAAAATTACTATAGAAATGATCATCTATATTCATAAAATGAAGAGTTTGTTTGTCTCTCATGAGCAGTGTGCGATATCTACCGCAAGCAGAGGGCTAAAATTTTAAAAATTAGTAGCCACTATGCAGGAATATGTACACCTTGAAAGAGGAATTTTAAAATTTAGATTATATATTTTTTATATTATTAAAAACTGAATCGGAAGAAATAAAATAAAGAATTTTTCTGTCTATTTGAAGCAAACCCAGAGGTAACCTCGCAATACATTGCGTGGCTACCCATGGCAACACTGGTTACTTCTACTAATGAGCTATAAAATAATTTCCAATAAATCCGATTAATTTATATAAAATAGTTTAATTTGCTGAAAGATTTAATATTTTTCTCTATCCAAATTAATTTTAAATAGCAATAGTCAAAGTAATTTTAATTTATCTACGCACCAAGTAATCACTTCCAAACTTTATACGACTTTAAAAGCTGTACGAACTCATTAATACGCCATTCCTTCTTATTTGTTCACTACTGTTCACTTGATAAAAATGTAAATTTTACATCAAAATTAATTTAGAAAGAAAATATGTATTGTAATAAAAATAAATGTAGCATTTGTTTATAAAGTGATAATACCTTTAATTTTGTAATACACTATAAAATAATCCTTCAACTTATTGTAAGCTATCTGCATCGGTGGCTACATGGCCTAAATGCAATGCTCGTCTGACCTGGTTTTCAGAGGACTGGGAGGCTGGGATTTGAACCCCGGCCTAATGTACAGAGGATGGTTTATCCTACATGGTTTCTCACTTTCTCCTCCCTCAATTTCGAGTACATTTCTTTTAAATTATACCCGCCTTATCTCCAACTCATTAGCCTAACTAAAATGGGTACAGCCCAGGTGGGTATTAGGATGCTGTGAAAGAATATAACTTGTTAGCTCTGGGTTGTTGCTCTGAGCAATTTATAATAAAGTCGATTCGCCGGTGGAGTTGCAAAAGCTACCAGATCTACTTTCATTTATCCATTCGCCAAACCATATGATCTGTTAAACAGTTTTTTTCAGTTTTGGCAGTCAAAGCTTTCACAACAAACCATTTGTTTTCGAAACACGAACTTTTTGAAAATTAACCGTTTGGAAAGTTTTTTGTTCTGTTTTGTGGAAGCGCCGTCTGTGATTCACTTAAAATTGCTCTACTAACAAGAGCCTTTAAAAGGCTGCGTTCCTTTCACAAATTAAAACGGTGAACCAGAAGAAACTAAGGCTATTGATGACGTCATACAGTGTTCGGTTCTGTTTATGCGCATTTGTTTACAAAATAAAGACTTTTATTTTGAAACTAATATTTTGTAGGGTTCTTTCTTAAATTTATAAAAACACATTTATCTATTTTGGTGGCCAGTTATAAGAAGATGCAAGTGTTAATATAATACTTTTTAATTTATTATTTCATGAAGTCTAATAAATCTTGTTGCTACAACCGTGAAACAATAATAACTATAATAATTGTATTAACATATTTTGTTCTTTTAATTAGGTACGCAAAAACAACAACTATACAGTAATCCTTAGGAAAGTATTATCAGAAACGTTTATTAACACTTTTGAATGCTAATATCGTATTACTAAGAAACTAATTATTATTTCCACAGGGATTACTTTCAACCAATGTTTACGATAAAAATCTTCTCCTATCTGCCAGTGGTGAATAGACTGTATAATAAAATCAGAAAAAAAAAAATACTCTCATTTCAGTTTTTCTAAGGGAAGCTAGAACTTATTTGGAAAAAATATAACTTTTTTTTAATTCCCCCCCACCCACCTATTTCAATATCAAGCCCAGCGGCAGCTTATAAGCGAAGTACTAATATTCAAGCCCAATTAACGGGATGTAAGCCCGGTTTGACCTCTTCAGGCTTCTTTAAACATGAAGTACTTAATGAAAGTGGTCCTTTCATCTGCCAGAACCCCATCTCTTTCCATCACACGTTGTTTCTGGCCAAACATTTTCCCGAACCTTTTGATGTGCTCCAGACTTGAGTCACTCTATCTCGGAACCAAAGGGGTGTGGGGGTGGGGTGGGGCGAGAGGAGAATTACCGGCGAGGGAAGCTCTTGATGCAGGAGAGGTATGTAAGTCCTGTTTAAAGTTTTACTGACTTTATTTCTCTCTCTACTTTTCTCTGCAGAGTCTTCATGAATACAACATAGCTGGAAACATTAGCGGATATGACACGTTGAGCCGGTTGAAGTTCCAGGCCGGCTGAGGGAGGGGGAGGGGGTTAAGGGGGGGGTAGGGTTTCAGAACAGTGACTAAAAGTACCCCCCACATCAACACCGTTGGGGGCTTGATGAAGCTAGTGTGCTGGACTTTAGAAAAGGCGACATGTGAAGTGTGACAACCCCTCTCCCTCCTCCCCCCAACGCGCGACATCAAATTTTCATTTCACCCTTTTTTTTTTTACTACCACAATCTTAGACCCCAATGAGGTATTTTCAAAGCTTTCTATTTTTTGGCCGTGTCACCGTGACACCCATCCGTGCTGTATGCATCTATTTACAACAATTGTTAAGGGATGAGGAAGGTATAATTTATCGGAAATGTACACGAAATTGTGTGGAGTGAGAATGGGAAACTATTTAGTCAAAAACGCCGTAGGTACATCCCCTTTTATTCACGTAACAACCTCCCCATCGCAAAAAAAAAAACAGAGCTTGACGTTTAGTCTGCCTGTGTTTCAATGCCACTTATGCATGTAAAACCTCCATTTACATCTACAAACATAACTACTAAACTCACAATACGATATTTGAAACATTATTATTACGGGTTGTTCTGTCTTACGACAAGTCCAATCCTTTTGTCAGTGAAATAAACCACCAATGCGTCCTAACCTCTGCCTACTCCTTCGGTTACCAGAAACAAATATCGAACTATCGAAACATAAATATTATATATGTAAGCGTCCCAGGAATGTTTGCTGGGACCCAGCTCTCCGGTTCGTTATGTGATGTAAAACATTGCCGAAGTAGACCATTTTATCATAATCATGTTTGTTACTCAATCCCAAGAGGAACTAAGCCCCTTTCTGAGGAATAAATAGAGAAGGACTATGACTTATTCAGAGGTATTTTCAGTGTAATCGAAATAAGTACGATTTAACCAGAGGGACTCCTCCATAGGAATTAATTAGCGGAAGTTCAATGTTTCGTATTAAATTAGAACTTAAGTGTTGGGAGGCCAGCTCTGATTAATTAACTTAGACTACTATCTCGATCAGTGCTACATAATTAACGGACTTGAGTAGAGACCGAATAATGTATTCTCCGTGGCGGAGAGTGAATAGCAGCAAGCAAGTACTTGGGGGACCAACCGGGGAACGACCCACATCCTGTTTAGAATAACTTGGGTTGCTGACGCGATGGTTTAACTTTAATTAATCTCTTATTATATATCTCCAATAATGTTCATGTCTATTTGGTAAGGAGTTAAAATAATTGAGAGTAAGGTTATATCTTCTTTTTTATTCCCTTCTTATATTATATACTTTTCTTTTATGCCGACATGTTTCGGTGATTTTACACCATCAAGTCTGATACTAACCAATATTATTTCAAATTAATTATTGTATAAAAATATGTTATAAAATTGTGAATTAAAAAAAATTAAACATTAGAAATGGCAATAGTTAAGAGAAACTATAATGTGATATACGAAATATTAAATAGATAATCATTTAAATTAACAAGCTTATAAATACCTTATTTGGATTAAAGATGATTGATTTTACTTCATACTATTGGAAATTTAGTGAAAATTTTATCTAGTGAGATGATCAACAATATGTATAAAGTTACCAATATGAAGAAATAAAATTAATCATTGATCAAATGGGTAGTGATGCTAATGTGACACATAGTGCTATTTGTATGATGAGTAAATATAGATAGATTATTGTGATGTTATTATAAGATTAGGCAGGTGAAATTACTGTGTTATTCCTCTTGATTATGGTTCGAATTGATTTAAGTTGGGACGGAGGGACATCTGCTTTAAAATTCTTCTTGGAAAGTGGGATATGAATTAATCTACAAATAAATCTATTGAATGATGCCAATTTGTGAGATAAAGGATGGTTTTATTAACGGGGGTGTTGGTGTATAGGTTGGTGATGTCTATAGACATGAATTTGAATTTTGAATTCAGAGAAATGTTTTTTAGTTGGTTCGCAAAATCAAAGGAACTTTTGATATTATATGAATTAGGAAGTTTCAAATTATTTTATGAAATTTTAGTTATCTTTCTGGATAACTTTTAAGCAGGAGCATTCTGGTAATTTACTTGAGGTCTTATTGGAATATTTTGTTTATGAATTTTAGGTAAAGATGTAAAAATCGGTGCCATAGGGTTAATAAGGGTTAATAAGTTTGAAGTTTTTTTTTTAGGATCAATTACTGTTTGTTTTTAAGTATTTTTCACATTTTTTAAATATTTTGTTGTTGGATCTTTTTTCATTTCAATTATATTATTATTGTGTATGAATTCTTGAGATTTGGATGCATAATCATATTGATTAACGAGGACTATGATATTGCCTTTGTCGGCTTTGACGCTAATTATTTTATTTTCTTGAAATTTATTTTTGAGTTGTTTGATAGTAGACAGTTATTGAATATTATTGGTCTTGTTGGAATTATTTTGGATAATTTTTTGAAGTTTATCGGATATCAAGTGACATGTTTGATCTTTTAAATCGTGATCAGTGTGTTGAATGGCATGTTCATTGTCGATGATGAGAGAATGCATTTTGGTGGTTAAAGATTTATGTGGCAGTTAAATTTGTAACCCTTGAGTAAGAGGTTTTCTTCATTGGAGGTCACTAATACTCAATTGACCTCCAATGAAGATATAACCTTACCATCAATTCTTATTATATACATAACCTCCATCAAATTAGTCTAACCAACTGCCAACTACTCGCTTCGGTGGCCGCGTGGTTTAACACGACACTCTCGCAGTAGACAAGACGGGAGATAAAGGTTCGAATCTAGGTCGGGTATATTAAAGGTGATTTTTCCAAAATTGTTTCCCCCTCTCTCTCTCTTTCTCTCTCTCTTTCTCTCTCTCTTTTTCTCTCTCTTTCTTTCTCTCCCTCTTTCTCTCTCTTTCCTTCTCTCCCTCTCTCTTTCTTTCTCTCTCTCCCTCCAGGTAATTGCAGGTACACTTCATCTAAATATTACCTTCCTCATCCCTAAAACCATTAGCGTAATTAGTACATAAGCGGATAACACGAACGGGTTTTTGAAAAACTGTGCTAAAAATACCTAACTACTTGATAATGAACAAAATGTAATGGACACATGAGCAATGTCTGTGACTTTTAAGAAAAAAAATTACATTTTATCCAAATCTTATCCAAAATCCACTCAATTATCTTACATAATAATGTAAAATATTAACGTGTTCTTTAAGCTTTTTTATAGCATGATTATTATTTGGCTAAAAGTTCTTGGGGCTCAACCATGTGTAAATGTTTCTTCATAAAATGTCCGAGATAATTCTATAAACACGATGTATATTTGTACTTTTATAAGAACTCCCCCAGTAAAATATACAAGTGGACACAAATGTTTTGTAAATGGCTTTCTTGGAATCGTGCCCCTTGCAGTTATTTCGCTTTCCGCTGTGTGTTTTTTGAACATTTTATTCCGGTCGGCAACATAAACAAGTGCTGGTAGTTTAGTAAAAGAATGTAATACTTTTTTTTATGAGGTCAGATACGTTTCTTTCTATAACGTATATTTCAATTTAACCTAACACAAAATATTTCAACAAAATCTTGGCTCAAGCTTGGAAAAAATTGTTTCTATATTCAATATGATGGTCCCAAAGTTCAGCAAAAGAATTCAGTTTGTTGTTCAGTGTTGGTCTCCAGCTGTTGGTACGAACTCTGCCACTGTCAATATTGGTATTTCATTTATTTTAAATATTTTACGTGCACTTTCTAACCCGACTGATCATATCATCACGCGACTTATTCTCTCATTTAAATCTAGAACAGACACAACATCCAACCCCCTGGCAGTTAATTCATCACTGTGAAAGGGGAAACCCACATTTCATCAATGATAAATTTTTCGACCCTGTCAGGAATTGAACCCGGTATCCTTATCTCAGTAAACAGACACGCTACCGACTGAGCTTAGGTGTCGCGACAATATTAGTTAACGGTCGTCCGATGATGATGAAGCGATACTTCATATTCTCAAACAAAGCATAGTTCGAATCACGGAAGTGTTTGTATTTACTATTCAAAGGTAGCTAACACAAAAATGAAAGAGAAAATTAATTCATGAAAGTCAGAGCTGTTTAAATAGGTTTTGTTCTAGTCCTACTTAATTATCAAACAAACAATATAGGAGAAATTGCGTTTAGTTTGACCTTGTTTCTTTAGAAGTTGTTTTTTGACATGTTGGCCGTCCAGCTTGCATGCTTTTAGGGCCGAAAAGATTTAGCCAATTGTTTAAATATTGTAAAAAATTTGAGCCTTATATTTTATCAACCGTCAACTTTTTGTTTTGATACAAATATACAATATATCACAGAGCTTGGATATGATACTCAACAGCTAGCGTATGGATATATTTGCTTTGCAAGCAAAGAAAACCACCATATATTATATTGACTAGCACACACAGCCATATAGGTGTTGGTTTGTCCTAGAGTCCGAACACATTGGCGAATTCAGGGAGGGAGGAGGGGTCATATAAAACAATCAATAATATTGAAACCAATACCCTAATTTTGTAAAGAATGTCTAACACCTCCCTCTTCCTATCTCCAACATGACCTAATCAATAACTCATTAAACTTAGCTCTAATGTACAAAAAAAGCAAGTGGCTTAAAACTAAAACCCTCCAGTAATTAGATTTCTAAGTTTGGTATGATAACCAACTATGTATTAAAATATCTACTTTTCCTAGTAATACTAATAAAACATTTTAGGTTCATATTTATTATTTTTATTGTGACAGTCACGTTTTGTTTTATGTTTTTTGTATCAAAATTGTATTTTTTCTTAAGTCCTCATTTTATTACTATTATTAGTGGTAGTAAATTTTATTTTTATAAATTAGCGATACTATTATCATCATTAAATTATAATAAATTAAAATTTTGTTAATTTAAAATTATTAAATTTTGTACTTGAAGGAGTCTTATGAAAACCAATACCCCCTTCCCGCCCTTCCCTTCCAATCACCAACAATAGGCCCTGGATTTGCCCTTGTTCTAACACCTTTTAATATAAATACCTACACCTATTTTATTATTATAAAAACTATAGATTGTTTTGAAGACTTATTTGATTAATCAATTTATGCTGGAAGTGGTAGGGAGGGAAACGGGTGGACATACATTATGACATGTACACAAGTCAAGGTAAGAAAAAACATAAATATAATGGAAAGAATGATGTTTCTAAATAATATCAGTGCAAGAGAAAGTCAACTGCTGAAAGGTGTTTTAGCAAATTAATGTGTTTCTAAAAATTGTCTTTACTCTCATTGTTAATGGACACTTAATGCTATCAAGTACCTATATACGATTCATAAACACCATTGCAAGAAAACAACAATGGTACTCTACAAGTTGGTGGTTGATAACCAGATAATTGAACATCTGAATATCTGGGAATAACAATAACAAGCTCAGGATTAACAAGGAAATAAATAAAAGAACAAATAATAAAAGGTAGCAGAATCACCAGCTGCCGTAATTACTAAACTTGGTACAGCAAATATCTATGACAAGATTCAAAATCAAGAATATATAGGTCATAGGTCAGTGGTAAGACCGACATTCGCATATGCCGCAGAGACACGAAGTGAAACTAAACGTACCCAACAATAGCTAGAGGTTGCAGAAATGCGGGTGTTGAGAAAAATCACTAATAAATCGCTACTAGACAGGGAAAGAAATTAGAAAATTATAGAATCTTGTAAAATCAACCCCATCACTGAATGGATAGCTTCACGTAGGAGAGAATGGAACCAACATATCGACAGGATGCAAGAAGACAGAAAGCAAAAAGAAGAAAGACCTCCATAGAGGAGAAGACCTGGAAGACCGAGGCAAAGATGGAAGGACGGCCTTCTGGAACCCTTGGAATGGAACAGGGCAAAGGGTTATACAAAGAAAGAAGAAGAACTATCTAAAAACATTTGCATGTTGCGTCTTCTCTCTAACGAACGACCACAATCTGCAATGTATTCAATATCTCGAGGCCGGCCTGACAACTACAAGTCCAAGCGCACCAATTAAATCTCGAGATCTCCTGCTCATTCCACCTTTCTCGAGAAGAAGAAGCTTAGTAACTCACCACAAGACCAGTAAATAAACTTTCTGCAACTAAGGTATATATAGAAATAAACTATGTGATAAAATTTTAATGGCTTAGGTTAAGAATAACAGTTTTTCCACCCACTTTGGTGGCCGCATGATCTAACGTGCTACTCTTAAATTAGGCTGGAATGCCAACAACGGGGAGATCGAGGTTCGGATCTCGGTTGGTTGTACTGAGGTTGTTTTTTTCCAAAATGGTTGTCTACTATGCCTTCACGCAAATTCGGGTACACTCAATCTAAATATAACCTTCCTAATCCCTAAAACCACTAGCGTAAATTAATACATATTCGTTTAAACTAAACGGGTAGTAAGACGCGGTGCCAAAAAAAAGTTTTATTTAATATACTTCAATATCAACATAAAATAGGACCATATTTGATCCCAGTGTTAACTCTCGACACGAGCTGCACGTCATTGTCCGCTCACCTTGAAGTTTCCATTCCACCTCCCAGCTCAATGACAGCCCCACTAGCCGTCCTCAATGAGAATATATCACTAGGACACAATTAAGGAAACACCAGATCTGTGGCAAATTCTGATCTCAGAATTCAGGCATGCGTTCATAAGGCACTAATGAAACGAGGGGTCCGTTTCTCCCCCTGGAAAATTTTGAAATTTCATGTTGAAAATTGTGACTTTTATGTACGTTTTGTAATTAAATTTTGAAATAACCGCAGGGTTAGGAGGTTGTAAAACGCCCCTATTACGGATACTTTAACGCATAACACAACTATAACTCTCAATAGTTCATTTTAAAAATTGTTTTTACTAGAATGCTGCTTGCAGCCTCTACAACAAACATGTTGGAAGAAATTTGTTTTAAAAAAAAATCTAACTTGTAAGCGCTATCATCACTTAGCTGTGCAACAAGCGATCCCCAGTGTTCAAAGACTCAACTTGCGTAAGGCTGTGTATTTGGTGTTTCCTTGTCTGTGAGCTGAGATCGTACATTTACGAGATAGGCTTATTAACTCCCCCACCCCTCCTGACAACCCACCCTGGGAGAAGTAGGGTTGCCAAAGCTCAGCGTACGCGGCAAGCGAGTAGGCACAAAGAAGAAACGCAGCTGTCAAGAGAAGTGAGCCTACCTAGAATATACTTGTCTCCCGATAATTCCCTGTTGCCTCCGCCTCTCATTAGCTCTGTGATACCAATCTCCTCCTACGACATCTCTCGACCTTGTCTTGTTTGTGAATTGTAACGAAGAAGACAGACCCGTTCAATAGCCCTCATCCAACACCAACCAGCCGTGAGAATGGACAAGAGATTTTTGTTTATATATATTTTTGTTTATATATATTTTTAATATTAATTTTAAGGAGAGTACAATGCATCTATCTTCTATATTAATAAACTGAATAGTTTGTGTATCTGTCATGAACATTGCACAATATCTACCCCACGCAGAGGGCTGAAAACACACCTCGAAGCCGGAATTAAAATAAAGTATTTGATTTTTAATTAATTAAAACTGAGTAGGAAGAAATAAAATGAAGATTTTTTTTTCCTGTTTGAAGAAAATAAAAACGTTGTCAGAGGTAGCCGCGAGACCTATATTGCATGGTTACCCCGGGAAAGCCGTAATTATACTAGCCATAAATACAATTAAATGTATTTGTTTTAGGAAAAGAACACTGTTAGCCTGTAATAGCCTGTAAGGTTCATTGTTCGGTGTAAGCCAAAATTCCATTTGTTACAACTTTTAGCTATGTACATTAAAGTCCACAACGACATCTAAAGAAAACATATGGACAGTTAGTATTTTTTTAATTAGAAAAAATAATCAAATCATGATTCTGTACAATATGGTACTAGTGTCAGCAATCAGTAATAAGAAGATGCCAATTATAGATGTGTATCTTTAATCGGTCAAAGGTTAGGCAGGTTTGTTTGTCCAAAGGTATTTTTGCCGCTAGCTTGTACTAGCATTTATAAAAGTTTTGGTTAGAATCCCACACAAAGTTTTCAGTTATTTATATAATTACGAAATTCAGTTGTAAAATGGGGAGAGAGGCAACTAATATTTTGAGATCATCCCCAGCCATTATTGGTTTCGGTAAATGTTATAGGTTGGTTCGTTGTAGTGTCAAAGTTTCGTTTAAACCCTTTATCCCTTATTACAGGGACTGTAACTAATATTTTGAGTGTACTATTCAGGTCAGTTAAATGTACAATATCAATGCTGACTTGTTTTTAGAGTAGGCACATGTTTTCTCTCTTTACTGTATTTATTGATACAGAATTCAAGTTATTTAAAGTTTTATTTTTATATTTAGACTTACCTAATAATTGAACTTTAATACATTTATTGTGTTTTTTTATTACATAATATTTTATATAAACTTTTTATTTTAATTCATTTGTCTAAGTGCTAATAAATTTGATGCACGTTTATACCATAAACACATTATATATGTTTACCTCACACATTATATGTATGTTTACAAAACTTAACACATGTATCTATATACCATATATATATAAAGTCTTGTGTATGTATTTATATATAAATATGGAAAATATGGTGGGTAGGCTTATAGTAAGAGGTAGTATAGGAGATATAAAAAACTCCATAGTGTGAGCCCACAAGCGAGCTATACCGACCGAGCGGCCGCCACCTTTAGCCATGATAGTGCCAACATATGTGGATAGAGGATGTCATATTTCTGTAGTCTATATATTTCTGTGTATATCTCTGTTCATACAAGACTTAAAATATTAAAACATATATATATACACACACACTCTATGTCAGTAGGAGCTCGAAAGCTCATTGTCGCACCTACAAAAGTACGCCACCTATCCCTATCTTTGGGTTACATTTGAAAAAACAATAGTTGACCTTGATATCACCTTGAAGGCGTCCACTAAATCAAAAATAAATTATGTGATTTTGTCAAATCTCAAAACAAAGCAACTTTATATGAAACATTTTGTTCTCAAATGCTTTTTTTTTTTAATTTTGCTGTTTCAACTTTTAAAAAAACCTGTATATGTGTATGTGATGTGTGTTAGCTTATGAAAACGTGAAAGTATATCTATTAACTTTTATAGCCGTGAGATAAGGCTCTTCCTATTAAAATTAGGCCATACTTTCCCCATAGGAGGTACATATAGAAAAGCTTATGTGTATCTGGTCAAATGAGGACTAAGTGGGTGAGAACATCCCATAGACCCGCTTCGGTGGTCGTGTGGTCTAAGACACTAAACTCGCAGTAGACTAGACTGCCGATGACGGGGAGATCAAGGTTCGAATTTCGGTCGGGTGTACCGAGGGTGATTTTACCAAAATGGTTTTCCACTCTTTCTCCACATAAATGTGGTTACCATTTCTTTAAATATAACTTTCCCAAGCCCTAAAACCATTAGCGTATAACCTGGTACAGTTTTAACAATCTCTTCTTATTCTGGCTTATCCTGTTAACACAATACGTACTGGTAAACAAACTTTAGTTTACAAAAGGCCTTACAGAATTGCGAAAATTGAACATAAATGTGTATTTTATCTGTCAATATTATGTTAACTCACACATTTTCGTAATTGTCGAAGCCAATTTTTTATTCGAATTGAAGTTGAAGTTGACAAAAATTTGAAGCGAAATCCAATATTTCGGAGCTTCAAGCATCCCTTAAGGTATATATGTACGTTTGTAACACACGCGAACACAGATTAAAGACAGATGAATGAGACATTATTTTCACTCTTGCTTACACACGATATATGAAGGTTCGCGAACTGTATTAATGTTGCGAAGTTTTATTTACAAAGCATACCGTTGATGCAGCTGTGAAGTGAACTACTGGGTCTGCACCACCCTAGGGGAATGAACCGAACATCATTTTAGGGGGTGGATTCACCCGGCAACAGAACTTTTCATTACGACTTCTTTTTTTTTCATAAACATCGCCCCAGGGTGACAGCATTTTCCCAAAGTTTTTATCAGCATAGGTGCGTCACAGCTCGAACATTTTTGTCATAATCAGGGCTGCCCGGATATTAAATGAAGTAATTTGAAACAGAGCCCCTATTTTTGGAGGGCCCCAACCGATGAAAACGTCTTGTGTTCTTAATAAACGTGCATAAAATATGGTGTTTTTTGTTCATTTTTTAGCGAGTTTCCTAACCAGGTTTTCTTAGAGTCAGTGAACTTAATAAATTTATTATTATTATTATTATTATTAGCACCGCGTCTTACTACCCGTTCGGGTTATACGCACTTACGCTAATGTGTAATGGTAGGGTGATTGTGAGATGAAATGAAGGACCTACAGTTTAACGTGGAATCCGAACAACGGTGGAGGCCTGGCATTCCTCACATTCACAAGTTAATAAATATAAGAAAAATAGAGTTCAATTAATTGAAGGAAACCTTTATATTAGTTCGATGTATTATTTATTATTAGGTGGTCTTTCTTTCGACAGATTGTCTTGTTCAAACTGATTCCTTCAGCATGTGTTATTAGTAGATTATGTTTTTATATCCTGATACCTACGTAATTTTCTTCCCTCTTATTATATTTCATACATTGGTGTTTAATTTTGATAGCGCTTATACCGCTTAGGTGCGTCAAGTTAATATGCAACCCGCTTCGCAAAATATCTTTGAAATCTCTAAGCAGGCAACGTCGTTAAACTTTCATGTACCCTTATTTTACCCTGAAAGGTAGCAGCCTTTCATTGACTGACTACACTATTGGCCTGTCTTGCAAATCTTCTCTATAGCTGAAACTTAGAAGGTACGCTTGATACCTTTCAGGATAAACGGAGTGTACATAGTTTAAATGTTATATTAAAAAAATAAAAACTATAATAGCTAAGTGTATATTATATAAAAGCCCCCCCCCCCTAAATATGTCACTTCCAAGTCCTCCTGAATACACTGGGTCTGGATGGTATAGGATATCGCATAGGGAACCTGCATGGGCGTAAAAACACCATAAGTCACCATTTTTAAATTATAATATTTTGGACAAGGTCTTAATATTCGCGAGAGCTATCAGCATTTAATTACCATTTAGGAAAAAAATACCCTCAATACACACACCTAGGATTCAAGCTCCAACCTTACTGACACCGGCAAACCAGACTAGATGATCTTGACGTTTAGTCCACGAGCCCCCTGAAACGGGTCGTACGACCTTGCTGTATATGTAAAAATAAAGAAATGTAAATTCGTACGTATCAGAATTTTCTGGAAGTAATTATCTTGATACCCGCTTCAGTGGCCGAACGGTCTAAGGCGTCACTCTTTTGTTGGACTGAGTTGCTGATGACGGGGAGATCAGGTTTCAAATCCTGGTTGGGTCTACTGAGGGTAGTTTTTTCTCATTGGTTTCTCGCTCATTTTCCACGCAAATGCGGGTAGACTACTACCACTAAAACGCTATGTTCCTCATCCCTTCATCATTAAAGTAGCTATCATGAAAAGGTAATAAGACATGGTGACAAAAAAAAGTATCCTGTTGAAGATTTGATTAAAATCACAGTTTTTATTCATACCCTTTTAAAAATACACTCAATACCAGACATAAAGATTACATTTTAGAAGTTCAAATAAATACATTTTTTGGCTTTCATTGGCAACAAGTTACTATAGTTAACTTACGATTGCCAAAATTGACTTCGTCAGCCAAATGTAACATTTGCCGCTGTGGAACACGTGAGTTGGCGCCCGGGAGTATTGTATTCGTGGTTAGACCAGGGAAGACGCTGTCCCATCATGTTATCCATATTCTATATAGGGAACAAAGGTGGATGATCTGGTATGAACAAATTATTTTTCGACAAATTATATTTAATTAATTATCTGACACCTTAGCTCAGTCAATAGTGTGTGTCTACTGAGCTAAGGGTTCTTGGTTCGATTCCCGGATTGGCCTAAAAATGTATCATTGGTGAAATGTGGGTTTCCCCTTTCACAGCGATTAATTAACGGGTGGGGACTGGATGTTGTGCCTGTCCTAATCTTAAGTTAGATCATAATGCATGTGAAACTACAACAGGCATAGAAAGCTGGTAATGGAAAAATATGACTTGAACAAAAAACTGATCCAGACCACATTCTGGAAACAGTAATGGATATAGAGTAAAATATTAAATTAATTAGTCTCTTTCTTATGTGAACAAAATTTACAGTTATATTTTTTTAAAGTAACAAAATGCTATTCCCATTTTGCAATTAAATCTCGCTAGCGCTCTTCGATGAAAGGGGCTAAGTGAGCTTTAATTCAATAATACCATTTTGATTTTGGTGTTCGTATTTTACCATGAAAGCGTTCTTTAAATAATTAATGTTTCAAAATGTTTTGAAGTGATTAAGAGGAATTTCTCCTCAAATCCTCTTATCATTATATTGCCACACTAATCTACTTTATGACTTCATAACTGGTGTTTGTACGGATATATTAAAGTGGACTAAGGTCTAGTTTCCAAGTCCGTTTTATAAAGGTTCTCCAGCAGTCGTTTCAAACTTGTTTAGTAAAAAGGGCCTAAATAAAAATTGAAAATACTTTATATATATATATATATAGTCAGCATTCTGAATTAAAAAAATAAATTTTAAAATTCTTATTATTAAAAAAGGAAAAATTAGGTTATATTCCTTTTGCCCAGAAATTTTAAACAATTTATTTGCAGAAATGGCGTGAGTGTTATGATTTAAATCTTCTTTTTAAATCACTTTCATAATATCTATGACCTTAATCACCTTATCTGTTAGTAATCCATGATTTAATTGTTGTTTACAGAGAAAACAATTACTGTTTACACCCATAAGTGGGTCAAACATTAAACAGAGGCTTATTTTATGTGTGAATTGAACAGTTTTTGGTAATATATCTCTAATGAGTAAAATGTAACCTGCTTCGGTATCCGCATGGTCTAATGCGCTACTCTCGTGTTAGACTTGACTGCCGAAGTCGGGGAGATCGGGGTTCAATCCTAGTCGGGTGCACTGAGGGTATATTTCTTAAATTTCTTTACACTCTCCCTCCACTCAAATGCGGGTGCAATGAATCTAAATTAAACCTTCCTATACCCTAATCCATTAGTGTAATTAGTACTACTGTTAGTAAGACGCGG
>CABFWB010000710.1:107340-118427 GCA_902151455.1 Timema bartmani | reverse complement strand
CCCATAGTATATCGTCTTCTGAGCCATCTTTATCTTAACTATCCCATAGTATATCGTCCTATGATACATCTTTATCTTCACTATCCCATAGTATATCGTCTTATGATACATCTTTATGGTCACTATCCCATAGTATATCGTCTTCTGAGCCATCTTTATCTCAACTATCCCATAGTATATCGTCTTCTAAGCCATCGAGAGCGTTGGTCAAAAAAGAACTACGATTCTAAGACGCACCCCGTTTTTGGAGACGTTAAAAGGAGAAAAAAAAAAGTGCGTCTTAGAATCGAAGAAACACGGTAAGTGTTACTACGATAGCAACCATTTATTTAGCGGTGCGTCAAACGGTATTGAAACCTCACTCCTCATCACTGGACAGTCCTCATCACTGGACAGTCTTCTGTGCTGTCGGATCATAGGCACGGGTGATTTATCGCTCTGTTTCTACGAGAGTGTTTATTTTTTTTGTGGCGGCACAGATCCTGAGTGCCAAGCTTTCCAATAAAACTAAAACATAACTTCTCCCAGCTCCATTAGTTAAGTGAAGTGTGAGAGTGAGTCGGCTCAGACGCGCCACAAAAGCTTGCAGACCATTTCTTGGGGTGCGTCTCAAAAACGTCCGTGGATCGTGGCCTAGGGAGCTTTGTAAACTGAAATTATGCCTATTGTTCTAGTGGTTATAATTCCTGGATCCTAATCTAGAGGGCCCGGGCTGGATTCCCGGAATTACCAAATATATTTTTCCCGAAGGTTAATTGTACCTATGGTTGCCACGGTATGGTTAATTAAGCTTAAGTTAGGTTTAAGACCTCTACTGGCACCATATAATCATCATAATCATCCTCCTATCAACCCATCGGGG
The DNA here is from genome assembly GCA_902151455.1 of Timema bartmani. NCBI lineage: Eukaryota > Metazoa > Arthropoda > Insecta > Phasmatodea > Timematidae > Timema > Timema bartmani. The sequence goes on along the minus strand of CABFWB010000710.1, from coordinate 117,565 downwards.
CAAAGTAACCGCACCTACATGGTGCCACAACCTTAAAACGGTTACATACCTGCCACTGTCAATAGAAGACCAGGATTGTCTAACCAACAAACCCTGGTGGCATACGATGGCAAAACATCATTATTTTGAAAAGCAGAAAGCTAACCTTACAAGTTTCCACTGTGCTGTATCTTATAAAATAGGGTCATAGTGTAATCCGTTAAGGGGATACCACTGCTATCTTTCAGGGTAAACGGAGCGTACATTGGGTTGAGATGGTCTTCTACTTTGCGGTTGTGTAGAAGAAAGGAGGTCGTCTTGATAAAACTTCACCTTCTGGCAAACAAACGTAGCCTACGAGTCATTATCGAAAGAGATCAACCCCCAGAATAAAACATTTGCGACGTTACCCTTACTGTAAAATACATTTTGGTGGAATGCCACCGGTAAGCTTAGATTTTCTTATCCCAGAGTATAAATGAAGATCTTAGACATACTTTAAAGCAGGAACCTTGATTTTAAGTTCTATACACCAAATGAATATTTTAATGCCTTGCGGTGTTTTATATTTTGATCTAAATTTCATGTACTTCCCGTAGATGTGTGTGACTGTCCTTATTTGTGGGTATTTTTATGGTGAATTTACGAGTGGTAAAGGCGGCTTTTGTATCGATGCACCATGAACCACAAATCTACTAATAAAAGATGTTTAACACTTAATAAATATCTATCAGTAATATTAACGCGGCCACAAATATCATGGCATTTATAAAAACAATGTTTTAAATACAAAGTTTTTCTTTAATAATGTTTGTATGCACCCTAACGAGTTTTTTTTCTAGCACCGCGTCTTTTAACTTTGTTGGGCAATAGTAAGGAAGGTGTTGCAAAAATGCAGAAATCCAAACAATTTATTAGAGACTAATAAAGAAATAGTCTTTTCAGCGTTCACTTTTAAACCTAAGTGTATGATCACAGAGAGAACACACATTGGGGTCGATAATTTAGAGATTACTCCGAGAAAATTAACATTTGACACGGTTAATGAGTTTAAATGTTTAGGAACAATTTTAACTAGTAATAATGATATTAGATTTGAAATTAGGAAAAGAATACAGTCGGGAAAAGTATACTACCACCAGATCAGTAACTTGTTGACATCTCACCTGGTTTCAAGGGATTTTAAACTCAGAATATACAAAACAATAACTATAGCGGTTGTTTTCTATGGGTGTGAAACGTAGTCTCTTACCTTACATAACGAAACCAAATTTTAGGGTGTTAGAAAGCAAGGTGCTTAGGAAGATATTTGGTCCAAAAAGGGATGAAGCTTCTAGGTAATGGAGGAGGTTACATAATGATGAGTTACATATCCTGTACTCATAATAAAAAATTGATAGTATAATCAAGTCTCGTATATTACGGTGGGCAGGGCATGCAGTGTGAATGTGAGACTCTAGAACCGTGTTCAGGGTATTGACTGGTAAGCCCAATGGGAAGAGACCATTGGGAAGACCTAGAGGCAGAAGGGAGGATAGCATTAAAATGGATCTGAAAGATAAAGTATGTAATGAGATTGACTGGGTAAAACTAACATAGGTAGTAATGAGATTGACTGTAAGTTTATTATAAAATACTATTGGTGATTTTTTTTAATTTAACTATTATTATTTGAGTAAACGTTTATCAACACTTATCCGTCTTATTAGAGTAAATCAAATTGAAACTATTCCAACTGGCGAGGTAATTTATTCACAATATTATTTTCAATCCTCTCTTTAAACGAATGCTAGCGTTTAGGATTGCATACGCCTTGTCTTATTCCCAAAGCTTTTTTAAAAAATCTTTTCACCATATTTTACTGTCCCTACAGGCTATCAGTATTTAGCTTAACTAATTATGTAGATGTAATTTAGAGAATATACACATTTGCTTGGAGAAGAAGTGTAAGAAAGCATTATAGTATAAAACCACCTTCAGTACAACCAACTGCTAAGGGTCCAGGGTTCGATTCCTGGCATGAACGAAAAATTTACTATCGGTGAAATGTGGGATTCCCTTTTCACAATGATGAATTAAGGGCCGGGGGGCTGGGTGTTGTGTCTGTTCTAGATTTAAGTTAGTTTATAGGTTTCGCGCTGATAAAATCGGTTGGTTCAGAAAGTGCATAAATTAAATTTAATGAAAAACATTCCTCAAAAACAACGTCAAAAATACCGTTCATAAGTACATAAACTCTGTTCATGATCCCCTTGTTGTAGAAAATTATCTTTTACAGCTCACTTTTGATAATTTCTGTCATTTTGGAATCTAAGGTATCATTTTCTTGGTTTAAGTTATTTTTAGGCATTTTTGAGTCATTTTAATGCATTCATGTTGAATAAGTATATATTTTATAAATGCATAAATGCTCAAACATAAATGTTTTCAACACAAATTTGTCGGAATAAGAAGAAAATGTAGACAATTAAATTGGTATTCTCCTTGCTTGTATGGTTGGAAAATACACATTCCTGGTGAGAAACCGTAATTAAGTTGGAGAGGGTTGCGTTGGAAGGGGTAGCTATTACTTCTGAAGCATGTATTTGTAAATCTATATTGTATTTAGTAGAATACAAGAATTTAGTTGTTAAAGGCTTTTAAATACATTTACATTTGTAAAGTGTGTGCTTGATCTAGTCGAGTACATTTATTGAGAGTGTTTGTTCATATATTTAGGTAATTTTTCGAAAATGTTAATCCATTATTTAGAATTTTTAGGTTAGTTTATAGTTTGTTTTTTTTTAAAAAAAATTGTAATAAAAATCCGGGCCTTATTAATATTTCTAAACTTTATCAACCAATGAACTAAAGTTACGATAGACTTTTCCTTTGAAACACATTCTCTTTACTTTTATGACTTACAAGCTAAATGTAATACAAATTTTGGACTCCTAGTAATGCTCTCATAATGTAACCAAGTCGTACATTAAGTGATCGAGGAATTTTCCAGTAATTGAATCTTAGAATCTTGTCTACTCTTTACTTTATATTCCTTGGAATAACCTCTTCAGACGTAAACTAGAAACTCAATGAAGTGTTGACGTCACACCATTGTAGAACCTGACAAATCAATTAATAACACATCGCCTAAACTTTCGAGTGCTCATACCAATTAATTACGGAAGAGACACAGGAGAATGCCAAGATAAATGTTTCCCGTACGTAGAAGTAATATTTTACCTCAAATATAATAAGGATTGATTTCTTGAAGTTTCGATGAATTTCTCTCAAAGTATCATTTTCTAACCTAGGACATTATAATAAAAGTACTTAATAACTTTTTTTTGTCTTTATTCTTTTTCTTTTTCTTACTCTATCTCTTGTCGCTAGATCTATATAGCTACCCACGTCTAAGATTTATTTATATCCATTGTTAAAAGATATCACATTTTAAAGAGGGTTTCTGTAATAAAGTGGGTGTAATTTATTTTTTAATGGTTTTAAAGATTATCAGGCTTATAATACTTCAGTGCTAAAGAGTTTATCATTAAAATCCTTAAATATTACTCCGTTAAATTTGTATAATGGTCTACTAAATTGTAATCTCAATGGAAATGTTCGAGAGTAGGTTTTATTATGACCCACTTAGAAGATGAACAAAATTAAGACTTGCAACGGAAGCTGACTTATTATTATTATTATTATTATTATTATTGTTATGGCTTAAAGTTGCTTCAACACAAATGAAATTAGCATCCTAAACACAAATAATAATGAATAAAACAGCATAGCAAAACACAATTACTTATTAAGAATGTACCATTTTCTTGAAATATTTAACAAAGATTATAAACTTTTTTTTTTGGCATTGTGTCCTAATACCCTTCTAGACTAACCAGACATTTAATTAAACTTAATGGGTTAAGGATTGTTAAGTTCGAATTTTGTTAAAATGTATCCTAATTTGCGTGTAGGGGGATTGAGAAACTATTTGGACTAAACTGCCCTCAGTAAACCCAGATGGGATTAGAATCCCAACCTCTCAGTCAAAAACATGATGTGCCCACCTATGTTGGCTTAGAAAGATTCGTGTAATCAATAAAAACTCAAGTCATCAGATAAAATATTAGTCAAGCTATTAGTGGTGGCCAAGAGGTATAAAGCACTAGATTATCATTGCTTGCTGTTTTGGTTAGTGCTTAAATCCCAGCCCGGTGCATTGAGTTTTATTTCCACAACTAACTTTTCCTATGCTCTCTCCGCACTAATGCGGGGTCACGGGTGTCTTTCTTTTTAGCTGCTTTTCTCATCAATATACCCCCCCTTATATAAAGTGATTGAAAACCATGTATAAAACCTGAGATTCTTTGAATACTTAAGGAGATATGAGATTCGAGGTTTCGAAAAAATATCAGATTCAGAATTTATTTTAAATGATAAAAAAAAAAGATTCCTCAAATTTTGGTTTGGAACTTGTTTTTTTGCTTCTATAGTGTTTATTGATGGTTAATCTTAATGTAATTATAGTAAAAACAAAAAAATCTCAGATCATTAAATGACCACTAAATTGAAGCGCTAATCACCCGCCTCGGTGGCGTAGTTGGCTAACGCGCTTCGACCGCCGATGGACGGGGAGATCGAGGTTCGAATCTCGGTCGGGTAAACTGGGGGTGGTTTTTCCTAAATGGTTTTCCACTCTCCCTCCATGATAATGCGGGTTCACCTCCTATAAATTCAACCCTCCCAATTCCTAATCCATTTGCGTAGTTAGTACTTAAGCGTATAAACCGAACGGGTAGTAAGACGCGGTGCTAAATATTATTATTATTATTGAAGCGCTAATTACCTGTGTCGACGCGCCGAAAAACGCCAAAACTAAATTGAATGCATTATAGTAAAAAATGCTAACATATAGCTATATTTGTTTTCCATGTCAATTTAAGAATTAATGTAGTAAAAATAGCCCTGTAATGGTTAACATGTTTTCTCGAATTAGAGTTTTAGATTTGGGATGGGTGGATAAAATACAAATCTGAATTCATAAAATAGGGTATTCGAGACATTTATGATAAAAAAAACTTCTGTCAAACGTAATAGACTACGTATTAGATAATATAGATCAAATGTTTAGATCTGTTAGTTAATATTTACGTCTTTTTTACTCTTACATAAAGTATTATAATGGTTTTTTTTAAATCTGGACAAGAATTAAAGGCATGGAACTTATAGTTAAATTTCAATGGATTTACCAATGAATGACCTACTTTGGAGGGTGGAGGGGCAGGTGGAGGGTAGGGCACTCTCATACCCTTGGGGTGAAAACTACCCCTAAAGACGGATGAACTAATAGTGAGCAACGGCATAGAATGTAGAAAATCCTCAATGGTGGACCGGATGTAGAAGCGACTAGCACAGCTCCAACGGTCGGTAAGGAGGATGAGGGCTGCAACAATCTTGGAATTTCCAGTCGTCGTAGTCTCTATGCCACTGGATATAGGTTCTGAAACCGCCAAGGATAGTGGGATTGTTGATGTGCAGCAACAAAGTAAAATATATCATGCACAGGAGTCTTCCGAAGGACAATCTTTTCCACCTGGTGAAGTAATGAGCCGCTAGGGGTATTGACAACCCATTGACAACCCACGTGGGTGTGAGTGTAAGCACCATTTTTTATATCACCGCATATTTTTTTATTTAGCACCGCGTCTTACTACCCGTTCGGTTTATACGCTTAAGTACTAATTACACTAATGGATTAGGAATTGGGAAGGTTGAATTTAGAGGAATTGAACCCGTATTTGCGTGGAGGGAGAGTGGAAAACCATTTTAGGAAAAACCACCCTCAGTTCACCCGACCGAGATTCGAACCTCGATCTCCCCGTCCTCGATGGTCTGGCTCAACACGACTGGCGCGTTAGCCAACTACGCCACCGAGGATCACCACATCTTAATACCCGTTATAAGCATATATGATAATTAATCTGATTGGGTAGGGATAAGGAAGGAAGCATTTTAGAGGTAGTCTACCCGCATTTTTGTGGAAGTAAAATGGTAAACCGTTTAAGAAAAACCACCCCCAGTAGACCCAACCGGGAGATGAAGCCCTGTCTCCTCTTCATAAGCAGGCCAGTCTAACACAAGAGTGACGATCTAGGCCAATAGACCACTGTAGACCACTGAAGTGGGTGTAAACATAATTACCTTATGTTTATAAGATTGTTTTATTTCCATAGACACTATGACAATTATATCAAATAAACATGGTAAAATAAACAAATTTAACATGATAAAAAGCATTAAAAAACATTATATCTAACGCCTGGGAGAGAGGTAGGGGGGTAAATTCTCACCCCAAAAATCTCTCCCATAACTACCACCACTGTGGCGCGTTAAGTCAGTTCAAAAGTCTCCATATAATTACAAATAAAATATTTAAACATCTAAACAGAGATGGGTCTTACCATGACTAAGAGCACTAAAGCGATTTATTCTAGTCGCTGGTCCACAACAAATGAGGTTTTCAACCTATATTCCCTTCAGTCAAAGCTTAAGACCCTATTTTTACAGTTTTTATAATAAAAACTGAGTTTTAAGTCCCGGGTTCAATTCACGTAATGGCCAAAAAAATAATATTTGGTGAAATGTGGGTTTCTCTTTTTACAATGATGAATTAACGGCCGGAAGCTCGATTTTGTCTTTGTTCTAAATTTAATTTATTTTAAAAGTTGTGTGATAGTATAATCAGTCAGTTTAGAAAGTGCACGTTAAATACTTTAAACAATATTTATTTATATATAAAAAAGTAAAGGTTTTTTGCTTTAATAAATAAATAATTATTTTAGTAAATCCATTTAGCTTAATTTTCTACATAGGTATTGTAATCTCAACTTTTTTTTTTAAATATTTGTCAAGGGAAAATCGGAAATTCAACAGGAACTTTTCGCTTCATTTAAAATGTTTCTGTTAAGATGCTATTTTGTTCATTATTAGATTTTAGGCATGTTTACGACAGGTTGATTATGATATTAGCCAAACTAGTAAAACCTAACCTTCAATAACATTATTGAGCTTCCTGTCATTTATTATTTAAAAGTGGATAAAGTGGTAACAAAAAAAATAAAAAAAATTGTTAGGTTCAGGTCTGTGGTAGGCCTATATAATCTATATTATTATAAAGTTTAAGCTTTATAGTTCATCTAGGGCTTCTGGAGGGTGTATAAAAAAACACACACACACACATTAGGACATTATATATACAAGAATAGTTGAGCATATTATGTGTAGAAAATTATACTAAACGTATCTAATGAAGCAATAATTTATTTCAGTTGGCAAAGAAAGATTGATGCTATAAAATACTGCAAAAATAATTACCTTATACTGTATATTGTTTCCTTTTACCTCACCTTAAAGGCCTTCGGATTATATATTATGTTTAATGTCAACCTCACGTGGCAATTTATCATATAAACAACAAGAAGTTGGAAGTTTACCAACATCAGGATAGCCCAGGCAACATTAACCTAACTAAACGCTACTAGGTTCTATACATAGATTTACACAGTCATTATGGACAGAGGACAGTTTTCCTAGCAGACGGGAAAGGTTTATCTTAATGTAATTGGGAAAGCAACTCATGCCTCGCAGCCTTTAAACTGATATCAAGATAATCCCCCCTCCCACGCCATTTCTCCTAGAGGCGCAAACAAGCGTCTGGTTAGTACAATCTCCAAACAAAATGGAGTTTTAATTGAAATGAAGCATCCATTTAACACAACAGTTTTGAAATTTAATGAACAAAGTAATGGGCAACATCTTGCAGACGCCCCCTCCTATTCCCCCAACAACATATATATATATATATATGTATATATAGTGTGAGAGAGATAAAGACAAATTGCTATGTAGATGAAGCTAAGAGACGTCTCTTTTGCCACAAAGCCTGATAGAAAATGAGAAGAGGTTTTTTTAAGCTGTTAATGAAGATGGTCTTATCTACAACTCAGGTGATCACAATTTTCTGTTTCCATTTTTAATTTGCCTAAAATAAATACAGTGATTATATCATTAAAGTTGCTCCACTAAATAACTTATTATAATTCTTAACATTTTGAAATCACTATATTACATTATTTTTGGCACATCTAGCTCGAACTCAATTTTACACATTTTTGGAATTAAGGGGTTTTTAGCTTATAAGGACGGGTTTCAAGAAAGTGATATTAAATGAAACTTCGCTTGGAAATAAACGTGGCAATTTTATTAAAAGCATCTTCAATGTATACTTAAAAACTAACTCATACCTTTGAACATGATTATCTTTCTAAACGAGGCTATACATATTTTTAATGTATTTGTTGCTTTGATTAAAAACTCATTTTTGAAAATAATGTCATTTATTTTTAAGTTTTACTAGGAAAACACATTAATGTTTACCAGCCAAATTGTGTTTATAATTTTTGTTAGTATATTATTAAATTATAAATGTGATGTTTACTTATAATACTGTTATCACTCTAAGCAAATAATTTGATAGTTATTAAAGGCACTAAATCTGTTTTCAACTGAATCAAATTTGGATTTCATCAAGGTGATATAGAAAAGAACGTGATACAAGATCAGTTTTCTGTCTGTTTCTATGGGCCAGTTTCATATTCAAACTTAGCACGCCTCAAGTGAGGCTGGATACCAAATACAAAATGACACCTGCCTATGCTTGAATGGAATGGGCCAGTTTCGCATAACAAACTTGCCCATTCCATTCGAGTCTAGGCAGATGTCATATCCAGCCAGCAGCACTTGAGGCGTGCTAAGTTTGAATATGAAACTGGCCATATGAAAGAAAAAAATTAGCTAGAATTAATCAAATATTGGCTCAGTAAATACTTTTAGTTTAAGTTTCTACACAAATAAATCTCAACAGTTTTTAAAACATATCTCATGGCCATTGCGCAACTTTCCCAGGACATTTTATCTTTATTTAGTTAAATTTCACGAAATAAATAACAAATATTCAGGACCTGTTGAGATTAATTTTAGTAAATCTATCTAATGAAGCAGTATTTTTTTTTTGTTTTAACACCCCCACCCCAAAAATAAAAGTTTTATTCTGAAAACTGCAAAAATCCCTACTTTAGCTCAGGTAACCTTCCATATCACCTTAACTCTGGGACAAGTGTAATTATGTTTCCAAAGTTGCTGTCCTATATTGTTGTTGATTCGCTTAATTGCCTGCCATTGTTTAGCCTTGTATTCTCAGATTTAAATGGTGTCATATGAACCGAATAATATGTCTGGCAAACACGTCCGACTCTGGAAGCTGAATCTCCCTTAGAAAGGTCAGGTTAGTAAACTGCAAATTTCTGTGCGATATAAACTAATCTAAATAATTTAGTCGTAGTGCGTTCATTCTATACATTCATTCTTTCATACATTGGTTGAATCCCTATAAATACTTATTGTACTATTGCCATCTAATGTTTTAATTCAGGGTGATCCAACGTTTTTCATCCCAAGGGCCAAATATGACTATCAATTTGCACCACGGACCAAAGGTATATTTGTTAATCTCATAACCTTAATAAAGGCATAAAAACAACCCTTAATACATTTATTTGAAGCAGTGGCGTTTATTCAATGAAAGCAAGGGAAGTAAAGATTTCCTAAAATTAAAAAGGGGATAAAAAAAGAGGAAAATAATGTTAAAACCAATTATTTTAGTTAGAAATCTCTCCAACAAGGATACTGATAATCATGGTTGAGCTGGCAGCTCTTGTTTCTCAGCGATAGCAATTCTTTCTCACTCAGACTAACCGGCCAGCCAGCTGGTCTCGCTCTTTATTCTGCCATTCGTTTGTTTCCGGATCTGTCCGGCCCTTATCGGTGAAAAGGAAGCAGCGTTTTCCAAGTCAAAAATTGGCTCAATTTATTTTCGTGATTGATGTATAATCGTACCTATTATACTGTTAAAATCTTATTCTTAGGTTGTTTTTAGCAATATTTATTGTTTATAGATATAATAATGGGCACTATATTTCAAAATAATGTATTTATCACCAATTTACAGTAAGTTTAGTTTTATTTTACAGAAGAATATTGACGCTTGTTTGATCCTCCAAGGGAAGTGGTTTGTTTCTTTGCATACAGTAGTAGAATGATGAGTGCGTCAACAAGTGCAGCAGTGGAAGAGGAGGGCTGCTGTGTCAAAACTCATTTTGAAGCATAGTTTTTCGTCCCGGTCTTTTGACAAAAAAAAAAAAAATTT
>CABFWB010000710.1:85260-107316 GCA_902151455.1 Timema bartmani | reverse complement strand
TTTAACATTTCAATACTCAATTTTATGAAAGTGTTTATTAATTATCGGGGTGTTGAGTTGGCGAAAAATTATATAGTTGACCTTACTTTTACTAACGATAATGGCATATAGAATAGGGTGACCATTCGTCCCGGATTTTCCGGGACAGTCCCGAATTTTAACACATTGTTCCGCATTTGTCCCGGAAAACGTCCCGGATTTTGAGAATCGTCCTGTTTTGAATATACAGGATTTTTTAAAAATTAAATTGTTTTGTCAACGCGTGTCAGATTTATCGCGCGTTTTGATACACTAGACTCGACCTCAGGAGTCAGAATACAATATAAAAAAAAGAAATAAAGAGTCGTCTTTTTTATTTCACCCACTGAACAAAGGCAGGGGCAAAAAGTTAGCGAGAAGCCTTCCAGGGACAAAATGCAATCACAGAAAGAATTTTTCCATAAATTATAATTTGTGGAGAACAGAAAAAAAACTGAGTGTCGAAACATTGAAAGCAATGATTATAACAAGATGTAATATAGTGTACTTTTGTGTGAAGAATTCTAAAATAAAATTGAAAGTAATGACGATTTTTTTAAATTCATCCATAAAAATATGATGTATAGTGTTTTTATATATGAAAAATTTGCTCCTCAAGTAAGAATTATTTATGCTTATATTTTATACTGTATATATATGATTTTTAGTACTGATTTTGTAGGTTCTTCCTTGATTATTTGATTTACTTACTGTGAATATTTATTGTGATAATTTTTATGCACAGTAAAAACATGTTTAGTGATGTTACTGTTAATTAGTCTATTTTATATTTTTTGTCCCAGGTTGGCATGGGTAGGAAATGGTCACCCTAATGTAGAATAAATTTGAGTTCAGTGGTATTAATAATATTTTCAAAGCTATTAAAAGGCAAACTCATTTGCAGGCCACAACCCAAGAGAAAAAATCTGCAATCTTAAATTTACCATTATTATTATTATTATTATTATTTGAATTAACATTATTATTTTAATATCTATAATTTAATGATTGAGTAATATTTTTAATATCGCCAATTATTTTGTTTCATTCCATTCATATTTTGTGTCACCCCCTTCCTTTATTCCCCATAATAGGCTACTTTAAACTCCTAAAAAAAAAAAAAAAANNNNAACTATTATAAGACCACCTTTATTGTAGACTCACTGCTTCCCTTTGTTCAGAATTGACCACACGCCACTGATTTGAAGTATTTAACGTACACTTTCTGAGCCGACTGATAATATCGGCACACGAGAATTTTCTAATAGCGAGAGTGAAAGGAGCTACCAATTTGCCGAGAAAGGTATTTTCACACACCCAATAGGGTTATTTTACATGCCACAATCGACATGGGACCGACGGCTTTACTCCCCTTCCGAAGGAAGTTGTGCTACAGTTTTTAACGCTTAAGAAAAATCCCTCAACCCCAGCTGGATTTGAACCCACGTACATCAGCTCCTGCAGCAAGCACTTTACCCTTAAACCACCGAAGTTGACAGGTTAATAACCAATAATTGCTTTCATTGCTTGTATACAAATTGTATTTTTTGTTGGTAGAATCTTTCAAAATTTACTAAAAATAAAGTTTAGGATTGATCTCCCAAAAATGCATGATGAAATATGCACACATACACACATTTTCACAATGTATGGTGATTGTGAGATGAAATGGAGGACCTACAGTTTAACGTGGAATCCGAACCACGGTGGAGGCCTGGCATATTTTTGTTAATCAAATAAATGCATGATAAAATGCAATCATGACCTTTTTAAATAATTTTTTTTATTTGAATTCTTTTCACATTTCGAAAGAGGGTTTATCTTTAATTTTCCTCCGAGATACTGCAAGGGCCACATTTTTGGTGAGCGTGGGTCGCATTTGTCCCGCGGGCCGCCAGTTGGATCACACTGTTTTAAGTCAATAATACTATTTTCACTTAAAATATATTAATTATTATTTTTAGGATTTAGTAGCACGTCCACACTCAGAGGTCATCAGTGGTTTAGTAAAAATATAATAAGAACATAGAGAAATCTATATGGGGTTAAGTGGAAACAAACCCTGCACCTGCTGAGAATAGCTTATGTTTACACAAACAATATACCGGTACTTTGCTATCGCATGCTATCAGAGTTTGTTGACCAGCCATTCATGGTCTTCTACTGGAAGGGGTAGGTGCGGTTACTTCGGTCTGATGTGATGATGACGATGATTACTGGTATGTTGTCTTAGAAATAACTTAAGGCTAACCAACCAGACCATTACAACCATAGGAATAATTCCCCTTCGGGAAAAATACCTGTGGTACCACCAGGAATTAAACCCGGTAGCTCTAGATTAGAAGCCAATGTTGCTGACCCCTAAACCAAGAGGATGGCAACCATATACTTAAAATCAATAGATAGTACATCAAATCTAAAGTAAATCACAGCAAGGTTTTCCACTCTCCTTCCACGCAAATGTGTGTACAATTCCTGGGTCATGTTTGGCGAATGTCTGCGCTCATGTACTGGGATTCAATTCGTGTAGTATTTATAGTATAACCTATTTTATTAGACTACACTTGAATATTAAAATATACAGATAAACCGCTGTTTAAGTAGAAATACAATAAAGCTTACCTTACTTATTTTGGCTGTTACACATAATATTATCGATGGAGTAGGAATAAGGAAGGAAGTTTTCTTTTTACTACCGCGTCTTACTACTTGATCAGGTTCGCAAATATTATTACTCTAATTGAATACGGATAATGAAGAAAGTATTTTAGAGATAATCTACCTGCATTTGCGTGGAAGGAAAGTGGGAAAACATCTAGGAAAAAAATTCTCAGTAGACCCAATCGTGATTCAAACCACGATCTCCCATCTTCCGCAGGCTAGTCGAAAGAGTGATGCCTTAGACGATTTAGTCCCTGAAGCGGGTATGGAAGGAAGGGTTTAAAGTAAGTGTACCCAAATTTTCATGGAGAAGGAATTGAAGTCAATTTGGGGGTGGAAAAACACTTCTTCATATGAGGTCTGGATTGGAACCCCAGTCATTGGAAAAATAGACAACTATACTGTCATTTTTGTTTGCGTTCTAGCTGGTATACATTCAAACCTTGTATAAACATTTATTTTTCCTCTTTGATTTCTTCATATACTCTGTAAATGCGAACTCAAACTCTAACGTAAGAAGCTACCTCAGGAACAGCTCCAATATTTGCTCACCGTATATCATAAACAAAAGAGAAAATAAAGGCAGGGAACATTTTCTGCTTGACTTTATCCGTGTCTAAGTTGGATACCGTTGCCAAGGGTCATATAATCTTGAACAGGCAAACAATGCTCTTCACTTTGCTTGGTGGTAAACGACATCATATCCAGGTGTGGAATAATTTTCAGCCGTTTTCTCTTGTGTAATAGAGCACTGCAATTTACAGAATTGAAATTTTTGGCTAAAATAAATCAAATATTTCTCCAGTACCAAGATAGAGTTTAGTTTTATGCACATGTTTATATCAACAGATCTTGAATATCTATCAAGGGGGTCATGGAATGTTGTCAGAACTTTTTAAATAAAAAGAAGAAGTTTTGACAGAATTCCAGGACACCCTTGAAAGATATTCAAGATCGGTTGATATTAACATGTGCAGAAAACTAAACTCTATGTTGCTACTGGAGAAATATTTGATTAATTTTGGCCAACAAAATTTAATGCTATAACAAGTGTAAAACTACTCGCGCTCCCTTCTGCCGCACCTTAACGTAATGTATATGTTGAAAAAGGAGGAGCTAAAAGGAATAAAATACACTGAATCAAATAATAATAAATGGGAAGGAACCCCGTACGAACCTTCTCGCTCTATTCTTTATAAATAAAGATATTTACTCAAAACTCGTAATATATGTGAAATGAAATAATATACACTAGCAAACCCAAGCATAAATTGCACTTTACTTAGGTAAAATATTTTTTGAGTCCCAGTTTTAAATGTTATAATTTTATTTTAAATAATTAATATCCTCATTTGTTATGTTTGGACCAATAAAAAGGATCGATATTGGGTCCACAAGGGTCAACACTTCGTATTAAAACTTCGACTTCCGGTTAAAATTTAACATTTTATTAGGTGTTGCACATTTTTATGTCATCGTATTGCTATTAAATTTCTCATTTATACATTTTGACCAATAAAAAATGTAAATATTGACTATTGAGTATAAAATGAAAGGGTGAGATCATTCTCCTAAGAGGTTAAAGAAAAAATAACAAACTTTTTGAGAGACTTACTTATATTTAATCACTCAATGGCATTAGAGAATTATTGCATTAAAACTTAAGTATTATCTCTTTACAACTAAAGTTTACAAAATTGTATTAGTATATTTGACAATATCTCCGAAACTATTGGTTTTATAAAGATATATTTCAAATAAAAGTTTTTTATTTTTAATAGTACTACAATTATGCAACGATAAGTTATTTATTATCTTAAATAGTTGCGGAGATACGGAAACTTCCACTTCTGTAAAGTACCCTAAAAGTCATTTTCATAGGAAAATGAAAACAGACATTTAATTTATAATCTTAATCAACACCTAGATACGAATTTTAATCAAAGTCGTTAGAGCTGATTTTGAGAAAATAGATTTTTTTCTCTTTTCACATTTTATTAGTCTACTCTTAATTTTAGGGTTAATCAGACACTCAGACAGACGGCATTGTAAAAACAACTTTTTAGGATTCGGGGGGTCATGAGACTTCGACATCCATCTACATTTCAGGTTATATAGTTTTTACGGTTGCAATACTTTACCTTTTAGTGTTCGAAAAGTTAGTTAATATATATATTTGCGTGTAGCTTGAACGTTATTGGTTTTATAAAAATATGTTTCAAATAAAAGATTTGTATTATAAATAGACCTACATATTAGCAATGATAAGTGATTTCATATCTCAGATAGTTTTGGAGATATGATAAAAAATGAGAGTTTATGCATCAGACTAGAACACTTAAATTAATTTTGCCGAAATATTGAGAGTGGCCATTTTGTTTTAAATATTTAAGATGTTTTGAAATTAAATTTAATCAAAATCGTTATAGCCGATTTTGAGAAAATCGATTTTTTCTCTTTTTGCCCCATAAGTAAACTACCCTTAATTTTAGGGCTATATATATAATTCCAAAAACCCCTCCTCGGGCCTGCCGTATGAAAACCTAGGTACCAAGCTTTAGCCAGATCGGTAAAATAGTGTAGGCTCTAGTCCGAGGTACAGACAGACGGAAATTCAAAAACCACTTTTTTGGATTCGGGGACTCATGAAACGTCGACATACATCAACATCTTGGGTTAGATTTTTTTTTACGGTCGTAACACTTGACCTTTAGTGTTCGAAAAGTTAAAAAATACATATATATAAATATTTTTGCGCTTAGCTTGAAAATTATTGGTTTTATAAAAATATATTTCAAATAAAATATTTGTATTATAAATAGACCTACATATTTGCAGGGATAAATAATTTAATATCTCAAATAGTTTTGGAGATGTGATAAAAAATGAGAATTTACACATCAGACTTGAACCCTTAAAGTCATTTTACCGAACGAATGAAAGTAGCCATTTTGTTTGTAATATTGATCAACCCTTAGAAATGAAATTTATTAAAATACTTAGATCCGATTTTGAGAAAATTGAATTTTTCTCTTTTTGCCTTTCAGTAAACTACCCTCAATTTTAGGGCTATATATCCATTTCCAAAAACCCCTCGGGGCAACCTTATGAAAACTCTATATACCAAGTTTTAGTCTGATTGGTAAAATAGTTCAGGCTCTAGTCCGAGGTACATATAGACAGATGGATAAACAGACGGAAATTCAAAAACACTTATTCGGATTCGGGGGGTCATAAAACGTCGCAATTCATCAAAATCTCGAGTTTGATATTTTTGACGATCTCTACGAGAAAGTAAAAGTGAGACGACACACTAATAATTGCCTAGAAGAACTTTTAATTAATTGAAAATAAGAGTTTGAGTCCGGACCTTAAGATGGGGTTGTAGGCAAGGCGAGTTAAGGAGAGTATTTATGCAGTTTTTATATCAGAACATTTTTTTGGTCAAAATAAATTAAATAGTTCTCCTGTATAAACATATAATTTTATTTTATTCACATTTTTACCTCAACAGCTTTTGTTGAATATCTGTCAAGGATGTCCTGGAATTTAATGACAACATTTTCCTTCGTTTAAAAAGTTTTTCGTCTAATCCCGATATGCTCATGAACATTTTCTAGAATTGTTGATATAACTATGGGAAGAAAATTGTTGATATAGCTATGGGAAGAAAATTAAACTCTAGGTTTATACTGAAGCAATATTTATTTATTCTGGCAAAAAAAAAGTTTTGCTATAAAAACTGCAAAAAAACTGCCCTTAATTCGCGTTCCATGCACTAGCACCTAACTGTTAATTAAACTGGTCATGCTTTTAAAGGAGATATATCCTTATAGTATTGTGATTCACACATGGGCTAGTTACCATTTAAAACTGTTCAAAAAACAAAGAACCTAGATTTGGTTGACCAAGGGCAGACAGTTATTTAACACACGATATTTATAAAATAAAATATTGAAGTATCAGGCGCTCATGATGGTGTGAAGAAATGTGTTAAAATTTCAATTCGAAACTAATCAGAGGAAATAAGAAAAGGCTACAAAAATATTTAAAAGAAGACAGTGGATAATTGATGCCATGGTTATACTGCGATTTGTAATGAGGAATTTTATTCATAATATTATTTTGGTATCTAATTTCTTTAACAGCCGCCCACTTAAACAACATTGCCTACTTAGTGAATTAGATAGGGTTGCATTGCATCTTAACTTGATGCAACTAAGCATTCTAAGCACTATGGAATTTTAGACCCCAATGTAAAAATAGAAATAAAGGGAAGAAAATGAGCAGTTTAGTCTGAGAGGCCTCTAGTTTTACTCACCGATAGCCCTTCCCTCTTTCACTGACTAGTATACACACTCATATTTGCACTTAGATAGCATTGATTTGCATTTCAAAATTGTAATTTTATTTTGTTTCTTATTCTAGATAGAAATATGCTTCCATGGAACTTTTTAATGTACATCCTGGCAGGAAGATTCCTACAGGACATTTTCGTGAATACATCAAACAGACCCAAGTTGTAATTGATTTTTCAAAAATACATTTACAAAAAACAACAAAAACCCACCTCAGTGGCGTAGTTAGCTAACGCGCTGGTTTCGTGTTGAGCTAGACTGCCGAGGACGGGGAAATTAAGGTTTTAATCTTGGCTGGGTGAACTGTGGTGGGGAGGAGGGGTACTAAATCGTTTTCTACTCTCCCTCCACACAAATACGGGTTCACTTTCTCTAAATTCAGCCTTGCCAATTCCTAGCCCATTAGTGTAATTAGTAGGCTACTTAAGCGCATGACCCAAATGGGTAGTAAGACGCGGTGCTAAATAAATAAAACAAATAAACGTAATTTAAGATTGAAATAAATAGCTTTGTAACAATGTAAGATGATTTTTAGAAATATTTAATAATTTTTAGTTTTCGTTTCAATAATAAACGTTTAAAACTCGACTAATAAAACGTAAATACATTAACTTGATAAATCCTATTCCGTTTACAGCTACGTCAAAGGTGAGCAGCATCCTTGGCTGGAACGCTAAATTAGGAAGGTAAATATAACAAAAAAAAACTATTTTTGGCAAAATAAAATATTGCTTCAGTAGATAGTCCTAAATTTATTTTAATTTGATACACATGATAACATCAACAAGTTCTTGGACATCAGTTATGAGCCTTGTGGCATTTGCCCAGAAACTTTTTAACCTAAGAGAAAATATTTTGTTAAGATTCAAAGAGTTTTCCTTGTTTGTACTGGATTTAAAAAATAATGTAGTCATTGGGTGAGTGAGTACTTGGAAGAAAACATTTTTTAGACCTGTGCCAGGCTAAAAGTATTTAACCCGCCCTAATGAAGTTCAAACAACTGATATTATCATAACACCATCCAATTCTGTCTTTAACTTGCCATATTTTCGTAGCTGACCATCATGCGGGCCGCCGGATATGCCTGATGTCTAAGCGTCGCCGTCGACGGCGCTATAGGGTGTTCACCAAACTTCTAGCACATTCACTAAGGGAGGAGCCATGAACATGTGGACCTCGAAGCAGGAATTTTAAAATTTTAATACTTGAATTATTTTAATTGATTAAAAACCGATAAAATGAAGAAATATTAATGCTTTGATAAAGCTTTACTACTACATTTCATACAATTTATAATGTAAATCGGTGGCCATGGAAGTTTTGTTGCCATGGAGAGTAAATAAGATGATGTTGATATCCCCTCACAGCTAACTCTTCTTCTCATATCGCTTCGATATATTAATTTGTTAAAATTGTGATTTTTTTCTGATAAATAGCATTTATGTATTAATAAGTTCTACCATTTTCACCCTTTTAATCCCTTTCACGTTTTTACGCCTTTTAAAGCTTTTTACCCTAAAATATTTCTCTGGGGCTAAGCCGGGTAATGAATTTAAAAAGGGATAAAAAGGTCAAAAATAGTAAAAACTCTAAAAAAAGGTAAATCTAATCAAAATGGGCAATAAGTCCAAAAGGGGAAAAACTGGCAAAAATGTCCAAAAATGATAAAAATGTCAAAAAGAGAAAAAATTGCACAATTGATAAAAAAAAGCAAAAAGGGTAAAATAGTAAAAGGGCTAAAATAAATAAAAATGGTATAGATGTTAAAAGTGGCAAAAGAAATAAAAAGATAAAAACGCTGAAAAAACGGATAAAAAGGGGTGGGGCAAACAGCGTAAACGGGGTGGAAAGTGTCAATAGGGTGAAAAGGAATATAGGGGTGGATAGGGCAATATGGCAAAATAATAAATTATTTAGGATAAAGAGGGTAAAGAGGTTAAAGAGTGTCAAATTGGTAAAATGGTTAAAAAGGGTAAAAGGGGTAAGAAAGTTAAAGGGGGCCAATGAGTTAAAAAATTTTTTAAAATACTTTTGATTGAATTTAACTACACCCTTTTCAAAATAAATTATTGATGCTGTGACATTCTTCTTTCTTTTTATCAGCACCAACAGGCAAGAGTTCAAAGTATTGTGAATAGAGAAGTTATAACTGAATCTTCAAAATAAATGTCAGCTTTTTAAACATGTTTAGATTATACATCTATTTTGTCATTGTATCAAAATCTAAACCAATAAAGGATTAATATTCAAACATAATTTAAGATTTGGTTACTATTCCCTAAGGTTTATTCTAAATGCTTAAAATAACAAAGCTACTCTTTAGCTTTGCCATGCGAAGAACGGGTATACAATCTAGTCTATTTATATATGCTCATCGATGCAAGCTTAAAAGGTATATATAATACATGGTATGGATAGCAAAGATTCTTTACATTGAACTAAACATCTCTAATTTTTACTTTCTCATACAGAAAGAAAGAAGTGGAATCATGAAAATTTTCGATTTCAAGATTATTATTTATGTTTTATGTACGTCCAACCCAAAAGAGTGGATTTTACAATTTTGTTTATCTCTCTGTCCTTTGCCACATATATGAAATGGTTAGATAAATTTTGTTCAAACTGTATATTAGGGCAGTACCTTGGAATAGTTTTTTATTTTGACCCTAACCTTCATATTAAGGGTATTTTATTGATAAGTGATTTTTTTGATTAAATTTTTTTTAAATGGTTCTAAGGATTTTATTTAAAATAGATATCTAGGGAGTGTTTGACGTGACAAATAAAGATGTAGTGTATATTCTTATTTTGGGGTAAAATTCGTTTGAGGGTAATTCATAGAAACTTTTTTTAAATTTTAATATTTGAACAAATATATCAAGAGATATGGTTCAAAATGGTTATTCGTAATTTTTTACATAGTAAATAATAATATATACTGTATATTTGTTTTTCTAAAAAAAATGTACAGTATAGTTAACTAACGACTGATTTTTGTAAATTTTGAATTTTTTTGAAAAAATTCAAATGATTTTGTTCATAATTGGAATCGGGGGACTATTTTATTTGATAAATAATAATAAATGATTATTTTCTAAAATAAATTAATTTAATGGTAATTTACTTACAACAAAATATTTTAAAAAAATGAAATTTTTCAAAATTTGCTTTGAAGATTGAGTTCAAAATGAGTATCTGGGAATAGATTTTCATAATAAATAAGAATACATTTTTACTTTTACATTTAAAAAATAATTTTAGACTATTTTATAAACGACTTATTTTGGAAAATATGAAATTTGTCAAAATTATTTGAACACTTAGGCAATTTGGTTTAAAATTTATACGTAAACACTAAAAATTGATTATTGTGATTAACAAGATAATGTGCTTGTTTTTATGAGGAAAACATACTTAAGGGTGGTTTACCAAAAACCTAACTTTGAAAATTTTCTTCCGAGCTATACTACATTAAATGTGAAAGTTTGTGCGATTTTGTCGTACTATGTATTGACTAAGTCGAAATGTGAGGAATGCCAGGCCTCTACCGTGGTTCGGATTCCACGTTAAACTGTAGGTCCTCTATTTCATCTCACAATCACCCTACCATTACACATTAGCGTAAATGCGTATAACCCGAACGGGTAGTAAGACGCGGTGCTAATAATAATAATAATAATAATAATAATAATAATAATAATAACTAAGTCGAATCGCGTGCAAGCAATTTATTCAATTTAATAAATGGAATAATGCAATAGTTCATTCTTTCTTACATAGTATATAATAGAAATACGTTTAAATAAGTTTCAGAAATCACTAATTAATTATTAAGTAAGTAAGCTAGTAAGTTTCCCTGGGGGAAAAAAAATTGATAATTCTAATAAGCACTCTCCAGACTTAAAGTTCAAACAAAATAGTTGCAGACAATTTAGAAAAATTATAAATTTTCCAAAATCTTTAAACTAACGTCAGAATTAAATAATTTTAGAAAAACTAGGATACACTCATATCCCAGACGCCCATTAAAAAATATGTCAAAACTTTTTTATAAAAATTTAGTATTTTCAAAAAATCTCCTATTAATAAACAACCCTTAATTTTAGGGCTTGAATCAAAATAAGGAAATTTCCCTAAGTATGACCATACAACATAATACAAAGTTTTTACAAAATATATCAAACAATCTCGGACTTAGGCCCAAAAACAGAAGTATTTATTTTTTGTCCCGAGGCCACATAAAATGCCAATATCCATCATAATGTTGAGGTTGACATTTTTCTTTACAATGACAATACTTTACATATAAGAGAAAGTAAACATTCAGTAGAAAAGGTGTTTGTTCATATATTATGTACCATATTATTATGGATATGGCCGTTTATTTCCCTGCCCTATTCCCAGTAAGCGACCAATCAGAAGCACATCACACGTTTATAGCCACCTCGATACAAGAGCAAGAAATAGCTTTCCTCGTGGTTAGCAGTAAACCCTCTTATTGGTAGCAGTGTAATCACCTTAACTGCCACGGTATAACTTAACTTCGCCCAACAACACACAACTTTTATTGACAGATAAAATACTTTATTGGGACATTTTTGCGACCCGACGGGTAACGGTTTAACAATCCATCCAGATATATATTTATTTTCCCTTGGGTTGTTTACCAGACAAGCTTAGTAACTCACTCAATAAAATAAAGATCACATCAAATCTCTTTTATGAACCAATTATCCAAGACGGCAATTGTTTATAGTTCTTCAACCGTTGGGATGCTTACTTTGATTTTTTGGATATTTTTTATTTATTTTTTGTTTGTTTTATCAGCCACTCAACGTGACTCTCTTAATAGAAACGATGACTTACTGACTGTGGTTATGGTAGACTTCAAAATTACCGGATCTTCCTGGTAATTATCACTTCCCCAATCAAGATTCAGGCAAATTTACTCAAGGGTGAATGAGAAGCACTTTAATGCCTTAAGTTATGTTTTTAAATTATAGTAATATTAGTAAAAACCGAGCATAGTTCTCCCATTGTAGGGCGGGAACTAGCTGGTTCAGCTGTAGATGATGAAATAATCATCCCGGCTGTAGAAGATGAAACCATCCTCCCGGCTGTAGAAGATGAAATCATCATCCCGGCTGTAGAAGATGAAACCATCCTCCCGGCTGTAGATGATGAAATAATCATCCCGGCTGTAGAAGATGAAATCATCCTCCCAGCTGTAGAAGATGAAATCATCCTCCCGGCTGTAGAAGATGAAATAATCCTCCCGGCTGTAAAATATGAAATCATCCCCCCAGCTGTAAAAGATGAAATCATCCTCCCGGCTGTAGAAGATGAAACTATCCTCCCAGCTGTAGAATATGAAATCATCCTCCCGGCTATATAAGATGAAATAATCCCCCCGGATGTTAAAGATGAAATCATCCTGCCGGCTGTAGAATATGAAATAATCCTCCCAGCTGTAAAAGATGAAATCATCCTCCCGGCTATATAAGATGAAACTATCTCTCCCGGCTGTAGAATATGAAATCATCCTCCTGACTGTAGTAGATGAAATCATCCTCCCGGCTGTAGTAGATGCAATCATCCTCCCGGCTGTAGAGGATGAAATAATCCTCCCGGCTGTAGAATATGAAATCGTCCTCCCGGCTGTAAAAGATGAAATAATCCTCCCGGCTGTAAAAGATGAAATAATCCTCCCGGCTGTAGAAGATGAAACCATCCTCCCGGCTGTAGAAGATGAAATCATCCTCCCGGCTGTAGATGATGAAACCATCCTCCCGGCTGTAGAAGATGAAATCATCCTCCCGGCTGTAGATGATGAAATCATCCTCCCGGCTGTAGAAGATGAAACCATCCTCCCGGCTGTAAAATATGAAATCGTCCTCCCGGCTGTAGAAGATGAAATCATCCTCCCGGCTGTAGATGATGAAATAATCCTCCCGGCTGTAAAATATGAAATCGTCCTCCCGGCTGTAAAAGATGAAATAATCCTCCCGGCTGTAGATGATGAAATAATCCTCCCGGCTGTAAAATATGAAATCGTCCTCCCGGCTGTAGAAGATGAAACCATCCTCCCGGCTGTAAAATATGAAACCATCCTCCCGGCTGTAGAAGATGAAATCATCCTCCCGGCTGTAGATGATGAAATAATCCTCCCGGCTGTAAAAGATGAAATCATACTCCCGGCTGTAGAATATGAAATCATCCTCCTGACTGTAGTAGATGAAATCATCCTCCCGGCTGTAGTAGATGCAATCATCCTCCCGGCTGTAGAGGATGAAATAATCCTCCCGGCTGTAGAATATGAAATCATCCTCCCGGCTGTAGAAGATGAAATAATCCTCCCGGCTGTAAAAGATGAAATAATCCTCCCGGCTGTAGAAGATGAAATAATCCTCCCGGCTGTAGAAGATGAAATCATCCTCCCGGCTGTAGAAGATGAAATCATCCTCCCGGCTGTAGAAGATGAAATCATCCTCCCGGCTGTAGAAGATGAAATCATCCTCCCGGCTGTAGAAGATGAAATCATCCTCCCGGCTGTAGAAGATGAAATCATCCTCCCGGCTGTAGAAGATGAAATCATCCTCCCGGCTGTAGAAGATGAAATCATCCTCCCGGCTGTAGAAGATGAAATCATCCTCCCGGCTGTAGAAGATGAAATCATCCTCCCGGCTGTAGAAGATGAAATCATCCTCCCGGCTGTAGAAGATGAAATCATCCTCCCGGCTGTAGAAGATGAAATCATCCTCCCGGCTGTAGAAGATGAAATCATCCTCCCGGCTGTAGAAGATGAAATCATCCTCCCGGCTGTAGAAGATGAAATCATCCTCCCGGCTGTAGAAGATGAAATCATCCTCCCGGCTGTAGAAGATGAAATCATCCTCCCGGCTGTAGAAGATGAAATCATCCTCCCGGCTGTAGAAGATGAAATCATCCTCCCGGCTGTAGAAGATGAAATCATCCTCCCGGCTGTAGAAGATGAAATCATCCTCCCGGCTGTAGAAGATGAAATCATCCTCCCGGCTGTAGAAGATGAAATCATCCTCCCGGCTGTAGAAGATGAAATAATCCTCCCGGCTGTAAAATATGAAATCATCCCCCCAGCTGTAAAAGATGAAATCATCCTCCCGGCTGTAGAAGATGAAACTATCCTCCCAGCTGTAGAATATGAAATCATCCTCCCGGCTATATAAGATGAAATAATCCCCCCGGATGTTAAAGATGAAATCATCCTGCCGGCTGTAGAATATGAAATAATCCTCCCAGCTGTAAAAGATGAAATCATCCTCCCGGCTATATAAGATGAAACTATCCTCCCGGCTGTAGAATATGAAATCATCCTCCTGACTGTAGTAGATGAAATCATCCTCCCGGCTGTAGTAGATGCAATCATCCTCCCGGCTGTAGAGGATGAAATAATCCTCCCGGCTGTAGAATATGAAATCGTCCTCCCGGCTGTAAAAGATGAAATAATCCTCCCGGCTGTAAAAGATGAAATAATCCTCCCGGCTGTAGAAGATGAAATCATCCTCCCGGCTGTAGAAGATGAAATCATCCTCCCGGCTGTAGAAGATGAAACCATCCTCCCGGCTGTAGAATATGAAATCATCCTCCCGGCTGTAAAAGATGAAATCATCCTCCCGGCTGTAAAAGATGAAATCATCCTCCCGACTGTAGAAGATGAAATCATCCTCCCGGCTATATAAGATGAAACCATCCTCCCGGCTGTAAAAGATGAAATAATCCTCCCGGCTGTAGAAGATGAAATCATCCTCCCGGCTGTAGAAGATGAAACCATCCTCCCGGCTGTAGAAGATGAAATCATCCTCCCGGCTATATAAGATGAAACCATCCTCCTGACTGTAAAAGATGAAATAATCCTCCCGGCTGTAAAAGATGAAATCATCCTCCCGGCTGTAGAAGATGAAACCATCCTCCCGGCTGTAGAATATGAAATCATCCTCCCGGCTGTAAAAGATGAAATCATCCTCCCGGCTGTAAAAGATGAAATCATCCTCCCGGCTGTAAAAGATGAAATAATCCTCCTGGCTGTAGAAGATGAAACCATATTCCCGGCTGTAAAAGATGAAACCATATTCCCGGCTGTAAAAGATGAAATCATCCTCCCGGCTGTAAAATATGAAATCATCCTCCCAGCTTTAGAAGATGAAATCATTCTCCCAGCTTTAGAAGATTAAATCGTCCTAAATTGGCCTGAATCTCGATTGTGAAAGTGAGATAGTATCATTAAGATCCAGTAATATTGAAATATACCATTATCACAATAAGTAGGTTATAAGATATTTATACTGTAGAAAGATCATATAATTCTGGTCTGGTTAAATCTTTAAAATTTTAAACACATTCACAAATATTCACCAGCAAGTATCACACAAGTCTCTCATTCCTCAATTCCATGATATAGCTACCACACGCAAGTTATTTGCAAATTTTATTTTGAAAACGTTCAACTCTAACTATACCACCACCAACATTATAAATCAATTTCTTGATAACGTTGGCATTGGGATTATTCCATGGATGACGAGCTGAAACAGTGAAATCATTGGATAGTTGATTGAAAATTTGAAGAGGAATAAACAATAATTTATGTATGATTGTCAGCGAGCGTAAAGTTAGCCTTTCTTTAAGTCGTTACCAAATTAATACATTAATATACTTGCATTCAGGCCTAAGGTGACCAATTTGAGCAATTCCTACAAAGTTAATCATCTCCATATTACTGGGGTACAAACATGACTATAACTTGGAACCAAGGCAAAATGAGACACATATTTATATGAACTTTGTTTTTGTATTTCCTGTTTACCGCTGAAGTGGGCCCCACATGTTAAGGTACACTCTGTATATAGAAATATGTATATTTATTTGTATGTGAGCGTATAACCCGAATAGGTAGTAAGACGCTGTGCTAATATATAGGATGTGTTTGTGTTTGTGTGTATCACAAGGAAAAATTATAAGAGATATTTCAACTTGAAATCCAAAGAAAAATATTAAGACAGTAGTAACAATAAGAACATTATATACTTAGCATTTTGTGACTGCGTATTAACTCAGTAGGCCTATTTAAATAAATTTGTGGCTATACTAACGTAATTTGAACAGTTATCTTAATTCATAACTACTTTACTCTACTATGTTAGTCATTTAAATAAAATATAATGTTTATTCCTTAATTTAAAAACATGGAGGAAGCGAGATATACTGTTCACAGCACTACTACCTAGCAATTATTATTATTATTATTATTATTATTAAGACTTTTTTAACTATAACTTGAATAAATTAGTACTTTTTCTAATTATAAAACATAGTCCTGTTGGCCAGTGTGATTTCCATGACGATGGTAGGTATCGAACAATATAAACACTAGCGCTATTTTACTGCTACCCGCATCGGTGAACGCACTATCTAAGGCGCCATTCTCACACTAGACTGGATAAACATTGATAGGGAGTTCAGGGCTAAAAATGAGGTGTACTTTCCCAAATGTGTTATCATCCTTTCTATGCGCAAATGCGGTTGTATTTCCTTTAAATTATATATTTCTCATGCATCATCAATAAGTGTAAATGTTTGGCTAGCCCGGACAGGTAGTAAGGTGCCGTGCACTTAAAAAATAAGGTATACAAACAACAATAACAATAACAATAATAATAATAATAATAATAATAATAATAATAATAATAATAATAAATGCTAAATTTTCTTAACGCTGTCGGTGAAAATATTCTTTTAAATTTTTATTCTCCACATCATTCCACGACCACAGTGCACATTACCATAGAAAGAAACTTTTAAAAAAAATACAGATTTATTTTTTGAGGGCACATTGACAATATGTTAATATAATATTAGTGTTATTTTATAGTTAATGATAATATTGATCAATACTGACAGCTGCAGATTACATGACTTGACGTATGAATACTTGATAGTAGATTTATAAATTGTCAGATATGGATGGGCCTTTCTATGAAAATTGTATTGTACATCGCAGGTCAGTAAGAAACCAATAAGGAGGAAGATAGGTAAGATGGAGGAAATATGGCGGACTGTGACGTGGCAAAGACCGAGTTTATATCCTTCTAGAAACACCAGCTCCAGCCACAAATATAATCCTGCCGCCATTATTCCTGAATGCATTATTTAGCACTTCGAGTGGTTTCCCTTGTAAAGTTAAATGGCAAAAAGTATTCGAGACGGCTCCGAAACCTTCTAAGAAATTCACTTCTTAAATGGAAGGTGACACCAAAAATCTTGCACACAATATACCAATTTACAACCCCACTTAAAACAGAAAATTTAGTTAAAATAACCTTATAATTTAATTAGAATATACTGGTGTATTTAAACACATTCATCAAATACTAATCATTTAAAACCTCAAAGACTACACAGATTTATTATAAAAATGTGACTCTCCAATAACATGCCTATTTTTGTCACCCGTTTAGGTGGCGTAGTTGGCTAACGCGCTAGTATCGTGTTAAGCTAGACTGCCGAGGACGGGGAGATCGAGGTTCGTATCTCGGTTGGGTGAACNATAGCGTAGTTAGCTAACGCGATAGTTTTGTGTTGAGCTAGACTGCCGAGGATGGGGAGATCGAGGTTCGGATCTTGCTCAGGTGAACTGGGGGCGGTTCTTCCTAAATGGTTTTACACTCTTCCTCCACGCAAATTCAGGTTCACTTCCTCTAAATTCAACTTTCCCAATTCCTAACCCACCAGCGTAATTAGTACTTAAGCGTATAACCTGAACGGGTAGTAAGACGCAGTGCTAAATAATTAAAATGCCTATTTGTCAACATAAATAATAATTAAACCTGGTCTAACTTGGCCTAACAAGTCCCAGAATAAAATACTAACAGGCTTTGTTTATAGAAGCGACGCACAGGTTAAACGCGCTGTTATCCTGCCAACCCACACAATTAATTGAGACCGATAGCATAATAAAATAGAATATGCTTAGTATTAATTGTACTAATTTTTTTGTAAAAATGTAACTAAAGTATAACCACCTGGGATTAAAACCAAGACATCCCCGTAACCAGCAAACAAAATTATATTAGCCAGACTAGCCTACCAAAGTGGATTTAATACATGATTTTTTTTAAGGTGAAGTATTTGTATTTAAAAAATTGACTAGTTACAGTTATATTCTAGATAACTTTAGTCTATCGTACGCTAAACAAAGCGTAGCAAATTGTGTTTATTATTTGTTGTACACAGTGTCTTACTAGCCGTCTAGGCTGTTTACATAATTACACTAACGAGTAGGGATTAAGAAGATATAATTTTAGTAAATGTACCCGGGCAGTTACGTGGAAGTAGCGTAGGTAACCATTTAGGGCAAAAATAACTCAGCACACTGGACCGGGATTCGAACCCAAACTAGACGAGGAGGGTGATGCCTTTCCCCACGTGTCACCATTATGTATAGCTGCAGTCATATTTAAATAGGAACACACTTTTTTTCTACTTTTACTAATTGTCTAAAACAATTTATATATATGTGTGTCATGTTATGTAATCTGCAATTGTCTCTTTTGATAGATAATATAAATACCTCTAATTTATACTAATAAAATAGTAAAATAATATTAATATTGATTCTAAATAAAAGTGTTTTCTTAAAGGCCCTTTTACCGAAATCCTACCACAATTATTAGTAGCTTATGAAATTAAATATCAATACATTTCATTCCGCTCACAAGATTTTAGAATATTTAGGACGGAATTAGTATGACGCGATTAGCATTCCTAAACTAATAAATAAATAATCCCCCAAAACTTCTCTTACAGATGAGAAAACAAAACTGTTTGAAAAATGTTTCAACATAAGAAAAAAGGAGATAAAAAGAGTGATAATTTGATGTTATAATTATTTAATTGAAATTATCTGACATTTCAAATCACAAATTCATGGTGTCACAGTTACTTATAGTTAAAAAATATTAAATTATTGAATAGAGCGTTCCCGACACACGTATTCATTCATAGAAGCGGAAGTCTTATGGAACGTTTAAAAATAGAAAGGGAAGTTGTCCAAGAAGTAAAACTAAATTTAAAAAGAAAAACACTTCAAAAAGAAGAGTCAACATGTGAGAAAGAAGGTGGACAGGTGTCCCGGGAATAGATTTGTGGCATATTGATATGCAAAAAGGGAACGTGTGCTCTTTTGGCGGTTAGAAAGAATTATTTATCACGTTCTTATAAAATAAGGTACGTAGGCATATTGTAATCGTATTCTCTTTTATTTAAGACGGAAAAGATTTAAAAGATAACTTTGTTGCTTTACAATATATTATGGCCTTAGTCAAAAATGATGATAGAATAATAATAATAATAATAATAATAATAATAATAATAATAATAATAATAATAATATATACATATATCAGGTTTGTAAAACCAGTCAAATTGGAAGGGAAAGTATAAATTTTGTTTTAATATTATGTAATATAGATTGAAAAAAATAATTAAGAATTCAATTATTGGTTATATTAATTATTAGGTTACTGATCAATCGGCCCCGTGGTATAACGGTCTATGCACCTAGCTACGAGTCTAATGGTTCCGGGTTCGATTCCCAGCTGCTACGATGAGTAATTTTCCCGAAAGAGGAATTATTCCAACTGTCACCAGGGCTTGTTTGCTTAGTTTTAAGTAAGTGTGAAAGTTTCCACTGGTTCCACACCCTCTTATTCACTGTTGCCACCTCACTTCATCGGGACATGAAAAGAGCCTCCACGTAAAGGATGTACGATTAGTACTTTCGGGCGTCCCCTCGGAAAAGCTACTGGCTAATCTTACACTACTGGACTACGAATGATGTAGCCCAGACATGGATATATATATATATATGATTAATCTAGAACCTATTGAAAAATTGAATACATAAACAGAATAATAAAAAAAACAGTGTGATTGTCTATTTGTAGTTACGAATGTAAAATCACATAAAGGAAGATTTACATTAAAATCTCCCTTTGTCTTCGAAATAATTATTTGTTCCGTAGGTATATTATGGAATCTTAAATTATGTAAGTTGATTTATAAAATCTATATTTAAGAATTAAAAATTAATTTTGTATTTATTTAATATTTATGGTATGTTGAATAATATAAAAATAGAATATAAAATATTTCTCATATAAAAATTATAAATAAGCAGATAAATACTTTACGAATCTTTAGAAATTATTTAGAATATTTTCTAAAATGTTTATTATAATCGAGATTAAAAACTATCTTGATATTTTTATTAATTTTGATCTTTTACGTGCCCCCTAACCTAAAAGAATGGGTTTTACTATTTTGTCTGTCCCCATTTCTCTGTTTGCACCTGGGACTACAACAAAAACGGTTAGATTTATTTTGTCCACACTTGATAGTTAGATATTATATGGCCATAGCTTAAATTGATTTTTTTATTTTGATCCTAACCATCAAATTAATGGTAGGTAGCTTATTGACGACTGATTTATTAAAACTAGAAATGTTTCAAACATAAATATCTGGCAAGTGTTTGACATAATAGATATGAATGTGTTTAGTTTGTTAAAACTAACAAAAAATGAGAGTATTTTAATGATTTTTGAAATTTGCTATTTAAAAAAATAGATATAAGCCAATTTTTAAACTTGTTATCTGAAGGGTGCTTCTTATAGTTATCGAAATAATTTTTTCCAGAAAAACAAACACTAACTAAGGGGTAGTTTACCTGGTACCTTATTAATAGAAATGTTGTCCCAAACTAAAATAAACAAAGCCAGTAGGTCCGAATGTTTTGGACCATTTATTTTTATTAGTCACGTTTAACTGAAATTTCTCTTGGTCCACGTTTAGCTACCTATCTAGGCTATTACCTTATCCACATTAATTATGTACGGATGAAATGTAAATATCGTCTGGTCTCAATTTTAGATAACGTGGAGGTCTGGATTTGATCCTCGCTGGGATTATTTTATAAAGGGGTTTTTTCCGACACTCTATGGCCACGAAAATGTGGTCACATTTCCTTCAAATCATATCTTTCTCATCCGTACCGTTGACCGCATAGTAAAACACTGTGCAGAACAAAAACAATTAAATGGTACAACACAATCGCAAACAATTTTTTCATATTGTGTATAATGTCTTTGAATAAATTTTCAAAAATAGATTTTCAGTACACTACCCATAAAAACAAACACATTGTCTTTTTAATCACAATGAATAATCTTTATATTATACATTTTAATCTAAAGTGTACAAATAATTTTAACAAATTTCAAAATTTCAAAATATAATTATTTGTTAACTAATCTTAAGTTATTTGTAATTTGTAAAGAATAAAAATGGATTCCTATCTAGGCTATCATGTAAAACTATTCCCAAATAGAAATTTTAACTCAAAATTCAAGGCAACTTTCAAAAAAATTCAATTTTTTTATAATTTGTCATAAGACGACGACCCTTAAGTGAATATTTGAAAAATAAAGACACATTATTATTGATCATGTAAAATAGTCCCCCTAACACTTTTTAACAAAGCTCGGTCATCAGTAAAGTAATATAAAATTATATATTTTTAAGAAAAACAAATATAATTATGTAAATTTCTAATTTATTTGGAGGATTTGATGTGCACTTTCTGAACCGACTGATTATATCAGCCCACAACTAATAAACTAACTTAAATCTAGTACAGACACAACATCCAGCACCCAGATGTTAATTCATCACTATGAAAGGGGAAACCCACATCTCACCAATGAATTTTTTTCGGCCATGGCAGGAATAACCCTGGACCCTTAGCTCAGTAGACAAACTCGATACCATCTAAGCTAAGGATTCAGACAATTATGCGAAAAATTTAACAGATAACCATTTTGAACCAAATCACTAGAGACATTTTTTAAAATATTAAATTTTTTATAAAATCTGTCATCAGTGGTTTACCCTTGAACAAATCCCCCCCCCCCCCCCAAAAAAAAAA
>CABFWB010000710.1:58573-85138 GCA_902151455.1 Timema bartmani | reverse complement strand
CCCCCCCCCTCCAAAAAAAAAACACAAGTAGAGTTCTACAGTTTTAGTCGTCATGTCAAACACTCCTAGAACATAAGTTTTAAACAAAATCGTTTAAGCCATTTTCAGAATATCTAGAATTTTTGAAAATCACTCTGCAGTATATTACCCTTTAACGTATTATTACCCAAAAACCATATATACAGTGTTATTTGGGAGGTCAACTGGTCCCCGGATATACATTTTAAACAAAATATGTACAGCCATTTTGATCTATTTTGAATTTTCAACTAATTCCCATCAGTAAACAGCCTCTTAAAGAATTTTTGATCAAAAAATTAATGTTACAATGCTATTTGTCATGTCAAACAAATCCTAGATGTGCATTTTAAACAAAATCGATAAAGCCATTTCCGAAAAATTTGAAATTCAAAACAATAACTAATCAGCAAACTACCCTTAATTTGAGAATTATGGTCAAAATCTAAACAATATCCTGAGGTGTTTCCTCATGAATATCTAATCTGTGGTCATACACAGACAGCCAGACAGACATACAGGCAGGTAGAGAGACATGATTGTAAAATCCACCTTTTTGGGTTCGGATTCACGTAAAACGTAAAGATTCATCAGAATCGCAACAACAACAAAATTCACGGTTAAAATACTCTCTCTTGATATGAGGAAGTAAAAAAAAAACAATGGTTAGAGGAAAAGCCTCTACTTCAAAGTTTACAATGATTTTCGCATATGAGAAAGGGATTAATTTAGCGGCTCTCTGTTTTGTAAGGTTCGACAGTATTAATTTCCTCATACAGGCTTTCTCCTCCATTCAAAGGGACTTTGATGCTAAATAGCTTCGTTTCCTCTATTCTCTAATAGAATTATACATAGATATATATATATAACCTATCATTAATTAATATACGTTGAAAACTTTTTAATCAACATCTACTACATGAAAAAGTACTTATTCATCATCTAAATAATAGTGACCAAGGCAGTGAGAAATTTAAATATAAAAATTAAATACGTATTCCATAAAAAAAGTCAAGTATTCCCTTTTCACAAAAAAATGTACGTACATATTTTATTGAAAAGAGCAAATGTTAATACGCTTTCTTAAATTACCTATTTTATCACTTTCATAAAGTGTCATGTTAAAAAAAACCAATTTAATAGAACTAATGTGTGCTGTGTTATTAGTTTTTGGAGAGTTTTTCAAATACATTTCAACAGAAAATAATTTTAAAGTGAAATCATTCGTCGTTAGCTTTCTCTTAATGCGCCTCTGAGAAAACCCATTCAACCATTTTTTTAAAACGTTTTGAAAAGAATATTAATGAGAAGCTATATATTTAGAAATTGTCTTGGTTGTAAGAAACATTAATATTCATAGACTAAACTGACTTGTTATGTGTTTCCTTTTTGAAACAAAAAATTGAATTTGCTATGCGTTGTCTCTTTATTTTTCTTGTAAGTTTTGAAGTTAAAATGACGTTTAATACTTCAAAATATTTATACTTTATCTCAGTTTTGTAAATGGGTGAAAAAAATATATGAAAATCTGACTTTGATCTGACAATTCGTTCTTGGATATAGAAAAATGTGTATTTTTACCTTTTTCTTTGAAGTATGTCTTAGAAAGGTTCGCTTTATTGAAATCATTTCCCCTTAAAAGGTCTGAGGGTGTTTTTATGATGATGTATTGTTAGATTTTTCAAAGAAGCGTTTGTAACTCAAAAACGAAGTAAAAGAAGAAAGGCAGAGTAAAGAGGAAATTATTCAAAATGAAGCCATCTATCGAGTGGAATGAAGAGTTGTTATAGAAGATAAATATTTTATTTTACCCTCTCTTGTAAGAATACAACACATTCGTCATCTGATTTACTAAGCAGGCTCTTATGGATTCTATTTCCATCGAGTTGTACATGAATGAATATTTTCAATGTTGTAATTTACTTTCAATGACTATTTCGAATATTAATTTACGTTTCAATGTGTCCAGTTTCCGCGCGCGTGTGTAGGATTGTCTACTATATAATTTAAAATCACTTTTTAGTTATTAAAATGCAAGAAGTGCCTGAACGGTCTTCATGAATATAGCAGTACCCAGATTGCGGGCTAAGGCGTTCATCTTGTCTGGCCTTTCCTGCCAGTAGCGGGGAGGTCGGGGTTCGAATCTTAGCAGGGTGTTTTGAGAGTTAAGTTACCTAAAAACAACTACTACTAATAACTAATACTATTTTGAGTTATTTTATATAGATAGCTCGGGTACTTCTAAGAATCTTTCTTGCTCTTCGTTTTGAAAATGTCTTGCTTAGATGATTATAAATTTAACCAAGTCAATTGGGGTTGGATTTAACTGCGAGGTCTCTTGCAGTTACTTTATAAATAATATTTACATGCAAGTATAATAGGTCTTTATCAGTCCGGCCAGCTTCAGTATTCCTTATTCATCAGATTTGCCTTTTGTAATTCATCTGGCCTTATTGTTTTCTGCCTTGTGTGACTATGTTGGAACCACTGAACAAACGCGGCTTGTTTATGTAACCACGCCACAGTGTATGTTCACCCGAAGCCTTTCTATGGCTTTTACTAGTGTATTATATATAATCTTACAGAATACAATATCAGTGGCACAGTTTCTTATTGTGGTACAACAAAATAAACATAGTGGCACAGAACAATTTAGATAGGAAGAAAGCCTATCGACAGTTATAAAAGTTAAGTTGTGAGAGTTGCAGCTGTCACTTTTCACAGATAATACCTGTGAAAGTATACTAATAGGTCTAATGAAATAAAATATAATCAAAGTTGACCGGGGAAAAAAAATCAGTTTGTGTTTTCTAAAAGCTAGCTGTAGTATAGGTCTACACAAATACACGCCAACACGTCATATCTTTAGCACGAATGGTTCAAATATCCCTCTAGTTATGCTGTCCCTGAAGATAATAATTAATAGCCCAAGCGTGTTAATTCCATGGGGGAAAAAAAAGCTCACACAGAAAAAAATAATGTAAAAAGCTATGCGCTGGTGTAGTAGGCTACTATTTTATCACAACCAGAGATAAAATCGTCATTAAAAATAGCTGGGAAAGTTTCTAAAGTCTGTTCACCGTAGGAATCGTTTTCTGAAAGGCCTTTTTCCTTACCAGAAAGCTATTATATAGTAGGATATTGGTAAGAAAAAAGACCTTTCAGAGAGTAATTCCTACCGTGAATGGAGTATATATAAATAACAGTTAGTAGCCCCATAAAGAGAAGTTTAAAGACCATGCATCTATCTCTTCCTGCTAAGCATTAAGTAAACCTTCGAAAGGGAATTTGAATAGTGTAACCAGAAGGCATATAAAACTGTTTTAAAGGACCAGTGCACATTTTAATGTTGGCACTTTACCTTCCAACAAGCAATAATCTAAAATGATTTTTTTTAAACAAGATAATATCCGGGGCAATGTTTGTCCAATGTATATCTCCTGTTAACATTATACAGAAGTTCCTGTAGTGCGGGAGCAAAATAATAATAATAAAAATACACAGAGGGAGCCACTTCTAACACTTCGGTGAAGCCTGGGAACTCAGTACATTTCCCCAAACACCATTTCCCTTCAAGTACAGTAAGAGAGGGGGAAAGCGCGGAATGTATCATTTACTTCTTTCGAGCTCATGATGCACAAAGATGCTAGGAGCACGGGGTATTTCATCTGAAGATGTTGAGTCTGCTGGATAACCATGTTTACACGCTCCCATTCAAACCGGGGTCTACATATTCAGATGTTGTTTTTACACCGTGTTTTAATAACCGTTCGAGTTGCACTCATATGTACTAATTACGATAATGTGTTAGGAGGGGGAGTGGAAACCAGTTTAGGAAAATAAGCTCTCAGTACACCCGACCGGGATTCAAACATCAATCTCCTCGTTTTCAGCAATCTAGTGTATTGTGAGTGTGATTTCTTAGATCGTTCAACCACCGAACTGAGTCATTCATATAAAAAAAAAACATTTTAATCTAACTCCGACGCACCACTTACAATAAATGACAAATTATCTAGTCTAGATGAACAGGATGAGGATAAGGGATTTTAAGACAATTAAACTAAGATTTGCCTGGAAAGCATTTGGGCAGCACTTGACCTGTGAACAAATGGCGGGATTTAACCTTGTTTTTAGGGTCAGAAGCAGACGGGTGATCCGACACCTTAGATCAGTCGGTAGCGTGTCTGCCTGCTGAGCTAAGGTTCCCGGGTTCGATTCCCAGCACAACCGAAAAATGTATCATTGGTAA
The DNA here is from genome assembly GCA_902151455.1 of Timema bartmani. Taxonomy (NCBI): domain Eukaryota; kingdom Metazoa; phylum Arthropoda; class Insecta; order Phasmatodea; family Timematidae; genus Timema; species Timema bartmani. Next base: position 80,868 of record CABFWB010000710.1, on the reverse strand, counting down.
AATGTGGGTTAACCCTTTCACAGTGATAAATTCACAGCTGGGGTACTTGATGTTGTGCCTGCCCTAGTCTTAAGTTAGATTATAGGGCATATGAAGCTACGACAGGCCTACCCAGCTGGTAATGGTTTGAATAAAAAACTGACTCAGGCCACAGGCCTGTCTGGGGTCTTATTTCTGTTGATAAAGAGTCTGTTGACTTAAACAATTTGTCCCTGGTTTGATTGTCAACGTGATCTGGAAAATTAAAAACTGTTAAATTAAGTTTGCCCGTGTTTGCTGGCTGGTATGTTAATGTATGTGATTATTGTTGTGTTTTTTTAATTAGAATTGATTTAATATAAATAGGCTTTAGCCTAAAAAACTATGATTTATCGTTTGTGTCTCTTCCTTTACATGGTGCTGCTTGTTTTCAATAACAATTACGTTAGTGATGTTTAGCAAAATCGTTACCCGCATCTGTGATCACATTTTATAAGGCGTCACTCTCGCATTAGACTGGATTGTCAGTGACGGGTAGATCGGGATTAGAATCCCGGTTGAATGTATTATAATTGGTTTATACAAAACTGTTTTTCACTCTTACTTCACTGAAATGCGGGTAAAAATTCTCTACTGTGTATGCGTATTAACCGCCTTTGTGGTCTAGTGGTCAGAGTTCCTGGCTACACGTTCTGGTTCGATCTCCAGTGCTTCCAGCTTTTCTGTGAAGCAGGGCTGAGCCTGGAACGAGGTCATCTCAACTTCATGAGGACAAATGAGCTACTTGAATGAAAAAAGTAGTGGTTCTGATTTAGAAAACAGATTATCGGCCAGAGGGTTATTGTAATGACTACAAGGAACATGCTATATGCAGAAGTTGGCACTATATTCGCCAATAGACGGCAGCCACCCTGTTGAGGGCTGACGCCATGGAGTTATTAGTTAGTTATATGCGTATTATCTGTACGGATAGTGAAACGCGCTAAAAAAATATTTTAAGGAAGTTTAATTGTTAAATTTAAATGTATTACCAAATTGTACTATAACTATTGGCTCGTTGCAGCGTGGGCTGCAGATTATCACGATAAAATATATTCAGAACTGTTTTATTGAGAAAATGTCTATAGAAAAAGTTTCTAGTTAAAGGTTTAATTATATCAACTTTCCACATATTTTGATCTTTCGGTGTTTAATTTCAAGCCTAACGTATATTTTCCCCCTTACACCCCGATGAGAACTTTAAAACCACCCCTCTCCCAACTCTCTATGCCTATACCAATTATAACAATTTTGTTAGGGTAGAACAGTATATTTAATAATTTCTTTGCAAATTAGATAAATATCAGAAGCAAATATTTAAAGATAAAGAAGAAGAAAAAGTAAACAAAATTATGTATTTTTAACCTAAACATTGGCTTTTTGGCATATACAAAATTTTGCCGTAATTTTTTCATTTGTTGCACCGTACCATTTAAATGCAAATTGAGTTATTATTTTTAACCAAAGAGAAATATTTTATTTACCATTGCATAGTAAAACACACATCGGGATTCTATGTTAATGTAAACAACTAATGATTGTACAGATAAATCATTGCACATATAGCAGAAAAGCTAGAAATTCGCTAAGAAACTCGGGTTTTCTTTGTAAGCTACTATTTTTGAAGACATTCTGGACCCGTAGACCTTAAAATGAATTTTTGTTTGTAGAAATAGGTCAAGTCATTTTCTCGTAATTTCAATCATCGGAAATCGCCTATCAAATTATATATTTTATATATTTAACATCTATCTACTCAAACTATCTTATATATAATGTACGTAATTGATTATAATAATCTTTAAGCTGAGGTGGAAACAACCAATTTTCCTTATGTATTCGTTCATGCGTTCAGATTATTTTCACGCTAGTACAATGCTTTGCTATGAATATTATGTATTTGCATATTTTAGTTTAATTTGTTGTGCAATTTGGCAAAGATTTTCCCTTGCGTTATACAATTAATATTATTATTTGGGGTAATTTAGGCATATTTTATTTTAAAGACAGGTTCAGTAGCGTGATAAACACTAATTTCCTTCACAGCAATTTTTTTTTAAAGTAATATTTGAAGTGAAGACACTATATAGTGAACCCAAGTTTTAAGTTCTAGTTTTACAGAATTGTTGAAATCGTTTAAATAAGAGGCTGCTTTTTTGACTTGATCCAAACGATTTCAATGAAAACCATTTAAATAAACTAAAAATTTAACTAAAAACAACATTAGGGTCAAAAAATATATAATTTTTAAACTCACATTAATATTTCAACTGAAATAATATACATTCAGACAGATGGAGGGATTCCCAAATAATCCATTTTGGAATAATCTTATGTCTGTCGGGTACTTTTAGTCATCGTCCACCGTATATAGTCCCTATTTTACATTATAGTTTTAATGTAAAAAATTATGCAAATAAAAAGGCAGTTCAAATAATTATGAGCTGCTTCAGTGGTTGAATGGCTTCAAGCATCATTCTCTCAATAAACTGGACTGTCGATTATAGATAGATTGAGGTTCGAAACCAGGCTGGGACTAGGTCTATATCTCTGTGTTTTCTTTACTATGTGATTTTCCACTCTCTCCTCCATGTAAATGGGGGTACATATACTATTAACTCTTTATACTGTACTAATCCATACCTCATTAGTATTAATATGTGGATAGCCTGGACTTGTGGTAAGGCACAAGACATGGTTTTTCGTTTTACTGTGAATTGGGGGCACACATTTTAACACAATCTTTTTTTATTGCTATGCGATAACCTCTTTATTTATTTAATACCTACCCAGAACAGCCGAATACAAATAACCCCATCCCGATCAACAAATATATATCGGAATGAGGTATTTATAGTTAGGTCCGTGTAATCCAGTCTTTTATCAAGAGCTGCACTGACTTGTAAAGTTGTTGGGTGAGGGTGCGGGAGGATAGAAGAATTGGAAGAGAGACAGATAGATAAAGAATGAGTAAGAGAGTGTGTTCGCCATTGTCATCACTAAAACATTCGAGTCGTTGAACACAAGCCCAGAAATCATTCGCTCTTGGAGTATCGCTTTGAAAGAGATCACTTACAACTCGTCCTATGGAAAATAGAAACAAAACAATGGGACGTGATGGAGAAGATGAGACGAACGGAGAGAGAAATGGAGTCCATAAAACAAGGAGGGACTCCGGACTCGGGGGCAGACAGGATGGTAGGAAGACGAGGTATTTTATTCTTCTCAAAAGAACGCTGGAAGGATTGGCTGGTTTGAATATTTGATATTTTTACTTAACTTTTCAACGGAAACTTTTCAAACGGAAATTATGAATAAACACAATTTATCCATGAGATCATTTAGGAGGTTACTGAGCAAGTGTAATACTAAAGGACCGAAAACCTTTGCACTAAATCGAAAAGCTAAATATGAATAACTAGTAGTTATGTTAAAAAATACCTCACTACCTCCATTCAAAAGATGCTAAGTACATCATTCTAAAAATAATTATGTCATGTTCTTATCGTTAAGTTACAATTTAAAATTGAAATATCTCCTTGGATTTAAAGTTGATATTTTTCCTTGGTGAATAAGTTATATAGAAAACAAATTAATACCATACTTATTATTATATTAAATTCATAAATAGCCGTTATTTGCTTCTTTTTTTTAATACGTTAGTTTCTCAATATAATATGTAAACATTAAAATAAACTATATACATACCAAGATCGTTCGTCTTTGGATTAAAGAGTGTCCCCGACAAATTTCTTTAAAATTGGTCCACGAATTTGGCAGTAATCGTGGAACAAACATAATTATACCGAATGTAAAAAGTTCGCATTGAAACGCGTTTCAGTCAAAAAACGAAAACCTGATGGTTACTAAACCAAAATATAAAAACAAAGCTATTTCTTTAAATTTATAAAACGCATCATAATTAAATTAAAATATGCTATACAAATTAAGAAACTTAAAACAATAGAAAAAATCTCTATTATGCGTGATGGGAATTTAAGTCCCACCTATTGTTGTGTGATATTAATAGCACACTTTATAATTATATCAGCACACGAAGACTTAAAAATTAAATAAATTCTATACAGCATTTTATTACTCTGGTAATATTACACTGTCATATTTATTTTACAAAAGTTATTTGATAAAATATGATGTAGCTTTGACGATCCTTAAAATATCTTTTATAAAATAATTTATGTTATAAATCTTTTATAAAAACTTTTACACCATATAACATGCGCTAGGATTTAATCAAAGAAAATTGAGGAATCTGAAACACGCGAAGCAGCTACAAAATGTAATTTTAAAGCATGAGCAGAATATTTTCTTATATGACACAGGCTCTGCACATGTAACAACTCTTAACTGTGTGTTTTTCATTTTAATTAAAAAATCATCTTTTTATTTACTTTGGATTATTAATTAAGTACGCATATTATTTATTAAAACTCTTTTACCTCTAAACAAATATAAGCACCAGAGGTGACCCACGAATGGGGCTTAGTCCCTGTGATATTCCCGGAAAAGTTTGCAAAAATATGTTGTTAGAGTTCTACGGCCCACCCCGCAATATTGTGAATTTTTATTATTGTATACCACTAAACAAATATGAACACCAGATGGGGTGGGGGGTTAGGAGTGCGTGATTACGTAACCAAAACCCCCATTTAGTTCTTTGTTAGNGGGGGTGAGGGGGAGATCTTTCAGGTAAGTGAGACGGCCCTATATCTTTTAAAACGTCCAAGGTTATTTTGTAAATTTTTTTTTGTTTGATTGTTGATCTTTGATTTCAAATTCTTATATCTGGAAGCTGATAATTCATATTTCCATACATATATATATAAATTTGGCAACACGTTTTACTACCCGTTCAAATGATACTAATTGCACTAATGTGTTAGGGATGAGGAAGGTTGAATTCAGAGGAAGTATACCCGCATTTGCGTGGCGGGAGAGTGTAAAACCATTTAGGAAAAATCACCTTCAGTATAGCCGACTGGAATCCGAAACCCGATCGCCCCGGCATCGGCAGTCTTAGTCTATTGCTAGAGTGACGCGTTAAACCATGCAACCAGGTTTAACCTACTTAAATCAACAGAGCAACGAAGTACTGAATTATAAGAAAGATTCCTAAGAGTGAGTACACGGAGGGATGGAAAATATATTTTATAATCAGCCTCCAGTGAAATCTGTTTTTGAATCGGGAATTTAACGTGTAGTTTCTGAACACACTACTTGTATAAGCACACGAATTACAAACTAACCTATTACTAGAACAAACATGACCCCCAGACCTAGACCGAGGTAGAATTTAGATAAAATATACCCGCATTTGTGTGGGAGGATAGTGAAAAATCATTTAGGCCAAAAACACCTTACGTACAGCCTAGGTTCGAATCCTGACCTCCTATCACAATCAAACAAGACTAAACAATGTTTTGTATTTTTTTTAGCACCACGTATTACTACCCATTCGTGTTATACGCTTATGTGCTAATTACACTAATGGCCAAGGTATGAGGAAGATTGAATTAGAGGAAGTGTACCTGTATTTTCGTGGAGAGTGAGGGTGGGAAACCACTTGGGGAAAAACTACCCTCAATACACCCAATCGAGATCGAATCACAATCTCCCCGTCATCGGCAGTTTAAACTATTGCGAGAGTAGCTCCTTAGACTATGCGACCACCGAAGCTGTTCTAGACAATGTTTATACCTTAGCACGTGCGCCCGACAATGCAGGTGACAAAATATGTGTCTAAGTCCAATCAAATACCGGCAGCACACACTGATTTAAAGTACTTTATTCTCTAGAAACATATTCGCGGTGTTCTACATTTCCTAGAAATTGACTGTACTGGAGTAATAATTAACTGCGATAGTATCTGTACCCAATAGTATTGCCTGGTTAGTAACCTATCCAGTGTCAGAAGATCAGGTCCGACTGATAAGCAACAATATATATTATATCGCTGAAAGCTGTGTAGGCCCTTAATTAAGCAACAATATTTGAATGTTTCCAGATAAGATATAATTAGAATGTATTGGCTAACCATCATTTGGGCCGGTGAAAGTGCGGTGGCTTGATTATATTAAACCAAACTCAACCGCATCTGCCTACCAAAGGTTGTATGTATCTAGCGCTACAACATTGGAAAATCATTTTATGGAGTATTCTCTTTTGTCCGTAATCTCGGGGAAAACCCTTGGTTTTTGAAAATAATGGTTTAATCGATGTAATACAGCGGCTAATTAAATAACGCTATAACGCATCTAGGCTTTCATAAATATTCAGTTAACGATTCTAATGGTTAATTAATTTTCAAAAACTTGGGAAATTTTGTGAATCACAGTTTTACAAACTTTTTTTTTTAAGTTTTGTTTACTTTTATTTTATTTTTATTGCTTAGTAATTAATAGAATCGTGAATAGGAAAGTGTTTTGAAATGGATGATGGTTTAATTGACGGTAATTTATTCTTGTATGGTTATAGTGTGTGACACTTTTGACAAAATATAATGTTCATTTTACACGATACACTGTAAAATATGATTAGTTATTAACAATTAGTCCTATCTTTTTAAATACGTAGACACGTAAACTTAAAGCAAGGTAGTTTTAGAAATATTTTAATTTATTTTAAGTCATATTGAAAAAGTGCTTTAAAATTGAATACATTATTTAATAAAATAGTTTTAAAACCATCTTCTTTCTTACCCGTACTAGGCTGGTTACAAACCAACGAGTCCCAAGTCGAGTCGAGTCTGACTCACCAATTGAGACAAGTACATATTGTATTTTTTAGCACGATGGAGGACCAATACCTTTCACACTGGCGAGTCGAGTCACCCCGAATCAAGCCGAGTCTAGCCGAGTCAAGAATCCATGATGTGGTAGATACAGATTTCGTCAGTCCAGCCACGTCAAGTGTATTATTTCCACGTTCTTTCCAAGGCTAATAGCATGGACACTGAATACCTCATTGTTCTAGTTCAAGAGAATCCTGCTATTTATAATCCGTACCATCCTAAACATCGGGATAGAAATGCAGTTTCCGCTATTTGGAAACAAATGTGAAAAACTAACGAAGGTTCATCGTTTTACACTAAGTGGTTGAATCCACATTAAGCGACGTCCCTTTAGGCGTCTACGCCAGCGCCTCCATACAATTGTATTTATAGAAACCGCTAAGAGTGCATCCATCTTGCACGAGCTCTTTGATCAAACTAATTTACTCGATGACTCGACTCACTAGTGTGAAAGGCCTTGACTCTAGAGTCAGATTGGACTCGACTCCATGAGACTCAACTCGACTCGACTCGGGACTCTGTGTGTAACCAGGCTTAGTCAACCAGACAACCTAATATTTTGCCGCAAACTGGTAGATAAAATGGACTTTAAATGGTTATTTCCGTTTCCAAAGCTGAATAACTCAATTGCGACACTGTATAACTTTTATAAAAAAAATATCATTAAATTCCTAAAGTGCCAGTCTCGATCACATTTAAATTCAAGGAGTCATGCGCATCTGTACAATCGTCGCAAAAAGCCGTCTCGAATATAAGGTGGTTGCATTATCTGATAGCTTGTGATCTTCATTATTATTATTATTATTAACACCGCGTCTTACAACCCATTCGGGTTATACACACTTACGCTAATGTGCAATGGTAGGGTGATTGTGAGATGAAATGGAGGACCTACAGTTTAACGTGGAATCCGAAACACGGTGGAGGGCTGGCCTTTCACACATTCACAAGTTGTGATTAATACATGTCAGAGGTGAAGGAAGGGTTTGGCAATCAGATAAATCTGTGCCGGGACCGAGGATTGAACCCCGGAACCCTAGCACAGAAGTCTGACATCTTACCCCTAGACCGCCAGGTCATCGCGATCTTAATTGATCACTCATATGTAGCGTGCGTCCATCACAGATTTTGCCTTAAAATATGAGTGAAGAATTACCATAGCCAGGAGACGACTCATGGATAGCTCAGTGGGAAGAGCACTGGCCTACTAATCCGAATGTCTGGGTTCGATACCCGTGTTCAGGTTTTATTTTTCAATTTAAAAAAATTAAAATTAATTTTATAAATAATATCAAGGATAACTACAGCAAGATTTATTTCAAATAACAACAAACCAAAACAAAATCAATAATTTTATAGACCATAACAAGTTTATTAAAATAAACCAGTAAAGTAGTGTAATTATTGTAAGAGATAACTATTTTCATTTTAATTTACACAATTAAGAGTGTGATTTATTTTTAAAAGGAAAAAAGGCTTTCAAGGTAGGTAAATAAATACATTTATTTATCATGTAGTTATGATTTATAAATGACAATTTTTTTATTTCGCGCCACGTAAAACTACCCATCCGGGCTATTCACATTTAAATATGTATAATGGGAAAGGTAGGAGGAAGTTGTAATTAAGAGAAAATGTATCCACGTTTGTATTGAGATAGAGTCTGAAAGGAAAAACCACTCTCAGTACACCAAGGTGGGATTTGAACCCCGACCTCTCCATCCAATACAGTCCATGTGCTCACCGGATACGGTTAGTATAAAATCCTTCTGAGCTATGTAAGGTAATTGTATTTATTATTTTTACAATAATTTTATTCTGACCTCATAAGTAGTTATCTAGTTGGTAAAAAAAAAAGTTAGAAATTCAATAATCAGATTTTTATAGCGTGGAAAAAAAAGGATTGGTTTAATATTTTTTTAACGAGGTACTGTATCACAAGAAAATATATATGTACAGTACATTGGAACAAGATGATTTGGTCGAGTCCGAGTTTTATTGGCATGATTGCCTGGAACTGTCATTTGTTAATTTGCTTATGCAGGGTAGCTCACGGAAAAGTTGCCCGCCTCCCATATCCAGCAGGCGCTTCACTCTGAATTGGAGGAGGTCAATCCCCTTCGACCCCATCTGGCGATCATGTAACATGTGGATAAGTCAATAAAGCTTTAGACAAGCAGTTCACTTGCTCATTCTTCATGTCACAATATGTGTGGAAGGGGAATGATCTCCTCCAATTCAGAGTGAGGTACCTGCTTGATATAGGAGGCGGGCTATTTTTCCGTGGGCCACCCTGAATGTTAAGAGTATGTAGCTAGGAAGACAGTGGTTTCGATTTACATTAAGGTGGGATGGAAGGGGATTCGAGAATAAGCCAGTTTTTTTGCAGTTTTTATGACAAAACATTTTTTTGGTCAAAATAAATTAAATATTGCTCCAGTACAAACATAAAATTTAAATCTCCTTACATGGTGACTTCAAAATTTCTTGAATATTTGTCAAGGGTGTTCTAGAATTTAATGACAACTTTTTCTCTTCGTTTAAAATTTTTTTTAGATAGTGATTGAGATTCAGAAACTGTTGCTATCATCCTGTGAAGAAAATTAAACTCTTGAGTTTGTACTGAGCAATATTATATTTATTTTGGCAAAATAGTGTTTTGCTATCAACAAAATAGTCAAAAACACTGGAATTCTCTCGCTTCTACTTCTATCCCACCTTAATAGCCCGACTTTCATTAAATATAGCGTTTTATGGTGTAATCTGCTCTATGAACGCGACAAGTACGTTGTGTAAGTAGATGGACAGATTGGGGGAAATCCATTATGCCCTAAAGCTGAAACAGTATTTGGTAGCTTTATTAGAGTTTACAAACACTAATAGAGATTTTCCAGAATTTGTATTAAGGAATAAGTCATTTGGGGCTGAAATCCATCAAATATGGCCAGAGGTATATATTTAGCCTAAAATAAGAATATTAAGAATACCTTTATTAAAATATTTGGAAAGAGACTCCATGTGGTTCCTCTGTAAATATGTTTTAACAAGTTAATGTAGCGTGAGATATTTTATACTTGGACTTAATATTTTTTACCTTTTTTATTCTTTGTGATGCTTTGGGGGTGAATTTTTCCCTAAATTACTTTTTTATTCCTAAGTTTGAAACGAAGGCTTTTGAGCTATAAGTTTATTTTAGGTGAGTGTGAAGACAATGTAATAATCTTATAGAGCCTAAAAATACCCATTTTGTTGTTTAGTGCCTATTATTGTACAAATGAGAGCCTTAAAATGCCTTTTCTCTATATGTTTTCTTTCTATTCTAAATACTAGGAAACTATCTTGGAAATCCTTTGCTTATAAATACTGTGTACGTTAAATTATTATGTTCCCACATTTTTCTCAGGTATAGCAGCCAATTATCTAATTCACGTGGATGTTCGTGGTAGGTAGGAAAAACCCTGGGTCTGATAGGTTCTGACATCAAGGCCTGGCGACGGTGATTTTCTTTTGACCTACAATAGTGTCAGTTAAATCAGTGGTTGTGCTTTTTGTGATAAAGCTGTTCGTTTGATGTGCTTATCCATTTACTATTGTTCATTTTCATTGCAGAGATCAGAGCGTCAGAGTAATTTATTCAAATAAATCGAAAATTCCTTAAGATAAATCGTGAAAAATTGTATTATCTCGGCAATGGGTTGGTGGGGATAGGAATCTAACAACTGATGGCAGAATCTTTTTTTTTAAGTCATGTTTCAAAGAGGTAAATTACGGTTTCAATAACGGAAGTGAAAAAGTTCGTTTGGACCAGTTGAAGGAAAAATTCTTCTAAAATTCAAGTTTAAAAAAAAAGTAAACTGCAATTCTTGGCTATAATTCTAACTAAGTTTCACTTCTTAGTGAAGGAATTTAACGATAAACATTTATGATCTTTGGTGTGTCGTTTCTACAGCAATGTACAAATCTATTATTTCATTTCACAAATCTTACCGAGTTTTTTTGGTGTCGATCCGTGCCATTTATTTATTTATTTTAAGAGTTGAGAAGATCCGAGACTATATTGGAGAATCAAACCTCGGGCTACTGTTGATGAAACTACTGACCATTGTGGCGGATATATTGCAAATGTTGTGGTTGTAAAACTGGATTATACGGGGAACCTCACTTGGTCGTTTCAAAGTTGCTTGAAGCAACCAACACTTCGATTGCCATAGAGTGGTTCGTGGTGCTTTGCGTAAGTATGTAATGTATTGTAAAATAAATACTGTATCGTTTTACGTATTTACAGTCTCTGACTTTTTCCTGATTTTTTCTAAGTTTTCAAATTACCTGAATATTCCAGGTTTTTCCTGTTTTAACTTTCTGTGATCACTCTGAACAATATGCTGGAAGCTAGTTCGTGTGTGTGTGTGTTTATGTTAAAAGCGCATAGCAATCACAAATTTTTAATTAAAAAAAATGACAATTAACAAAGTTTGACACCAAACATTTATTTTATCAAGGAAACCTGTTTCTAATGATTGGAGACTTAGAAAACGCTATATAATAAGAAAAAATACTTTATTGACAGCACTTGACCAAATTTTCTTTTTTTATTTCGAGATCATGACGAATAAAAACCAAAAACCAGATGAGAACGAAATGAGGTTAGGTTTAAAAAGTTCATTATTAATTCACTGTACGAGATTAAAAGGTTATTCCTCCGTTATCTTCACCGAGTTTTCCGCAGTGACACTGTCGTAACTATTTATTAATATTGCTTGATTAACATTCACATCTGGTCCAGACACATTTCCGCTGTTTACAGCATTTGTTTATTTTTTTCTGTAAAAAGTGAGGTATCTGAAAAGTGCGTTTTGCTGCCTGAATGCAAATGAGTTTTTACAATTTACAATGCATGTATAGCCTTTTGTCCGCTGGGGGGGAAAACATATCAAACAATATACGATGAGTTTATTTTTCCTTTGATGTGGCTATAATTATTACCAGTGTTTTAAATGTTTTCAAATTTAGAGTAACCATCGGGCAGGCACGTGACAAAGAGGGTGGAAAGGGTGGGGGGGGGTCCAAGCAACCCCTTTTACTACTGTCCCTGAAATGCTAGCTAATATATCATTTAATTGAAATTAAAAAAAACTTTTCAAGAAATAAAATTATATATATATATTGTTATCGAGTCAGAATATCCTACCGCTTTCGAGTTATACTGGCATGCTGATGACGAGGAGATCAGGGTTCGAATACCGGTCGAGTCTACTAATAGTGGTTTATCCTAGATGATGTTCCACTCTCCTTCCATGAAAATGTAGGTAGATTACCTATAAAATGTTTCCTTCCTCATCTTTAATCCATTAGAGTAATTTTAATATATGTGTATACTGTATACTTTATAACCTGAAAGATTTATCTGATTGCCAAACTCTTCCTTCACCTCTGACAAGATGTGTATTAATCACAACTGGTGAATGTGAGGAATGCCAGGCCTCCACCGAGGTTCGGATTCCACGTTAAACTGTAGGTCCTCCATTTCATCTCACAATCACCCTACCATTACATATTAGCGTAAGTGCGTATAACCCTATCGGTATAGTAAGACGTGGTGCTAATAGTAGTAATAATAATAATAATAATAATAATAGCTAAAAGCGTCCCCCTTACCGCGCAAACCACACTCCTAGGAAACCCCTACAACCTACATCCTCTCCCCCAACCCCTTAACTACATCCTCCCCCCACCCCTTACCTACATCCTCCCCCACCCCCTTACCTACATCCTCTTCCCCCACCCCCTTACCTACATCCTCTTCCCCCACCTCTTACCTACATCATCTTCCCCCACCCCTTACCTACATCCTCTTTCCCCACCCTCCTACCTACATCCTCCCCCCCTTCCTACCAACATCTTCCCCCACCCTCCTTCCATGCTCCTCGTACTCTCCAGTTTCCTCCTACTATAAAGAAATGTTATCTTAGATACTTGCCTGCAATCAAGGATACAGCGATAATGTGCTTCACTTTGATTGGAAGAATTGAATTAGAACCTGACCAACGAAATAATGGTCGATTTTTTCTTACTCGTTTTGTTCTTTCTCCAGGTGATAGCTGGTGCAGCTCCCTTTAATTAGTCTGGCCATTTCGTCTTTCCTAAATCAAGTCGCTAATCCCTTTATAATGAGCAGAGTTAAAAGTTTGAGAGAGTTTGCTTGACTCTGATTTTGGGAACGAGGATTAATTACCCAACTAGGTGCAGTGTAGGTGCTACCCCTTATTCTATTCTTTACCATCCCTCACACGTGCGCAGACAGAAACACGCACACAAAGTGCGTTATCATTTGTTCAGATGAACGTTAGACTATCTGTTTAAGATGTACTATCCTTAGCCTTTTCCCGTTCGTTAAACAGTTTATATGTTTGAGGTGGGATGATTTGGATTTGGATTTAAGAATAGTATTTTTGCAAATTTTAATAGCAAACATTTTTTTCGACAAAAAATAATTGCTCCATTTGAAACATAATTATAGTTTAATTTTTCTTCACGTTACAAACAATTCTTGAATATTTTTCAAGAATTTCCTGTAATTTAATTATAACTTTATATATTCATTTAAAAAGTTTATCTTCAAATTTTAATATACCTATGACAGATATTCAACAAATATTGATACCACCATTTAAAAAGAGAAAAATTCTAAATTTTACTGCAGAAACATTTGAATTAGTGTGCCCAAAAAAAAATTGTTTGCTATGAGAATTGCAAAAAACTTTCTCTCTTGATCCTTCTTCATCCCACCTAAATAGCTAGTAAACTGGCACCAACATTAATTATTAATAATGATTACAATAACTTTAATTGAGACTTAATAAATTGTATTTTTCAGGTTAAGAGTTTTAACTTGTAAAGGGGAAAAAAGAGTTAAATATTATAAGCTAGCTCAAATTTGAAGAAAGGCAGCAAGACACTGTTTTGTTTTATTGTTACGTTAACAATGTGGATATTAACGGGAGATATAACATTAGCTACATTCCCAATATAAAATCAGAGCACCAAACAAATAAACTTTTTTTTAGCATCACGTCTTACTACCCGTTTGGTTCATACGCTTACGTAATAATTACTTTAATAGCTTTAGAGATTAGCAAGGCTATATTTAGAGGAAGTGTATCCGCAATTGAGGAAGAGTAGAAAACCGTTTTGTAAAAACCTTTTCCAGTACAGCCGACCAAGATTCGAACCTCAATCTCCCTGTCATCGCTAGTCTAGTCCAACACGAGAGCAGCGCGTTAGCCATGCGGCCTCCAAAGTGGATACCGGTAGTCTTAATTGTTATTTAACTAAAGGTTGGGAGTGCACGTAACGTGAGTTAAGGTCACTGTGTTTGCAGTTTTAAATCAAAACATTTATTTTTTGGTCAAAATCAATAAAATATTGCTCCAGTAGAAACAGCAGAGTTTAATTTTTTTTTCACACGGTGACAACATTTCTTGAATTTGTCAAGCATGTTCTGGAATTTAATGACAACATTTTTCTTCATTTGAAAGGTTTCTCATAAAATGCCGCTATGCTCATGACAAATATTCAACAACTGTTGATATCACCATGTGAAGAAAATTAAATTCTATGTTTCTACTGGAGAATTGTTTAATTTATTTTGGCCAAATAAATCTTTTGCTATAAAAACTTCAAAAACACTTCTCTTAGCTCGTGTTACCTATAACACCTTAATATGAAGTGTTTATTAACCTTCTCTTACTAAGGCCAAACACGATACAAAAAACAATTAAGATAAAATGCTTTATTAAACTACGAAATTCTAGTAAGAGCTACAAATTATTTAATTTCCAAATTCAGGTGGATTTTTTTCAACCATGGGAACGGCTGTCAGCTGTTGCCAATGGTAATTACAATCAATTGAATTAGTATTCTGTTCCTCTTCGCTTTTCACTACCCGTTAGAGCTTTACGCATATAAGTAGGGATGATAAAGGTAGAACTTATAGTTAATGTAGACGCATTTGCTTGTAGAGTAAACAAGTATTTAGGGGAGGAACCTTGGAAAGAGGCAAATATGGCAGTATATAAAAATGTGTTAACGCCAACATTGTTTTATGGATGTGAAGCGTTGGTCAAAGCGACACAAGAGTCAGTAATGAATAGGTTCTGAAGGAGCGTGGTTTGGAAAGGAATCTATTATGTCAATGTGAAAGAAGCGTCTTACATTTGTTTGGGCATGTTGAGAGGATGAATGTGGATCGAGTGACGAAGCAAATATCTGAAGGTAGAGCGTGTGGATCAAAAGGAAGGGGTAGGCCATGTAAGACGTGGCTAAATGTTGTGGACGAATATGTGAAAAAGAGTGACATTAAGAGTTTTAAGATTAACAGTAAAAGAGCATGTATGACTCCGTGTATGGATGTTGTTGAAGCGAAGGAAATTATGCGAGTATAGGGAAGCGTGGAGAAAGTTAGTGAGGATGGATTAAGTACGAAGCTGTTTTTTGAGCTATACGCACAGTTTCTGGCCTACCCCGTAAGGGAACGGCGTGGTACGTACGTATGTAGGTATGTACGTATGTATGTGTGTATGTGTGTGTATGTGTGTATGTGTATATGTGTGTATGTGTGTGTATGTGTGTATGTGTGTGTATGTGTGTATGTGTATATGTGTGTATGTGTGTATGTGTGTGTGTACATTACTTGACGGTTGCTTACATAGAGTATTAATCCATAATTCTCAACTTTCCCAACCACTACAACCACTAGGAACAAATGTATGAAAAAAATATAACTGGTTGAAGCAAATCCCACCTTCAAAAAAAACACCTTCCCCTAGCTTACTAAACTCACCAAATATAAACGTTGTAAATAGTCTCTTGTTGATTAATCAAAGCACAGTATTGTTGGGGAATTGCGGGTAAAATTGGGAAAATACTTTAAACTAACAACCCTATAAGAATTTGCATACTAACTCTACCCAAACCTTATGAATGTAAACCATGATAAGAACAATTTTTCGTTCCTATTGGTTGGGCAGCATTTTCAGGCAAGTCGAGGAGAATGTCGCGAGAGTACTCGGACTAAACAAACTTAAAAAGGGTTTGTTCCCCCCAAAAAACTAGATGAAAGTGACACACGATAAGAACGATGTTCGATTAAGTTGTGGGCCCTCGACGCGGACATGCAACTCCACGTAACCGGTGTGAGAGATCCTAACTCTTCCGGTGTAAATCAAATCTTCTCTGAATTGAGCCAGAACCAAACGGGTCAGCGTAGAGGGCGGGCGGTTTTCTTGCCTGCGCTATTCAATCACTCTCCAAGTCTTACGGAGGCTGGAGATTTTTTTTTTATCTCTTGCACCATAACGGCCAAGAGTGGTCGCCAGATACGGGTTTTGCTGCTGGCTCGGGAATTAATAACACACAGGTTTTTTTTAAAAAAAGCCAATTATTCATGGAGAGAAGACCTCGAGGTCGGTGTGAAGATTAAATTTGGGGATGAATTTGATGATTTGTCGTTTCGAAGAGAAACTAGTTACTTGAGTGGAAGGGAGGAGGAGTATGATGGAGGAGTAGTGTCAATGCTTGAGAGGTTTGAAATATTTATATACATCTAACAATATTTAAGTTTAATGATTTGAAAAAAATAAAACGTTATGGAGTTGATCTAACGTCCAAAGCTGTTGATTAGTGCTCACAATGTATTTTATTTTTCCGGCAACGCGTCTTACTACCCATTCGGATTATACGCTTATGTACTAATTACGTTAGGGGTTAGGGACGAGGAAGAATGGATTTATAGGGAGTTTACCCGCATTTGCGTGGAGAGAGAGAGAGAGAAAGAGTGGGAAACCATTTAGGAAAACCACTCTCAGTACACCCGACTGGGATCGAACCATGATACACTCGCTATCGGCAGTCTAGTCTATTGCAAAGTAGCTCCTTAGACCATGCGGCCACCAAAGTGGGTCACAATGTATTGTAGTACTTGAAATTAAAATCGGGTTTATTTACTCACATATGCTAAGATGGATTCTTACGAACGATATTAAAATTAAAATCATAATAATAATAATAATTAAAAATAATTTATTGATATATAATAATAGTTTGAGATAAATTCTAGATATGACACAATTTATTATATAAGTATATTACATTCACCAAAAGTACAAATATAATGCTCGTGTATGTTCTGTGTGTGTAGGCCGGCATTCTTTGTATGTATGTATTTTTAGGGGATACCAATTTCACTTCAAGGCCATTTAATATTTTTTAAATGTTTCGTGTCAGAAGATCAACCAGAAACAAAGAATTACCGGAACCCACATCACTGTTCACGCAGTTTAAGGTGACAACCTCACCTGTTCTGGATTTTCAGGTGACATTGAGCTCGGAATTAGAATCCCAGCTACGTATCCATTTGGAAAGATTTTACGATTAGTAAGATGCAGTGCACAAAAAAATTACATCAATATTAGTAAGATATAAAATTGAACTAATATACAAAATTTATAATTGGAGTGGAATATTTTAAGATGCATAAAAGGTTATACAAATTAATATAATATTGATAAAGTTAAAATATATTATATATACATAAATAAATTGCAACAAACGTGTTTAAAATATAAGTATGCCCACTATATATGTTTGCTATGCCCATGTATATTTTAATTTGGAGCTAAGGGTGTCAACAAATTCCATACAATATTATTTACACTAAAAAAATGAACAAAGTTTTGTGCAAAATTTATTCATGTTTTTCTATAACAAATTAACGCACAACAAAATAAAAACTCAAAACCAAATATTAAAACTAATAATTCTGTGAGCAGTAGACCTCACTACGTCCATTTAAGAAAAAATCCATCCTCGTTACTACAGTCTTAAGATTTATCTTTGAATTTCAAGTTGAAATATCTCCTATAATAATTTATTCATGGATTTTAAGTATATATTTTTCCTTAATGATCAATTTAGACAGAAAACAAATGAATAACCTTTTTTCAGTTATGATTTTTATTTGTTTGAGATATTTAATGTGCACGTTCTGAATCGACTGATTATATCAGTGTACAAAACTTTTATAAGCGAGAACGAAAGTACCTACCAATTTTGCCAGGAAAGGTATTTTAATTTACCAACTATGTCACAATCTACATGAAACTGACGGCTTTACTTTACTTTACTTCACTGAAGAAAGTTGTGCAACGAATTTTTATCACTCAAGAAAAATCCATTGACCTCAGCTGAATTCAAACCCATGAACATCGGGTTCTGAGGTGAGCACTTTAAGCCAGGACTACCAAGATTGACCCTTTTTTAAGTGGTTTAAGATGTTATGTGTTAAAAATGTTATAATTTTAAAGAAACACATATAAATACGCCACTTAGTCTAGGTTCAAAGAATGTCCAGCCAAATTTTGTTAAAATTGACTCATGCATTTGACAATAATTGCGGAACGAATAAACAGACAGAAGAAATGTCAAACGGGTGTGTTAAATTTAAATCTACACGGTCAATAAAAATATTAAAATTATTTAAAAGTTAGTGAAACATGACACAAATTTTGTTCAAAAAGTTGTCTAAGAAATTTTACAATATCATATATCAATTACATAATTATAGAAGTTTTACCTCAAGACTGTTCGTACGGAATATGCGATTGCATACAATATTGTGAGCAATGGTGGAATAGTAACAGATAGTATATACATCAATAATAGATACTTTATATTGAGTTAATTCTTTATTATAAAATAAATATAACTTTAAATTGTAAATTTGTTTACTAATAATTTGATGCCTAATAAATAGGTTTATTATATATTCAATTAGTTCACGTCTGGCAGATAAGGTTATCCATTATTAACAATTCAAAATGTGTACAATAAAAATGTCCGATAAAGGAATCTTTCTATTCCCTGAAATTATATACAATAAGTTGTATAAAACAGATCTTGTACAAACTTTGGTGTTCACATGACGCCATATTTAGGTTACAGCTTATTGTACAACTTTTTGCACAGTAATAATAATAATAATAATAATAATAATAATAATAATAATAATAATAATAATACTTAGCACCGCGTCTTACTACCCGTTCGGGCTATACGCCTTTTGCACAGTAAATTGTGTCGTGTGTAACGGGCTTAAGATATTTAAAATGTGTTGATTGATAATTTTGAAAATAATCAATGGATCTTGTTTAAATATTATATATATATATATATAAACAGTCATCTTTACGCATATTTCCATTACTTTTAATATACTTTTGGTTCATACTAGTGGTGTGTGGAGGAACAAATTAATGAATAACTATTTACTATTTTCTTAAAGGAGTCGTGGAGTGTTAAATTTAAACAATTTAATGGAATCAATTAAAATAATTAGTTACTTCAAGCTATTTTTTTGTTATCACTGCGTCCTACTGCCCGTTCGGGTTATACGCTTATGTACTAATTCCTTTAATGGTTTTAGGAGCGAGAAAGGTTATATTTATATGAGGTGTACCTGCATTAGCGTGGAGGTAGATTGGAGACCCATGTTGGAAAAACCACAATCAGTACACCTGACAAAGATTAGAACCTAGATCTTCCATTCATCAGTGGCCTAGTTTACTGCGAGAGTAGTGCCTCAGACCATGCGGCCACCGAAACGGATAACTGAATATTAAAATCCTTACGGAATTACACATATAGAAGGTAGATAAGATAAGTTATATATTCACTCAAATCAAAACATTAGTAATTTCTTAAATCTTTCCTTAACTTTGGTATGTGTTAATGGTCCTGATAAAAATTTAACATCTTACTATTTATTTTTATTTATTTACTGGAGGTATTTAACGTGCACTTTCTGAACCTATTGATTATAACAGCACACGAAAATTTCATTGAGTGAGAGCTAAAACAAATACCCATTTTTCCGGTAAAGATATTTCACATAGGCTATCTCCCAGGGTTCTTTTACATGCCACAATCGACATAGGACTGACGGCCTTACTACCCCTCCAAAGGAAGTTGTGCTACGTATTTTTTATGGCTCAGAAAAAATCTGTCGACCCCGGCTGGATTTAAACCCACGAACATCGGGTCCTGAGGCGAGCACTTTAACATTTAAAAAAAAATCTTTACATTGTGTTAAAGTTGATATGTTCAAGTTATTTTCTTGAAAGAGTGATATAAATTAGTAAATTTAATTTCTTCTCATCACATACTGGTAGGCAAATTTTGAGTGGATTTTTTACACGATTTGAATAATTATTGTAACATTACAAATACCTATTATTATGTTTAACATAGCTCATAATGATTAATTATATTTAGTTATATTTAGTTATGCTCTATAGTAGAATATGGTTTCTATTTTTGTAAACTATATTAATATAACTAGCAGCAAATACAATTTTAATATGATAGAATGATTGTGTTATCCTGAAAAGATTCTTACATTTATAAATACTTAGATTATTTTGTTTGTTTGATTTTTAATTCTTTTTTAAAATTCTTTTTGAAATTTGTTTGAATTTTACCTGTCATTCATCACTTTTAAATTAATCTTAACTCTCTCTAATATTGTAGTTTTAAAATATGTCTAGTTTTAATATTAAGTCAGACTCACGATTAGAATAATGTCTCTATATGAGAAAATAAAGTTTTTAAAGCATGGTACAATAGGTGGATTATGAAGTTATTTAATTTACAGCCTCCGAAGCACTTTACTGAAAGTCGTTTTCTTCATTTTATGTTTACCGAGTACAAGGTAATTAGATAATAAGAGACTAACCAAAGGGAGATAGGATGGGAAGAGGGAGAAATAGAAACTAGAATAAGGATAGAAAACTCAATTTAAATAGCTGCGGTTGGAGTTGAACCTCAGACCCTGTCTCCGGGTCAGTCAGGACCACTATCCACAAAGCTCCACCGCTAGAGCCTTTGTATTCACAGAGAATGGGCAATAAATTAAGTATGTGTGGGGAAGTTTGTCCGTGTGTGTTTGTTGAAACTTGTTCATGATGCATGTTCATGAACAAAGAGAATATGATTAGGAATGGTAACGCAAAACAACAACATAGTTCATCATTATTTTAGGATCATGGTATCAGGTTAAGACTGAATTAAAATAACAAAATTTGTTTTTTTTAGCACCACGTCTTACTACCCATTCGGGTTTTATGCATATGAACAAATAATGCCAATGGTTATAGGAATTAGGAAGGCTTTATTAAGAGGAGGTGCATCCGCATTTTGCGTGGAGGGAGAGAGAAAGAGCGGATAATAATTTTAGAAAAACCACCCTCAGTACACCCGACCGATATTTGAACCACGATCTCCCCGTCATCGGTGGCCTAGTCTACTGTGAGAGTAGCGCGTTAGACCATGTGGCCACCGAAGCACTGGAGGTAAAGTCTGTTTTCTTGCAGTTTTCATAGCAAAACTCTGGCCAAAGTAAAAAGTACATGGCATCAACCGGCAATCTAGCTATGTCAATTGAGAGGTCGCCATCTGCTGGCGAAGATAATGCCAGCTTCTGTGGATAGGGCGTGTAATTTGGTCAGCACAACGAACTCTCAGGTCATCAATCTCAGTTTTATAGACCAGAGTTGCTACCTTTTCATTCAAGTAGCTACTCATTTGTCTTCATAAGGCCGAGTCTGACCATTTTCCAGACCCACTGCTTCACAGAAGAATCTGAAAGTGCTGGGGAATGAACCCGGGTTCTCTGAATCCGTAGCCAGGACACTGACCACTAGACCACAGAGGTGGTCATTGATCTAAATAAAAAAATACTAATTCAAAATTTACATTCAGTTTAATTTTTTACACATAATCTCAACAATTTTAGAATATTTGTCAATAGCGTGGCCAAAATTTTGATGACCCAAAAATAATAAAAAAATACTTAAGAAATGACAGTTGACCCCTCCTGTGGTAGTTAGAAAATGTATACAAAAGGCAAAATAAAAATTCAATTTTTAGAAAGAAAATACAGCATAGATAAATCATAAGATTTTATAAGACCTTGCTTTTTGTATACAGTAAGGATGTTTACCCCTTACTGTGGATTCACACGCTCGCCGAAAAACAAGCGAAGAACAGAAACGTGGTCACGTGGCGAGCTCTAAGCCAATCACAAGATTTCCGCCTCATCGGCTCAAGCTGTTGTTCAAATAACCTCTACTACGTCCGCTCTACCTAAGATGTTCGGCATAGGAGAACAAATCAGATATCAAAACCAATCATCTCGAATCAATACTCATGCGCATTTGACAACACATGCTCTCTACAACCAGAAGAAAGCGGACAGCTTCGTTGGCCTTTGTGAGGAGATTTGAAATAACCCGTTAATGGAAAGCGTGTTTATCGATGTCTTGGATTGTGCCACCACACAGCGTTATAATTTGTAAACATCCATCGGGAGAATGAGATATTATATATATATATATATATATATATATATATATAT